>JASVER010000041.1:4266063-4284545 GCA_030449065.1 Oceanodroma leucorhoa | reverse complement strand
TACAGTCAGCTCTTGGGATCCCCCTGTCACTCCAGAAATACAAATGGGTTCTGCCCCTTTAAAGCTTGATGGCATCAGGGTACACTGTGCACCGGTGTCTACAAGAGCCTTATACTCCTGTGGGTCTGATGTGTCAGGCCATCGAACCCACACAGTCCAGTAAACCCACTTGTCCCTTTCCTCCACCTGGCTGGAGGCAGGGCCCCTCTAATCCTGCTCATCGTATTTGCTATCCACTTCTTCTAAGTATGAATCAGAAGTGCCTTTATTAAAATCAGAAGTAAAGTCAGCTCTTCTACTCCATCTGGGGAGCTGCTCACTGGAAAATGGAGCAGCAGTTTTTCTGGAAGAACTCCTTTTGTGATTCTTTTTCCTTGCAACTCACGTACCCGTGCATCTAGGGTCGAGGTAGGTTTTCCATCCCACTTCCTCATGTCCTCTTCCACCTTCCCATGTGGTCACGCAGGTAAAACCACAGGGTGCCCGGCGTGTGTATCCACAATATCTTCTCTCTTGAGCGGAAAGATGCTTACTCCGAATGGCTGAGATACTGGTCCATGCAGCTGGGGAGTAGGACATATCCTCTTTGAATCGCTGGAACTCCAGGGACAGTTTCTCTACAGCAGAAACGCAAGCCCGTAGGGAGGAAGAGAGACTTTCTTCATATTGCCAGAGTTGGCCAGCCAGTTCGTCCACCGTTTGTTCCTCTCCATCTTTCCACATCATTATTGCCAATGAGTTTGCATATATGTCGCTGGTGCGCTCCGTACAAACTTCCGCCACATGGGTCGGGTGCATCTGACTTCATCTGGATCTTTGGATAACTGCTCGTTATTCAGGTCACCATAGATCACTTCCAGCACGGCCAATTCCCTCAGGTACTGGATACCTCTCTCAGTGGTGGTCCACTTGCCTGGGTGACATACAACATCTTCCTTGGAGGGATACCTTTCCTTCACGCCTGACAGGAGTCGCCTCCAGRGGTTGGGACTTCTGCCCCTTGTCCAATCGCCTTGTCAATGCCCCCTTCCCTAGAAAGGGATCCCAGCTGCTTGGCTTCCCTCCCCTCTAATTCCAGGCTGCCGGCCCCGTTATCCCAGCACCGGAGCAGCCAGGCGACAATGTGCTCGCCTGGGCGGCGGCTGGAATCTTTCTGCATATCTCGGAGCTCCCCCAGAGACAGGGATCGGGTGGTCACCACCTCATTTACGGGCTCTGCCTCCTCCTCCTCCTGCTCTCGTGATGGCCCTGGTCCTTCTTCATCCCTCACTGCACGGSATGATTTTCTTGTGCATTTTCTCTTTTGAATAGGGGCGACTGACACCGGCACGGGCGGGTTCTCTGTCGCAGGGGGCGGGGGGGCCGCCCTGCCTGCCGTGGGGGTGGGGTGGCTGCAGGGCCTACCGTGGGGGAGGGGTGGCTGCAGGGCCCGTTGTTTTGTCATCGGACCCAGGGACCTTCCCCTCCCCCTGAGGCCTCTGAACAGTGTCAGACAGGGCTCGGTAGGCATGGGCCAGGCCCCAGCACATGGCAGTGATTTGGGTCTCCCTGGAATTGCCAGGGTGACAGCACACTTTTTCCAAATATTCCACTAATTTTCCAGGATTTTGCACTTGTTCAGGGGTGAAGTTCCAAAACACTGGGGGTGCCCACTGCCCCAGGCATTTGCCCATGCTCTCCCACTCACCCTGCCACTCATAACTATCCAGCCTCGGGGCAGATCTCTGGATGATGTTCTTAAATTGTGTCTTAACCTTGCACAAAACCGAAACAATATTCCCAGCAATAGCAACAGATGTATCTTAACTACCCAGGGGTGCTCAAGGTACTGACAAGTGACTTTTAACAAAGGAGATGACATCATAGAGGAAGGTAATGAAGGTGCCATTCTCTATCCCCCCCATAAAAAACGTCTCAGAAGAAGAGGTATAATTGCCAATTGCCTCCATGAAGTGGTACCCGAAATACAATAAAGGCTTCATTATGAATCCCAAATACCACATAGCCCCCAA
Organism: Oceanodroma leucorhoa; assembly: GCA_030449065.1. Lineage (NCBI taxonomy): Eukaryota > Metazoa > Chordata > Aves > Procellariiformes > Oceanodroma > Oceanodroma leucorhoa. The sequence continues at coordinate 4,282,533 of JASVER010000041.1, read as the reverse complement.
TGTCAGYATTTTAATAACAAGTCTCCCAGGTAGGACATCACTAATTATTGCAGAGCACAGCAGACTACAAAACCCAAACCCAATCTTTAGCATGTACAGTAACAACAGGAGCATGATGCAGACCAAACAAATCAATATCGCGAGCAGACGCATCAGTATGGTGACCGGCAGCTATTAACAGACATAAATTCTTTAATGCACTCTAGTTGTTAATCTGCTGTTATCTCAACCCTTCGTGCCCCACGTTGAGCGCCAAAAAGGACTCTCGTGGTTTAGTCCCAGCCAGCAACTAAACACCACGCAGCCGCTCGCTCACCCTCCCACTCCGGTAGGATGAGGGAGAGGATCGGGAGGGCACATGGAGGAAAACCCACGGGTTGAGATAAAAACAGTTTAATAATGGAAATAAAACAAAATAGAACAGTGATAATAACAATGATAACAACAATAACAGAATATACAAAACAGGCGATACACAATGCAACTGCTCACCCCCACGTGTTCCGAACGAACCACCCAAACTGACCGAACCGTGGTCCCCCTAAAGGAACTGCCCCTGTTTTTTAAGCTGGGCATGATGTCACATGGTATAGAATACCCCATTGGCCAGCTGGGTCAACCACCCCGGCTATGCTCCCCCCAAGGTCCCCCTGCACCTCGAAGGGAAGGGCAGGGGAGGCTGTCGGTGCACCCGGCAACAACCAAAGCATCAATGGGCCATCAACGTTCCTTTCATTACCAAACCCAAAACACAGCACCCCCTCCAGCTACAGGGAAGAGAGTTAACTCTGTCCCACCCGGAACCAGGACAAGGAGTTTTCCACAAGTCTACTTCTACTAGAAAAGGGCAATCTGTCTCTTTTCTCTTCATCCAAGGTATTGGTGGCTGTGGCTGTTGCTTCTTGGAGGACTATTTTAGTTCAGGGAGATTTTGACAAGAAACAGTGTGTTCTCAAATAATTTAACACTGCTGTTGCAGTAGTAGATAACGTACCTGGTTTCTTACTGAAGGAGAAAATTTTAGTTGTCTTGGCTTCCACTCTTTATCGAACATAAACTCTGTAGTGTTTTACTGAAAGTGAACAAATGAAGATTGAGCTGAATTCACAGCTTCTCTCTTGCCTTCAAAACCACTAAGACTCTGCCCCTCAATAGTCTGAGAGCAGTTGGAAGCAGCACCTCAAATACTGGTTTGCAAGCGCACACATAGGTATTATGGACTCTAAGGGTTAAAAGGAAGACAACTTTTTGACCCAAGGTAAGCACTATGTTTTTAGTTTACTGTTTCTCCAACACTATTCAATGCAGATACTACTAGCTATCAATATTAACCTTAAGCTGGAATGGTTAGCAGGCTTCTTCTTCAGAGATGCATGATGGATGCCACCATCAGATCTCTGGCTTAGTATCACCTCCTCTTACTTCTTATCCGAGGTGGAAAGAATTTCTTCCTGGTTCAACAAGGTCTGTTTATGTCTTCTTTTGCTAGCTACTGTAAGGCACCTACATATTATCTCAGCTTAAAACCAACACTATATTCCTCTTTCTGGAACACAGAAAAACAAAATAGAACAAAGATGTTCTGGTGAGCGCTAGTCACTTAGTGAAGTTTCCTGAATTGTCTTTCACTTAGAAAAAACTCAGCTGTGAACTTTGATCTACATTTTACAAAAATACCAAAGTAAGCTCTCGTAAAGAATAGGGTATTCCTCACTTTCTTTGAAGACATAATGTTCTCTCTCCCCACTCCTTCGCACTGCCAGACAGTGCTTGCTTCGCAGTTCTTCTGTCTTGATTGTTTGAGTCTGGGGACAGGCAGCTGAAGCCAGCTAGTTTGGCCTTTTAATTAAAATTTTATCATCCACAAGATATAATTCTATATGTTAGAATTATACCTAGAAACTCTATTAAAAAAACAAACACAAATCAAAACCCAACCACAACTCCAAATTACAAATACACAGTACAAAGAACAATAAAACAAAAATTAAATCTGCCAAAGATTTCAGGATAATAGATACATATGTGCACTTCTTCCATTACAATCTAACATTGACTCTAAAATCAAAAAATAGCATTTAAATATATGTCAGAATTATCTGTTTTGCCATTGATCCTTTCACCAGGAACCCACAGATAGAAGACTTATTCCCAGAGCAGACCCTACCATCTCAAGTATCGAGTGATGCTGTCTGCAGTAACAAAGCCTCCAGCTCAACACCACCTCTTATTGTGCAGCTACAAATTATGAGCATGAAACTCTGTGCCATGACTCACTCTAAAAATTGTGCAGACAACAAAAATCAAAGCCAAATTTTCATCAAAAAGAACAACTCAGAGGCTCTCATGCTGACTGAATAATTCATGATCGCATTTAATTCAGTTTAAGTTTCTATTTTAATTTTGACAAAGCCACTGCAGATAATCCAGACAGCAGCAGTAGTGTGTGAATCTAAAACTCCGATACTGACATCTGGATATCACCCTCTGCGACGTGCACCATGCCTTGCCCACTGGTGAGTCATCTAACTGAGCCACATGGATGTTACCCAAAACCAGCATTTTCACCCTCTGTATTTTGTCATTCAAGACTAAAGTGTTTATGAAGCTTGCCTCATCTATTTAGGTTATAAATCTCAGAGGCAGAGATCACCGCTCACTTTTATAATACCTCGTATAATAGGGCTCATGGGCTGACTGATCCTATAAGCCCTACACAAATACAGATGAAGCGTGAGGAAGAGTAGAAGTAGTATTTATACAAGGTGGGTAGAGCGGCACACATGAGGCAGACAGAGAAAGGGGAAGCTCCAACCCAGAGGAATAGAGTAGCAGGTGTTAGATGTACCTGAAGTATTCATACCTCGCAAAAGTAAGAATTGCCCTGATAAACCTGGAAACTTAATTACCTAGTCTTACAAACTTGAATGCAGTCATGTTAATTTCACTGCCCTTACTCTGCTCATGTAAATGCTGGTAGGATCAGCATCTTATGTTAGGGTTTAACTTTTCCATACAGCTGCAAATAAATACAGCTGTATTTTTTTTTTTTCCATACAGCTGTAAAATAAGCTCTGCAAAATTATGGAAAAAAGGCATTGCATGCCTTCAGCTGACCTGCTGCACCAGAGCAAATGATTGACAACACCAAGCTGAGTGGTGTGGTTGACACGCCTGAGGGACGGGATGCCATCCAGAGGGACCTGGACAAGCTTGAGAAGTGGGCCTGTGTGAACCTCATCAGGTTCAACAAGGCCAAGTGCAGGTTCCTGCACCTTGGTTGGGGCAACCCTCAGTATGAATACAGGCTGAGGGATGAAGGGATTGAGAGCAGCCCTGCCAAGAAGGACTTGGGGGTACTAGTGGATGAAGAGCTGGATGTGAGCTGACAATGTGTGCTCACAGCCCAGAAGGCCAACTGTATCCTGGGCTCCATCAAAAGCAGTGTGGCCAGCAGGTCGAGGGAGGTGATTTTGCCCCTCTACTCTGCTCTGGTGAGACCCCACCTGCAGTACTGCGTCCAGCTCTGGGGTCCTCAGCACAAGAAAGACACGGACCTGTTGGAGAGGGACCAGAGGAGGGCCACAAAAATGATCAAGGGGATGGAACACCTCTCCTMTGAAGAAAGGCTGAGAGAGTTGGGGTTATTCAGCCTGGAGAAGAGAAGGCTCCGGAGACACCTTATTGCAGCTTTTCAGTACTTAAAGGGGACTTATAAGAAAGATGGCAGTGAACTTTTTAGCAAGGCCTGTTGCGACAGGACAAGGGGGAATGGTTTTAAAATAAAAGAAGGTAGATTTTGACTAGACATAAAGAAGAAATTTTTTACAATGAGGGTGGTGAAACACTGGAACAGGTTGCCCAGAGAGGTGGTAGATGCYCCATCCCTGGAAACATTCAAGGTCAGGTTGGACGGGGCTCTGAGCAACCTGATCTAGTTGAAGATGTCCCTGTTCCTTGCAGGGCGTTTGGACTAGATGACCTTTAAAGGTCCCTTCCAACCCAAACTATTCTATGATTCTATGATTACTTATGCAATAAGCAATAATAAGTGTTAACTGCCACACTTTCTCTCCCCAAAGAATACTTACAGCTACCTATTTTCAATGCACCTTATATTGCAGAAGCTAAATTCTGTGCACCCCAGCCTCAGTTCAGCAATCTGTTTAATTTAATTTTATGAGCAATGTCACTGGAAAAAAAAAGGGCCTCTTGTACAGTTAAAGGTAGCATGGCCCAAATGCACAGCATTTTGCAGAGTTTGGCAACTATTAAGCCAAAGGAACTATATACACATCATGAACTGTAGGAGAATATTAATCTCCTCTCCAAGAGATCACATGAACAGTTCAAAGCCTGACATTACCAACCACCTTTATCTAGAAAACCTGCCTCTGAAAGTTATAAAAGATTTTAGTTCCAATTCACCGACAAAATTTTAACCAACAAAGCTTTTATAAGGCATGATCTCTTCATTTTAGTGGATTAGACTCAGTATCACATGCAGCTCCACTGAAGAACTCTTTATGTGTAAATTATTCACAATCTAACACTACAGTCCATGAGATTACAACAGAAAAATATATTGCTGGAGTTCTCTGTTATCTCTCTCTCTCATATATCTCTTTATTTTACAACTGTCTTTGGATGAGCTCTGCAGAGAGATAAGTTGTATTTCCTCTTAATATTGTACTTATTCACAAGTGCATATCACAATGTAGAAAACAGTAACTTCTATAAATTTCTTGCTGAGTCACATTCAGTTTTCAAAGAAGTTGAGAAATATTTGATTGACATAAACTGGGGGAAATGAGCTGCCAAAAGAACAGGGAAAGTGATCTGGGCAATCACAGGCCCATCATATTGGCACTCATGCTAAAAATCCGTGTCAGAGTTGCATGGAAGAATAAAGACATTGAGTTATATTGAACAGAAGATGCAATTCGATATCATTTTACCAAACTTACTGGGTCACCTTAATATAAGCACTGATAAAAACGTATCAAATAATAAAAGTTATTTTCTAGAGAAAGGAAACTTAATAAACCTGTCCTGTTCAAGACTGCTGAAAGGCATTTGTTGGGATGCCACAGGCAAAGCTATTAAAAAAGCTGCAGAAAATGGAATGAATAAAAGAACTGCAAGGTGGGTAGGGTAGCAGAGAACCTCAAGGGCAGGAGTCATAGAAATGGGCTGAACAATATGAAGTGCCACACTGTGTACTTATGTATGTTGCTATATGTTAGAAGCTTCTTAGCTGAATACAACAGAAAAAGCAGAGATGACAGCTTAGGACTCACATCAGTAAAGTCAGAGAGGACCAGAAGTGAACTTTTTCAAGGCTTTGATGAAATTAAAGGGGTTATAGAAGGTGGCTTCCTACAATTGCAGGGGCCAGCTCACTGACCTAAGAGTCCTTTCCAGAAATTGCATTTTACTTCACATAGCAAGTTACCGTTACAGTTTAAGTTCTTCCCCAAAAGTAAATGAGAGACGTCGGGCTGGGGGGCCTCCTAACAAAATACATCTGTAATGAAATGTCTGTAATTGTTATGGTCCTTAAACATAAAAAGCCCATTTCTGGGCACATGTAAAACAGTCTGACTAGCTCACTGGTCCCATCTGCAGAAACCTTGTGATGAAGTGATAACCCAGTACGGATAGCCGGATTCTCCACACTGAGTAACACAAGAGCATCACTGATTATTCCAGTTATGATACTGCAAATATATTAGTACTCCTCCTTCCAGAATTTAGGCATCAAGTCTTCAGATGCACATAACATTATCGGAACAAGAAATTTTCACATATGCAGCTCTGCTAGGGGAAATACCACTTTTCCTTTTTAGACCTTTGCAGTGATACAGAGCTAACCAACTGTTCTATTTTTAGCTGCCAGAGACAGGTTATAACCACCCCAAGGCTGTTTTAGACTTCTTCTGAGTGCAATGACCCTGCGGAAATGTAGAGTCAAACTGGTGCCCTGGTTTTTCCTGTCAAGCTGGATGGTTCTACTGGTGCGCTTAAATATTTTGCTAAGTCAGGCTTCAATGGAGGCCAGGATTGCAAACACATAACAACAGGTGCACTGGGTCAGATCAACCCACCAAACTAACATCGTGTCTCTGAGAATGGTCAGCATTGGATAATACATACAAGATCAGGGCAAGCACATAAGATACCTCCTGCATTCATCCCCCACCGCAGGCCTTAGAGATTTCCGAAATACACAGAAGTAATTTTTGATTTATTAATCCTCAAAAGATCTCTCTTTCACTTATTTTTTCAGTGTCCTGGTGAACTCATATTATGTGCTGCATCGAACACTACCTCCTTTTTGTATACATAGCTGTAAAGTAAAGCACAGTTTGACACATTCTGTAATTTGCAGTCATTATGTTTTTCACAGAAACTGCCATATATTAGGTACAGATTACTCAGAAAACTTCCATTAAAAATAAAGCAGAGCCATTTTTAAGTTCCCAAGGTAGATAAAGTCATATTTTCAAAGTTAGTGTGAATCAACATATCCCTGAACCTACAGTAGGTCTGAGACAACAGCTCTGATAGACTTTAAGGCAATTTAACAGTCAGCATGGTGAACTTATCTTGCAGGGAGATCTCTTCTGAAATGGGAGTTTGCCTTGTATACTCTAAAAGAAGTGGCCTTGATATACCACTTAATGTGCATCTTGTCCGGTGTTTTCTTTTTTCCCCTACAGAAACCGAGAATGCTGCCTCTCAGATCCAAACTGGGATAATTTGATTTTAGGGAGACCTTAGGAAAGGAGCCCCCCAAAAAGTTAGCAGTAAGATGAGAAAGAAGGTGAGAAGTCATTTCACTCATGTCAAGAACTGTAGGGAGTTTATAAAAGCGTGCATTGTTGACCGATTTCAGCATCAATTTTTTAAACAATGTGCAATGAATATATATAAAATGCTGAAAAAGTGCCATTCCCCCATAAAAGTCTGAGTGCTGGGTTATGCTTAATATTTTCTGGTTTAGAAGTTTCTTGTGTTTTAATTCCTCTCGCAGCTTCCAGTGGAGAGGTACGTATATTTGCAGATACTGTTCTTCCTGGAAAAGTTCTAATGAAATACATTTGCATTAAGTGACATTTTTACATTTCACTTTATGAAAACAGCCCAAACAAATATCTTTTGTCATTAAAAATAAAAACGAAAAAAAGTCATTCCCTAATCTGGTATTTTAATTTCAATCATGATGTATGCAGAAATTGTTTTAAATGATTCAGTCACTCTTACCACATTTAAAATATGATCGCCTCAAAAACACCTACCATGAGCCAGCTAAGGAATATACATTTGGAATTTTTCAGAGGATAACTAAAAGCAAATCTAGACACAGTTCCCATTTTTCTCCAGGGTGGGATCTTCATGTCTGGATTGGGAACTATCCTTCTCGCCAAGGAGGAGTCAGTTAGGAGCTTGCTCCCGCTTGGCGACACTGAGGCAAGCTCTGTTCCTGGTGGCACAGGAATCCTCATCGCAAAGCAGGAACTCTGTCTGCAGCCAGCCATCTTGCGGGAGGCAAAAGCCACCTCATTAAAGACATCAGGCCATCTCAGAATTTGGGACACAGAAGTCTCAAACTGACTTTGCCTATATCAGATTGGAAAAAAGTTTACCCTATTTCTGCATGTAATGCCCAGGGAAGTGGTGGAGTCACCATCCCTGGAGGTGTTCAAAAAACRTGTGGATGAGGTGCTTCGGGACATGGTTTAGTGGGCATGGGTACTGGGTTGATGGTTGGACGCGATGATCTTAGAGGTCTTTTCCAACCTTAATGATTCTATGATTCTATGATTCTATGATTTTGTAGTTATCGACCATGTTATCAGATTAAGAAAGTGAAAATACAATGTTAGGATAGAAACCTTGCCTATGTTCACAGCAAGTAAGAACCATTCTTCCATTTCTCATGCATGCCAGTTACTTTAATTTTTTCTTTGTTGCATAAGACACTTGCTATAAATTGCAATGAAATTTTAAGCAGGTTCAAGTAACTAGATAATACTATGAACACAGTAATTTCACTGGTACCCCCCACAAACTATTTTATTGTCCTTGGAAGACTAGTGAAGATGCTGCGACTGTGTACAGAAATAGAATAAATACACTCTACTTGGCAAGGATTTATAAGTGAGTTCTAGTGAAAAGACTAATTCTGAGAAAATGAAACAGCTGCAAGAGTGTTTATCTTATTTAAGATGGCTTGGTTTAATGATTGTCTATGCTGCTGTTGAAAGSTAGACTGCAGACATTTCCATCTGAGATTATTACTCATCATTGAAATGTATACAGCATGAATCAGTACAGAATTCTCCATGAATTTTTATGTACAGCAGAATACACATGATTGACTGTCATTCACTTTACCTTTCTGTTGCTGACAGTAATATCACGTAAGGATTTCATTCATATGGTTCATCAAATGACTAGGTTCTCCATGAAAGGACACAACAATGGATCGAGTAACAGCCTGCTAAGCCAATTTAAGACATTGCTTGGCTTCTTTTGACTTATTTGGAGTCAGATGCAAACCAAGTCAGAAACCATATTTAAAGATAGCTTGCTAAATTCTTCACCTTAGCGCTTCACTTCATCTTTTCCTTCAAAGGGAATGATTTTCCATTTCCATATGTGCTCACTGAACACGTCTGCAAGCATTAAACACAGACAGCAAAGCCAAACCTGTAACAACACAAATGATGTTATGGCTGATGGTAAGAAGAGTAAATCATCACTAATTTTATTTTTCACCCTGAATTTTGATCTAACAGTGCAACCTCTACCAAAGATGCAAAATACATCCTTGCAAAAAGTAAAAAAAATCAAGTCAGTTACCAAATGAGGAGGAAGAGTAGCAGCAAGCACTGCAATCCCATTTGTGGAGCCACTGGGCCTTTGTAGATCTGATCCAGTTGTCCAAGGTCACCTACTTGTTCTTTACAATGTGTCCTTTACACAACGGAGGTGTTTAGGCACCTGGTCAGGCCCTTTAGTATAAGGCTGGTTGTGTCTCAGCAAAAACTATGAGATCTTGGTCCTATGCGTCCAACTTCAAAAGCATACAACGTTGGGCTGTAGTCAGGTGTAGTCAGTGCAGCCAGCTGCTGAAGCATATATCCAGCCTCCCAGTGTGTGTTTTACAGCTGATGTTGCTGTGATCACTAGCCCTCAAGCTTTGGTAATTTAAAGTTGGTTTAAAACTACTGTGGGTGTCTCTATGGTAACGTGTCTTTTGATATCCCAACTGTAGCGTGAAGTGAAATTATTGAAGTTAGCACTGCCAGACAGTTAGAAATTTTCTAGCTGGATCCTCCCCGCCGCCAGAATATTTTCATTTATTAGAAGTAAAGCCTTTTGAAGAAGCAGTAAATCAGGTGGACATTTTTACCAAAATATAAACAGAATCTGAGATTGACTATAGTAAGTTCTGATTGACTTGAAACATTTTTCCAGAATTTTATCTTTGAAATATTTCTCTTGTTGAAGTGGCATCTCCAAATAAGCAGGAAATCCAATTCCCACTAACTTCCCATCAGCATACAAGTCAGTTGCCAAGCAAATGGGGGAGAAAAAAAAAACCAACAACAAAAACTGGGTCGAAGGTACCAAAAGATGGCTCATCCAACCTGCAGACAAGCATACACCAAGTATGCATACAAACATACAAAAGGATTGCCCATCATCCAAAGAAGGCAGACCATCCTCTTCAGTGATCCTATGCTGAAAGAATGAGTGAAAAGTAAAAATCCTGTAAGAGAGAGAGTGGCAGATCAACAAAAGGGAGTGGTGGCAAGAAGCACTGCCAACATCTCCAAGTGATGCAAATCTGGTATGTTGCACCTATGCCATGCCACTACCTCCTTCACTCATCAAGAAATGTTGAACACTTATCAGGGAGAGTTAGGAACAAGGCATTTGGAGAAGCAGCACTGCCCAGCCTAACTACTAGCTACAGCTAAAATAGCTAAGGGCTGTGTGGAAGATATGCTGTCAGCTGTTTTAGTCCCTGACAGCCCATTAACCAGAAAAGGAGATACCAGGGTCCAATCATTTATTTCTATTGAATTAAAAATAAAATGTGGGGAAATTTTCGGAAAATTTGAATAGCCTTTTGCCCATTGCTATCTTCCTATCTGAAAAAGGCCAAATCTTCATCTCACTGATGTCACTAGAGTCTTTCCAGGAACAAGATTTGCATCCTAACATGTGGAGTGGTGACTTGTGAATTTGGCCATTTTTACCAGACTACATGTATGAATTGCACATTTCTTGACTGGGGCTGGAAGTGCAAAAAGGTACAAAGTTCTTACTGTTGTATCATTGAACACTTTTTGTATTTTAAGCTACTTCATTAGATTTTGAAATAAAATTCTGTTCTTCCTTCAATGATAAGAAGTGATCCACAAAAAATCCAGAGTACTTCTTTGGTAAACATCTTAAAAAATAATCACATTTATGTTCTTCTTGTTATGGTGTTCAGTCAGAAAGCTAGCTCTGTTAAATGTTCTTACAATGTGCATCCACAATCAGAGTTAACCTGATCTCTCTCCTAAAGGTTTCTGAAGTGCACAAAAGCTTATTGCTGCTCTTCACCACCCAGATATTCCTAAATCTGCTTGRTGACAGTATCTTGTAGGAGTAGCTCTCCAGATCAAACTCAAAGATGATCACATGTGTCTAGTATCCATTTTATAACATCACTAACACAAAATGAAACACCTTGCAACTGTGAGCAAGTTGCCTCCATTTTCCTTCATTTTGTTTCAGTGGATCCTGTGCAGCTATACTACATGAGTTCCCGAATAAAAAAAGGGTATGTTGAAGACGTTCTTTACTCAACTGCTGTTTAACATGCTATATGCCAAAAACTGTATGTGTGTTACAAAATACCAATTTGTAAACATACACGTATCTCAGACTTAGATAGGTAAACTGTATTATGTATTGACACTAGAGAATAAGCGTGAGCATGGTAATTAAGGGTTATCCTTTCACAGGCAACCATCTGCATTAACCATGCAGGAAACCAGTGTTCCCTGATAAGAATTTACATGTGAGCTACAGAAGTACAGAGCCCTTTTCAATTTTAAGCTATCAAATGAAAAATAACAATAAAGTGAACATGAAAGGATGGCCTTAAAGGAGTTACTTTCAGCACAGCAGATTTTTCAAATCTAAGGCGAGGCCACAGATGCCTTATAGCTCTAAGGTRAAAAAAATCCTTGATCTAAAAATAGCCTCCTCTATAAATCTGGTGGAACCCATGAAAACAATTCCCTTCTTTGAAGATGATTAATTCTGAAGTCTTTGAACTCTATGGATGGTCCCCAAGCCACTAAAATGCCAGAGGGCCAAAAAAGATCTGTATGTGCATTGGCTGTTCTAGTTAATGCGTATCTGCAGACAGACAACCAAGGAATCTTCTGAGTTGATAGGGTAGGAATGAAACATACAAATGTAGGCCCAAAGTCTAAAACTGTTGGTTTGAACTATTTTTTAGGAGAGTTTCTCGCTACCTGCTAATTTTCCCTCCTGAACTCTATAAGCATGTGTTGGGACAAAATGATAGGTATTAGGACAAAACCCAGGAACACACTGAAATACAAGACTTTGTTCCACATACATTCGTAAGGGCCCAACCCCCAAGAGCAGCATATAGATCTAATTCGCTGCAGGATCTTACCAGAGGTCATACAATATCCTCATGCTTTCTGGTTGAGTGTAACACTGATCAGTCCCACTAGTTTTTATGTTATTGATAATTTTATGGTATATCACCTTCTTAAACATCTGGCTTCATACCTGAAAGAAAAAGTCTGATATCTCTAACACCAGAATGCACAGAATCTAACTTAAAATGATGACATTTTAAATATATTATTTTTAAGACTGGCACAACTCTTGTCTTGAGCTTGAGTCTTTAGCAATATCTATCAAATGCACGGTTTTCAATCTACTAATGGTGTGAGAAACAAACAAGTTCTGTTGCTCACTCCAAGCCCACCTGAAGGACCAGAGTAGTAAAAGGTAGCTCTGTCACACTGAAATGAGCAAAAATGCCAGAATGCACCAAAGAAATTTTTTTTATTGCAACAAATAAAGTAACAACATTTATACAAAGTCACTTTTGAAAGAAAAAACTGTCATAAGATTAAATTCATTCCCATGCACAAGACCCACAAAGCTAATACACTGTGTGAGTCCTCTCCTGGCAATATCCTATTTGGGCCTGGAATACAGGAGTGCATGGTGTCATTTCACAAAGTTGTACCAGAAGTATTTCCATATTACAACAATTCTGATTGTTATGCCCTGCTTGGTGGTGTTGGGGGTTTTTTGTTGTTTTGTTTTGGTGACGTTTTTGTTTTGTTTTGTTGGTTGTTTGTTTTGGTTTGGGGTTTTCTTTTTCCCCCTTTTGTCAAAGCTCTCTTAAGGACAACAAGACTCTCCCAGCAAGCTCCCTTTCCTGTCTTATAGTAAAAGCACTGATTTAGCTACCAACATTATTCCCCCAACTATCATGACACCACAACAAACCACCATGGTTTGTCTGGAGCAGTACTCCAAACAAGAAGAAAAAAAACATGAACCCAAGAATTTTTTTCCTTTCAAGAGTATAGAGCTTGCACTGGCAAACAGACTGATTAGTAGACTTCAATTTGTGTAGACAAATATTAGATAATTCTCTCTTGCTCTCAGATATTAAATTACATAGATTTAGAAGCTGTTGTGATGGGGTGGGAAATAAAACCACAGAAAAGCACAGACTATTAGGTGACCTCAGGCAGCAGTGGATACGTTACTACAGCTTTGTAACACAGAACACCATCTATGCATTTCCTGTTGCAGTGAAACCAATGTGTGACTGAATTGTTTTAGAAGCTCATTAAGACTACCACAAATAAACTCCAGAAATAGCATGCTCAAGATGATTGCTACAATCCACAAAATTTCTTGGCACTGAGTTGCAAGCTACATTTTTGTTGTGTAGCTGTAAGTCTGGACAGAAATCACTAGATTCAGACATCACATCTCTTCAAGACTTCCAAGTGTCATCGGCATCCTGTGCCACCAAGACAAATTGTTTTCTTCCCCAAAACACCTCTCTACCCACGTGCCCCTTCAGCTCCACTCCCTTTGGCTTAAGTCTCTGTCCCAGCCTCCTCGAGCCCATAACAGATGGTCCTTCCACAACCATCCCAACTTAGGCTAGGTTGATTATTTCACTTCACTTGGACAATGATGTCTCACTCTACTTAGCTTGTCTCTGATCTTCACTTCATCCATCTCTTCTCTAATCATCCACTGTACCCTTACAGTACTCTAGCTGACCTTTCTTATACCTGCAAAAACCTCCAGAACAAAGATAGCCAAAGATTTCCCAGGTTTCCACCAGTGCACTGCAGTCGCCATCCAGAGCTCCGTGGGGATGGGAGCGCTGTCCAGCAGCTGCAGCCCATTGCACTATGTCCACGGCCCACCGCACCACGTCCACGAGAACATAAGCAATCAAAACTTTCAAGATGTCTTTCTATCCTGGCCTCCCTCACTTTGCAATCTGAGGCAAAGGGAAGCAGCCTGCAATGAGGCCACGGCAAGGTGTTCAACACAGCAGTTACCTCTTCCAGGAGTCACAACACTGCCTGGCACGTGAACACAGCCCTAACCATTTAACACATGTGAATGGTTTTATTCTGAAATGGAACATACCATCTTTTCCTGAAAGCTTGTGTTATTTCCCATTATAATTAAACAGCTGTTTAGGAAATGGCTTTTATTGCAATAGCAGGAAGTATTGATTCATCAGGATGGGACTCTTTGGAATGGATGGATTTCAGGTAAGCRGTCTCAGAGCCAAGAGGAAAAGAAACCCACAATAGCCAACAGTCCAGGAGGCCAGGGACAGTCACTGCAGCTATTCCAACCTCAGTGACAGGTACTGCAGCTACCCAAACCCCAGCAACAGTCACTCCAGCTATTCCAACCCCAGTAACAGGTACTGCAGATACCCAAACCCCAGCAACAGTCACTGTGGCTGAACCGGAGAACCAACCTGTGCGGTATCAGTTGCCCCTATACACAAGAAGAAATAAACAAGAAAATCAACTCGTTTAGTAAGGGATGAAGATGAACCAGGGCCATCATGACAGCAGGAGGAGGAAGAGGCAGAAGCCCTAAATGAGATGGTAACCACTGGATCCCTATCCCTGAATGATATGCGAATGATATCCCTGCGAGATATGCGAAAAGATTTCAGTCGTCATCCAGGCGAGCACATTGTCGCCCGCTGCTCCGATGCTGGGATAACGGGGCCAGTAGCCTGGAATGAGAGGGGAGGGAAGCCAAGCAGCTGGGATCCCTTTCTAGGGAAGGGGGCATTGACAAAGCCATTGGACAAGGGGCACAAGCCCTCAACCCCTGGAGGCGACTCCTGTCAGGCGTGAAGGAAAGGTATCCCTCCAAGGAAGATGTTGTATGTCACCCAGGCAAGTGGACCACCACTGAGAGAGGTATCCAGTACCTGAGGGAATTGGCCGTGCTGGAAGTGATCTATGGTGACCTGAATAACGAGCAGTTATCCAAAGATCCAGATGAAGTCAGATGCACCCGACCCATGTGGCGGAAGTTTGTACGGAGCGCACCAGCGACATATATGCAAACTCATTGGCAATAATGATGTGGAAAGATGGAGAGGAACAAACGGTGGACGAACTGGCTGGCCAACTCTGGCAATATGAAGAAAGTCTCTCTTCCTCCCTACGGGCTTGCGTTTCTGCTGTAGAGAAACTGTCCCTGGAGTTCCAGCGATTCAAAGAGGATATGTCCTACTCCCCAGCTGCATGGACCAGTATCTCAGCCATTCGGAGTAAGCATCTTTCCGCTCAAGAGAGAAGATATTGTGGATACACACGCCGGGCACCCTGTGGTTTTACCTGCGTGACCACATGGGAAGGTGGAAGAGGACATGAGGAAGTGGGATGGAAAACCTACCTCGACCCTAGATGCACGGGTACGTGAGTTGCAAGGAAAAAGAATCACAAAAGGAGTTCTTCCAGAAAAACTGCTGCTCCATTTTCCAGTGAGCAGCTCCCCAGATGGAGTAGAAGAGCTGACTTTACTTCTGATTTTAATAAAGGCACTTCTGATTCATACTTAGAAGAAGTGGATAGCAAATACGATGAGCAGGATTAGAGGGGCCCTGCCTCCAGCCAGGTGGAGGAAAGGGACAAGTGGGTTTACTGGACTGTGTGGGTTCGATGGCCTGRCACATCAGACCYACAGGAGTATAAGGCTCTTGTAGACACCGGTGCACAGTGTACCCTGATGCCATCAAGCTTTAAAGGGGCAGAACCCATTTGTATTTCTGGAGTGACAGGGGGATCCCAAGAGCTGACTGTACTAGAGGCAGAAGTGAGCCTAAGTGGGAATGAGTGGCAAAAGCACCCCGTCGTGACTGGGCCAGAGGCTCCGTGCATCCTTGGCATAGACTACCTCAGGAGAGGGTATTTCAAAGACCCAAAGGGGTACYRGTGGGCTTTTGGTATAGCTGCCTTGGAGACGGAGGARATTAAACAGCTGTCCACCTTGCCTGGTCTCTCAGAGGACCCTTCTGTTGTGGGGTTGCTGAGGGTCGAAGAACAACGGGTGCTGATCGCTACCACGGCAGTGCACCGGTGGCAATWTCGCACCAACCGAGACTCCCTGCKTCCCATYCATAAGCTGATTCGTCAACTGGAGAGCCAAGGAGTGATCAGCAAGACTCGCTCACCCTTTAACAGTCCCATATGGCCATGGCGAAAGTCTAATGGAGAGTGGAGWCTARCAGTGGACTATCGTGGTCTGAACAAAGTCACACCGCCACTGAGTGCTGCTGTGCCGGACACGTTAGAACTTCAATATGAACTGGAGTCAAAGGCAGCCAAGTGGTACGCCACAATTGATATCACCAATGCGTTCTTCTCGATCCCTTTGGCGGCAGAGCGCAGGCCACAGTTTGCTTTCACTTGGAGGGCGTCCAGTACACCTGGAATCGACTGCCCCAGGGGTAGAAACACAGCCTAACCATTTGCCATGGACTGATCCACACCGCACTGGAACAGGGTGAGGCCCCAGAACACCTGCAGTACATTGATGACATCATCATATGGGGCAACACAGCAGAAGAAGTTTTCGAGAAAGGGGAGGGAATAATCCAAATCTTGCTGAAGGCTGGTTTTGCCATAAAACAAAGTAGGGTCAAAGGGCCTGCACAGGAGATCCAGTTTTTAGGAATAAAATGGCAAGATGGAYGTCGTCAGATCCCAATGGATGTGATCAAYAARATAACAGCCATGTCCCCACCAGCTAGCAAGAAAGAAACACAAGCTTTCTTAGGCGTTGTGGGTTTTTCGAGAACGCATATCCCAAATTACAGTCAGATTGTAAGCCCTCTTTATC
>JASVER010000041.1:4254723-4265828 GCA_030449065.1 Oceanodroma leucorhoa | reverse complement strand
GGGTTTTGGAGTCGGGGATACAGAGGATCCGAGGCCCGCTATACTCCAACTGAGAAGGAGATATTGGCAGCTTATGAAGGGGTTCGAGCTGCTTCAGAGGTGGTTGGTACTGAAGCACATCTCCTCCTGGCACCCCGACTGCTGGTGCTGGGCTGGATGTTCAAAGGGAAGGTCCCCTCTACACATCATGCAACCGATGCTACCTGGAGTAAGTGGGTCGCACTGATCACACAGCAGGCTCGAGTAGGAAACCCCAGTCGCCCAGGAATCTTGGAAGTGATCACAAACTTGCCAGAAGGCAAAGATTTTTGAATGTCCCCAGAGGAGGTGACAGGTGCTGAAGAGGCCCCACTGTATAATAAACTACCAGAAAAAGAGAAGCAATATACCCTGTTCACTGATGAGTCCTGCCGCCTTGTGGGAAAACACCGGAGGTGGAAGGCTGCTGTATGGAGTCCTATCAGRCAAGTTGCAGAAACTGCTGAAGGAGAAGGTGAATTGAGTCAGTTTGCAGAGGTGAAGGCCATCCAGCTGGCTTTGGATATTGCTGAGCGAGAAAAATGGCCAGTACTTTACCTGTATACTGACTCATGGACGGTGGCAAATGCTCTGTGGGGGTGGTCGCAGCAATGGAAGCAGAACAACTGGCAGCGCAGAGGYAAACCCATCTGGGCTGCTGCGTTGTGCCAAGATATTGCTGCCCGGGTAGAGAACCAGGTTGTAAAAGTACGTCATGTAGATGCTCACGTACCCAGGAGTTGGGCCACTGAAGAACATCAGAACAACCAGCAGGTGGAYCAGGCTGSYAAGATTGAAGTGGCTCAGGTAGATCTGGACTAGCAGCACAAGGGTGAATTGTTTCTAGCTCGGTGGGCCTATGACACCTCCGGCCATCAAGGAAGAGATGCAACATATAGATGGGCTCATGATCGAGGGATGGACTTGACCATGGRTACTATTGCACAGGTTATCCGTGAATGTGAAACATGCACTGCCATCAAGCAAGCCAAGCGAGTAAAGCCTCCCTGGTATGGAGGGCGATGGYTGAARTATAARTATGGGGAGGCCTGGCAGATTGACTATATCACACTSCCACAGACCCGCCAAGGCAAGCGCYATGTGCTCACCATGGTGGAAGTAACCACCGGGTGGCTGGAAACATATCCTGTGCCCCATGCCACCRCCCRGAACACSATCCTGGGCCTTGAAAADCAAGKCCTATGGCGACATGGCACCCCAGAGAGAATTGAGTTAGACAACGGGACTCACTTCCGAAACACCCTCATAGACACCTGGGCCAAAGAGTGTGGCAYTGAGTGGGTATATCACATCCCCTATCATGCACCAGCCTCCGGGAAAATCGAGCRATAMAATGGACTGCTAAAGACCACACTGARRGCACTGGGTGGTGGGACATTCAAACATTGGGACACACATTTAGCAAAAGCCACCTGGTTAGTCAACACCAGGGGATCTGCCACTCGAGCTGGCCCTGCCCAGTTAGAACTTTTACGTACTCTAGATGGGGATAAAGTCCCTGTGATGCATATAAGGAATATGCTGGGGAAGACAGTCTGGGTTACTCCCGCCTTGGGCAAAGGCAAACCCATTCGTGGGATTGCTTTTGCTCAAGGACCTGGGTGCACTTGGTGGGTAATGCAAAAGGATGGGGAAGTCYGATGTRTACCTCAMGGGGATTTGATTTTGGGTGAAAATAGCCAATGAACTGAATTGTATGATGTTGATTGCTATACGATATTATATATCATCACTTCTATGGTTGCTATCAAAGGTATCGCAGTGAAAATCACCCAGGTTAATGAAGAATGAGCTCTGATGAAACTGAGCAAAAGYGCAGTGATAATAGAATCAGGACTGGCTTCAGAATGCAACAATCCAACACCACACACCACCTCCCCTTCCCTGAGAGACTGTTATGTCAGACGGAGGCCAAAGTCATGGACTAAATGAACGCAACGAACACGTTAGAGGGATGGCCCATAGACTAATGGAATGATATCTATGTGTATATATCAAGAAATAAGAAAGGTGGTGGTGATTAATTGAGATGTATTGGAAAAAGTAAGACCTAGGCATGACGTAGATGGTATAGAATAAGGGGTGGATACTGTCCTTGTTTTGGCCAGGATAGAGTTAAATTTCTTCCTAGTGCTATGTTTTGGATTTAGTGTAAGAAGAATGTTGATAACACACTGATGTTTTGAGTTGTTGCTAGGTAATCTGCTACTCAAGGTCTTTTCAGCTTCCCATGCTCTGTCAGGCGCACAAGGGGCTGGGAGGGAGCATAGCCGGGACAGCCAGCCCAGCTGGCCAACGGGGTATTCCATACCATGTGACGTCATGCCCAGTATATGAATGGGGGGAGATCCAGGAAGTGGCTATCGTTTTTTTGGCCATTTTCTCGGCGGGTGGTGAGCAATTGCATTGTTCATCACTCATTTTGTATATTGTATCGTTATTATATTATTATCATTATTATTATTACTATTCTTTCCTTTTCTGTTCTATTAAACTGTCTTTATCTCAATCCGCAAATTTTTTTTTTCGATTTTCTCCCCATCCTCACTGGGGGGAGAGTGAGCGAGCGGCTGTGTGGCGTCTGGCTGCTTGTCAGGTTAAACCACCACACTCACCTGGGAGGTCTCTTCAGACTCTTTCAAAACAGAGAATTGAACTTGGGTGTCTCATCTCCACAAAATAACCTAGCCACCATGTTACCACCTATCCTGGGGTCTCTGAGTTTCAAAAGAAATTTGATTCACTTTGGACATGAACACACACAAAAGTTAATGCCTCATTTCCCCCCTCCTTTTCTAAAAGAGACTACTTGTTTTTCTGGCTAGCACAACGGCTTGTTAAGTTGCATTTCATAAATGGACCCAATGATTATTAAACATAACTGCAGGAGGACAACGATCATTGACAACATTCAAGTTCACAATGCCTTCTAACAGCCTTCCAAATCTGTGATGGGGGTTGCTGTCCCTGTGGAGAAATGGCTGACCTAAGAGCAAAGGGAAAATGAAGTGCTAGAAGCAGCTCCAAAGCTAACTTCAAAGACCTCGTGCCCAATTCCACATTCGATTAAGCTGATTTTTTTATAGCACTAAAACGTATGCCGCTGGTAAGTATGCCACTATTTTGATTAAAATATGCATAAAATGAGAAAGGAATCAGACCTGCCAAATATAAACAAATAAATTGTAATTGAATCTAACAGGTTACAGCTCTACCTGCGAACTGGCTGTGAGCACAGTTTGACCTAGGCTTATAAATAGCTGTTGAATAGCTTGTTTTCCAATAGCTACTTTGCTTCAAAACTCCATTCTGCCCATTTCAGCTCATTGCCTTACCTCGCAGTGGACATTACTGACCCTACTAATGCAGCGAGTCTCTCAGCTAACTGTTGTTTCTTTGTATTTCTTATTTAAACACAATTTCATAATATCTATACACATGTCCACATTCAGCTGCATTCTCTGTGAATTCTGTGTGCTGGAGCCCAGGCAGACCAGATGTTTGCAACTCCTGTTCCACTCTCCCATGCTATGAAACCAACTGACATTCGTCCAGTTTTCCCTTCCTTTCATAAAGCAAGCTGCCTCTTCAGGTGCAGTATGAATCCAGGGCAAGAGATCAATGAATTGTAAATCTACATCAAAATTGGTTCTGTATTTTCAAAGTGAGTAACTCACATTAGTAAAAGCTTAATACAGAGAATGATTCTAAAGTAGCACCATTTAGCTGAGGGGCTTCTTAGCATAAATCTAAGCTCTACCCTTTCTATATTGAAGATATGAAATATTTGGCACTGGATGGCCAAATCAGTGGGTAGAGCTATACAGGGATTCTTTTTAAACAATTCTCCAGAGTAGCTGTCTATTCACAGGGTCAGAGGTAACCCAAAGGAACAGAATGTCTCTAATATTTGTTCTTTTATAGCTGACAAGGCAGGTAAGAAAGGCATTTATAAATAATTGGATGCTGAAGGCTGGGACAGTGGTTGACACAAATGGTTGAACTGCAAGGGAAAAATAAAGCTCATGAGCAAATGGACTTCACAAGCCAAAAGCACCAGTGTTTTGGGGGAGTTGTGGGAGCTCCTATAGAATGAGCTCGTCATACTTCACAGCCTGTGAGAACTGCCGCAAAGAAGATGCCCTCAGAGAAGCAAGGGGACAGTCAGCTGTTGCTGCCCTGCAAGACCAGTGACTTACTGGGCTGGAAATGCACCTACTAAACTGAGCCAGAGGGACACAGTACTCCACAGGAGATCATCAGGTGGCAGCCATTACTGTAAGGTCATGCCCTCAGCCACAAAACGATGCACTTCAAACACACATGCTGTGTTTCACAATGCTCCATACTTTTATCGTTACATCGGTAGAGGTGGCTGTTGATTTTCTGACGCCATAATCCTGCTCCCACTGACATTTTTGAAGTGCAGAAAATACTGGGTTTGGTTACCATGACAACAGTCCCCAAAAAGAGTTAAACTCTGCTACACCATAGAACACTTCACATGCTATTTCCTAGCAACCACACAGGTACATATAGCCTTCGCTGAAGGCAATTTTAGAAAAGTTACATGTACATGGAAGATAATTCTACAAATTTCATATACACCGTGCATCTTTCACTTTGGGCTACACTGAAAAACCCTGTAACTGAGACAGACTTGAATCTTTTAAAAAAATAAGGGGCTTGACCAACAGGCAGACAGGAAACAGAGGCAGAGAATGATCTACATGCAAAGTAAAGTACCCTGAGATCTGGCAGCAGTGCAAGTCGCGCAAGAGAAAAATTTAACCCAAAGCACGGTTTCTTTTCCATCTCTGGTTCCTCTTCATACCACTACATACACTTTCACCAGATTTTACTCTCCTGGACTTGAATTTTCAAGCAACAACATTTTTGAGGCAGTACAGACATAATCCAAAATGAGAATACAGTAGTCATGTAAATAGCATGTCTTGACTTGTACTATGAAGATTTTAATAAAAACAAAACCAAAACCAAAACCAAACCACAAACAAAACTCCCAACTCTGCTCCTTTTTTGCATATAGGACTAAGGCTCATGAATGTCCCCAGCTCTGCTTGCATTAATCTGACAAGCTTACCTATGAGCACACAGCATTTCAGAAATCACTAGGATCTAGAAACAATACTCCTTTTAATTTCTACAGGCTTTATGTATCATTATACAAAATTCAGGACTACTTCACAAAACATTACCAAGTTATTGAAAATATGCACTGGCATTACTCTTTACTTCAGGAATGCCTACACTGTACGATCCAGCCTGGTACAATGACCTGATCCAGGAAGCCATGAATGTAGAAGAGGTACAGCAACCTGTCTGAAACAACAAACTCCCGGACAAGCTGAAGGACACCCATCAAGAGCAGGAAATATTTTTGCAAGTCAGGTGTTTAAATGTTCATTACAGCAAATAGGGAAAGTTCATCATCTCAATGTGATAGATGTCCAAGGCGCAGAGGGGGCACTCAAGCCAGCTGAAAGGAAAATTCTACAAGAGATGTTTGGTAGCCTTGCCTCTCTCTTAGACTACCTGTGGAGCAGGTATGATGTTTAGTTTCACAACCTAAACCTGCTCAATTACTCTGCTGTCTAAACTGCTACTTAAAGTATGATAGATGACTAGATTATTCCTCACCTGAAGGAGAGGAATGGGATACTATGTGCTCATTTTCTGTATCACACTCTAGTGATCATTAAGCATTCTCAGCTGCAGGAATTCAAACCTATCTCCTGCATCCCAAGAGCAGGCACTATTCCCCAGGGTATATAGCACAAGTTCTCACCTTATGTTATGTCTTTCAGCGTCATGGTCAGTTTTATTTGAAATCCCTCTGGCTCTGCACTCAGCATGAAAATGGAGTATTAGAAATTGTCAAAAGATCCACATCAAGCTCCTCAGAAGTTTAAACCTGAGAGTCTCATTTTGCGCATAGCAAATAGTACAAAGTAGAAAACAGATGCTACTAACACTGTTTACCTAAAACTGGTACTTTGGGGACTGAAAGCAAATGTTCCAAAATAACTTTTTACTGGAGGACTTCGAGGGGTGCAGGGGTCCTAAGATGTCTGTTGAGTCTCAGTGCTGAAATGGTTGAGGTTTACTGTTCTCTTACAAGCTTCCAACACTTCTCTTTTCCTATACAAACTAAGGGGTAAAAAAGAAAAAAAGATGCATTTTATATTTAATGATATAAATGCCTATCACCCAGAGCAGTTTTGGGAGTTCAGAATGTTGTGTGACTCAATACCAAGTAAGTTTAATCTACCAGGCTGCTCTGTTTCCTTTGCCAAGTGGTTTATTATTTTCTGAAGAAATGGTTTTCTCCGTTCTGTAACACTTCTCCTGTCTAGCATTGCTTAAGAGCACAACTACAGTGCTAGTTGACGTTTACCTGCACCATTTGAAGCAGGAATGGAAAGGTCAGATATGGAGCAGCAAATCTTTGCAAAAGTCCTTTTAGTGTATTCATTTAAGAAGTTTGGCATTAGGCTGAGAAAAGCACTTCTCTACTAGCAATTTTCTATATGGTAAGAGTTATTCAGGCCAGCACCTCTCAGAGAACAGCTAGCCTAAACTAAAAATGCTCTGCACTGTAACATAGTTCAACACTTTTTGGCCTGTCCAAATTTTTTTCTGCCAGCTTTGCAGCCCCAGAGTATGTTCAAGAGGACTCTGATGTCTTAGGTGTCCTATTGAGTTGTGAAATGGACCTTCATCACACTAAGTTACAGACTTGGGAGGTTTATTTTCCAAGTTTACCCGACATCTGGTGTGTTCTACAGAACATACTAGCAGCCAGTTAAACAGTAGTACACTTCAAACAAAACAAGAAGTGCAAGAAGTGCAGTGACTTTTCTTACACATGATACTGCTTTAAAGAGAAGAACTGTATTTGAAATCAAGGCAATGCTTAGGGTTGCATTTCTCCAGGACCCATGGACCTGATGCAACTCTCTCAGTACCTGTATTTCTCAATGTTCTCCATAGCACTTTGTATTTGTATTTGGCAGCTGCATCCTTTTCCCTATTTCCCCAGACTTAAAAAAAAAAAAATTAAAAAAAATCATAAAATCTATGTGCTAGGAATATTGGGGCGCATCCTTCTCCTCAATGCTTCCACCTTGGAACTTAACACACACCAACATTGGTAAGAGATACTGTCCCATTGTATTTCTTCTTATTTCTGAGCTTTGCTTCTAGTAATAATTTTGCTATAGAAAAGCCTGAAAACTGTCAAAACCTGTTCCTAGTGTGACTGACTTTCAAGAGAGGTTCATAAACAGGTTTTTCTCTTCCACAAAGAACACAGCATAAGGAGAACTAAACCATTCCACCYGCTGTTCTCATCATTTCCAGAAGAAAAATAAGATAAAGTAATCAATAGAGGACTGCAGAGTTTTTTGGGTTTTTTCCCCCCACTAGGCTATATGTTAGCAACAAGAGCCTTAAAACTTGTTTGTTTTCGTAATCTTTAAGTTTGGCTAATGTTTAAGTATCAAGATGTTCAAGAAAAGCGTATCTATGCATGCACATTTGCTTAAGATTTGTATTTGGCCATAATTAAAAGACATATCTGTAAACATAAATAAGGCAAACTTTTATTATCTTTTCAAATCCCCAAGAAAGCATTCAAGAAGCTGTTTACTTCTTGCTAAACAGCTGGTACTGTTGCACTTCAGAACTGGCAATAGTTGAGCAATGGGTCAAGCAGCCGTTATACACTCAGTATCATCTCATGCTCAATGTTATGCTTCAGTGATGTAAGCTAAATGATGTAGGGTTTGAGACATTAATACTCTTTACTGTTGTGATACTGTTTGGTTTTATTAAGGAGGGAAAGTGGGCAAGGAAAGTCTGTTTTTCACTCGAGTGTTTCTGCCCAAATACCTTAGTAACATAGCATGTGGCTGGGCACCAGAAACCATGGGTCTTATTCCAAGTTAGGGCACAGATGCATCTTATAATACTTAACAAGTTCACTTAAGATCTTTGTCAGGTAACCTGCAGATATTTGTTATCAAGCTTTTGAGATCCACAAAGAAATGCACACACGCTAGAACTGCTGAATGGTTACTCATTACCAGTGTGAGCAGGATGCCACCAACACATATGAATGCTCTGAACAATTCAGAACTTTTTATTAAGGAAAGGAGAAGAAAAGAAAACAAAAATTGTCTTTCTAACACTGACCTCACCCCAATGAATACACATTAGATGGATTTAAAAGGTAAGGTTTAGGTAAGCCATATATTTTAAGCAACATGGGATTGTTTTGGGTTTTTTTTGTTTGAGTTGCATCAGGTTGAAATCATTACAGGTTGATTTCTTTTAATGCCAGTTTAATATGATGGTATGGCTGAGTTTTAAAACTTTGTATAAAGATAGGGTCAAGTGTAAATAATGCAATATTTGATTGTGTAAATAACTAAAGAACAGCTTCGAACAGAAAATGAAGACAAACAAAGCAGCATGGTTTAAGTGGGTTGAATAGTTACACAACCGGAATATTACATTAATATGTAATAGTGCTAACAGCCATTTGACCCATATATTTGTTTTGTCCCCTGTTAAAACAATGTGGTATTACTAGACACTTTTTCTGTACCAAAATAATATTTTTCTTCATATTTGAACTTCTGTGGAAATAAATATTGTTACCATGTACTGTTGGAGAACCATATTTCCATACTTTTCCACTTCTTATAACCCATCAAGTACCAAGTACTATTTTGCCGTTATGATAGTTCTGTAATATTCCAACCTTGCTTTGGTCAGACAAATACTCAAGCATGATATTAACCTGTAGGAAATTGTGCCAGGAGTAGCAGCAAGAATGGAGGCTCTAACTCAGTTTAAAAATTATATAAAATATTTTACAGATCTTAATTCTTGTAAGAATGGAAACATTTCTACCATATCATTGAAGCGGTTGTTAAATTAAAAAAACCCATCACTTCCCTTAGCTGCTTGGGACCTAAAATTGTAAAAAGAACTGAAACTACCCAAAATAATATTACATTGCCAATGATGAAGTTCCAAAACATGTGAAATACGTTCACTTTTAATAACCAGAAAGTTGATAAATGTATTTGTTTATAAGAGCACATGATGTAATAACAAATAATAAACAATTCATAAAACAGAAAAGGGCATTACCACTTAAAAAAAATAATCTTTTTTTTTCAAATCTCAACTTAAAGAATTGTGCAAGAATTTCTATTTTGCTCGCCTTTACATTAAAGAAAATTCATATTTTGTCTTAGGTATTCTACTCTGAAATGTAAAAAAAATAAAAAAATAATCCCCAAATCCAAGAAATATAACAGTTTTTTTACTCCAGTCCTGCTCAGGCTTTGTCCCCATCACTGATTAAGCAGACTCTGCTTCCGAATGAGTAACACAGTCAATGTAACTGCAGACAACTCTGCAAGTTTCTCAGCATTTAAACAAACAAACTGACTATGGGTTGTGGTGGTGGGGTTTTTTCTCTGTCAGCTCTCTCACTTATGTTTTCCTTCGATGATTTCTGGATTTTTTACATTATAGAAGAAGATTATATAATCTTCTAATTTCTTAATTATATTCTAACAAAATACCAGGATCTACTTAAACCCATGGAATTACTCTGTGACATGATACCCTGCTTTATTAGTACAACAGAAAAGTAACCTAAGGTGCAGCTGGGATCATGACACCATTTGTTTCGATAATAAGCTTAGGAATAGGGCAACAAAGCAAAATTTAATTCTTGGAAAACTTTCAGGGAAATTTATGAAAAATCTACTCTGCTATTAAAAAAAAACAAAGGAAAAAAAGTCCAGCGCAATCACCTCTTTTAATTGCTAAACTTGAGTGAAGATGTTGATGAGCAGGTTGCAGCAGTGCCTGCTTTAGCCACTGAGAGGGGGACCCAATCCTTCCAGATTTGGAGCGAGATGACCCCACAGACACAGCCCCTGCCCGCCCCTCCCGGGAGCATCCCCTAGCCCGACAGCAGCAAGGCGTATTTGCCTGTGTGTGCAAGTCGTAGTGGTTCGGCTCTCAGCTGAACATCTACGCCTAGCAGCAACAATTCATTTTGACCAGATGCGGGGGGAAGAAAAAGGGATGAAGAAAACCCAACAGCAAGTACGGGCTTTTCGCTGTTGAGAATTAAGCAGCGGGAGATTTTACTCCGGCATATTAACACCTCTCCCAGACGCCCACTCCCTGCCACCAGCCACAAAGCTGGAAACACATCCTTTCCCCCCTCGCTGTAACTCCAGGAGCCATCTCGGCACAGGGGCACCCCGGAGCCCCCCGAGGGCTGGCGGCGCGGGGCGGAGGGAGCCCGAGGGGCCCGGCGGACGGCGCTCGCYCCCAGGGGGGCTGCAGGCCAGGCGTCCCCCGGCGCGGCCCCCCCGCAGCGGTGCCAGCCCGGCCCGGCCGCCGCAGCTGCGGTGAGTCAGCGGGCACCGGGACAACCGCTCCTCGCAGCTGCATCCCGCCTGCCGAAGCATCACCTCCATCCCCGGCGGAGGCGGGGGACGCTCTGGCTGCGTCCTCCCTCTGCCGCGGCCGGCGGGGACCCACACCGGCGCCACCGGGGACCCCCTCCGGAGCGGCCGCGGTTTACCTTGACGCCGGCGTTGCTGGTCTGGGTCTCCGCCTCGATGCCGCAGCAGCGGGGCGCCCTGGCCCGGGCGGAGGCGCCGGGCTCCCTGCGCTCCTTGCGGCGCGGGCCGGCGGAAGGCGGCGGCTGCTGCCGGCTCTGGTAGGCGAGGACGGAGGGGATGGAGTCGGCCGCGTCTGTCTTGATGAAGAGGCCGTGCAGGGTGGCGGTGCCCTGCGAGATGGTGGTGGTCTGGTGGGGGGAATTGGACTCGTCCGAGTCCCGGCAGTAAATCACGCCGCTCTGCGAGACGTGGATGCTGGGGGCGCAGCCCATCACTTTCCTTCCCCACCCCGCCCCGTTGCACCGCCGGCGGGCCGGCCCGCTCCGCTCCCACCGGCCGCCGCCCCTGCGCCGCGCACCCCGCGGCGGCACCAGCACCGGCACC
>JASVER010000041.1:4094427-4254419 GCA_030449065.1 Oceanodroma leucorhoa | reverse complement strand
TTATTCCAAATACATTTTTTCTCTTTTTTAAAGCAGCTAAAATACTTATTTTGACAGTCAAAACATGCCTACTTTTCTTAGCCATGGGTGAGCAAATCTCAATTGTTTGGGGGGACTGCAGGGAGGTGTTCAGAGCCACACAGCACCCACTGCAAGTTAGGAAGAAAGGCCAGGATTGTTCCACAATTTTTAATGCTGTTTTTCAATTAGGCCAATATTCAAAGACACAAACTGCTATTTTAGCCTATATGTCTGATAGCTGCCAATCCCTGTTCCCAGTCCCTGGGGAGATAATCAAGCAACATGTTTAATGCCGCAGAGATTTACACACCTTCTTAGCTTTCCACAGTGAATAGTTTCATTGACCTCAGTGAAACTACCTACGAGTTGTCAAGCTAAACATGTGGGTTTTAAGTCTTCGCAAGATTTTAGTTTAAAACTCTCTGTTTTCAATGGCATATTATAAATCCTTCAAGAATTGGTAATGTTATCCAAACAGTATGCTGCCTGCTTAATAAAGCATTCATCTGACACTCAGTTACCAATGAACACTTGTATATACACCTTTTCTTCTCCTTGAAGTTTTACATGATGTTTGATGGCTGTTTCTCCACCTAGTTTTTAGTGAATGATGTAAAAATACTAGAAACGTGAAGCTCGGTGCAAGGATTGTGATGTTGAATGACAAAGTGCTCTGAACATGTTATTTTGGCTCCTAGTATTCCTGAAGCGCTTTTATGGATTAGAGACCAGTTTATTCAGAAGTGATGGTTTCACAGCTAAAACACCTCAGTTTAGAGAGACTGTTTGAGCTTTTATTCTTTGTCTCTGCTGACCCAGTCCATGGATCATTGTAATTACGGCAATATGGACATTCACTCATCCATCAAGAACTGGACTGAGATCAGCAACCTATTTGACAAACTATGGTTTTCCAGTTACCAGAGAGAGCCTGTGTTTGCCCTAGTAATGAAATTTCTCTAAGTAATTTTTTTCCCCACTAGTTGTCAATGTTCACAAACCAAGTTGTGGTTCATACCCTGCGTATGCTTCACATTTGCATGCTGCCATGCTGCTCTGCTGGTGGCTGTCTTTAAGGACCACCTTGAAGACAGGCTCAGTATGAGCAAAATGAAGCAGACTATGCTTCATCACCCAACCATGCAGCCTTTCTTGCTGCTTAGGCTGCAGTTCCTGATGAGACCTTCCAGTCTCCCACAGCATAATGCACTTAGTTGCAGATGAACATGTCCTAAACCAGCATTTAATAACAAGAGAGCAACCAGTTGTATGTATTCCTTGCAATATTTTCAAATTCCTCTTCATTTCTGTTAACAGCTGGGAAACTAAAGTTGGGGATTTGATTTACCTGCCCTAGACCACACCTGAGATTTGAAGCAGAGCCAGGAGCTCAGGAATGCCACTCAGAACCCATACATCGGTGTAAATGACATTGCCCCAAAAGACCTCTAAGAGTTGTTGACTATCTAGTTTGAGACTGTTCATAGGAATTTACCCAGCCCAGGTATCAACAGTATCTAGAATTTTAATAAAGAATGTGAACATAAACCGTATTTTGACTTTGCAGATTGAGCTTGGTGAAAATGTCACGTCACACCCTAAACTGTGTTGCTAGCTATACATAGTCCATTTTTCTGAATCAATATTAGTGATAAGTTATTTCATCAGTCAGCCAATGCCTAGGTTTCCTTAACATCCCAGTACTCAGGTTTCTGCCCTGTTCCTACTGAATTCTGTGACAATTTTGCTGTTGATTTCAGACAGCATTGCAGGCACTTCCCATTCTCACATGGATTTCCCTTGCTTAGGTATAACATTTGAGTTGATGTCAGAGAATAAGTTGTAGGAATAAGAAGTCACGGTGCTGGAGAACCTTTGCTAAATGCAGCTCTCAAAGTAGCTCTCCCTGTGCTGTTGATTTTGGGGTAACGGGGAAGGACCACCACTGAAGAGGATGAGCCCGCCTGTGCAAAGTGCCAGAGAGGAGTGAAGGCTGCAGGATGGGGAACTATGTCAACTGCTGAAAAGCAACAGAAATGTGGGGAGAGTAACTTAATGCTTTGTCTGACAGCAGAATCACAGAATCATAGGATGGTTGAGGTTGGAGGGGTCATCTGGTCCAAACCCCCTGCTCAAGAAGGGCCACCTGGGGCTGGTTGCTCAGGATGGGCATATCTGGATGGGTTTTGAATACCTCCAAGGATGGCGACTCCACCACTCTGGGCAACCTATTGCAGTGCTCAGTCACCCTCACAGTTCCCTCCTGATGTTCAGAGGGAACCTCCCATGTTACAGTTAGTGCCCATTGCCTCTGGACCCGTCACTGGGCACCACAAAAGAGCCTGACCCCATCCTTTTTGCACCTTCCTTTCAGATATTTATACACTTTTATGAGATCCTCCCTGAGTCTTCTCTTCTCCAGGCTGAACACTCCCAGGTCTCTCAGCCTCTCCTCATATGTGCGGTGCTCCGAAGAAACTTGGAGAGACAAACACGCAAGTGATGATTAGCATGAACAGAGGCTGGAGCGGGGCAGAGGGGAAGGATGACTGTCTGAAATAGGAAGTGAAGAAATGGAAAGTTAAAGATGCTTTTTCCTAGCATCTGTACTCTTCCTGCATCTTGCCTGTAAGAAGACAACCATGGATTTACCGGACAGGGGGAAGAGGGAATATTCAAAACACACGCCTGCACACTGGACCACCTCTTAGGGCACGCTCAAGTCATGCTCCTGCAGCCATCCTGCTGCAGTCTGCCCTGACTGATGCCCACTACAGCGCAAGGCTTTACTGTGAGTGGCATGTACTAATTCAACCAGGGACTTACAGGAGGGACAGTTAATGTACTGAAGCAGACTCTGCCCTCAGAAACGCATATTTAGTATGGTCCCAGAATTAAGCCAGTGCATACGACCACTGGAAGATATTCACATGAACCAGTTTTTCCACTACTAAAGAGCCTTCACTGGCTTTAGTTGCAAATGTATAAATCCTAACAAATTTTATGCTCACAGGAAACCAATTTCTTTTGCATGACTAATTTCAGCGTGATGAATTTAAGCATATGAGTGATTCTGGAAGCCATCAGTGGAACCCTGAAGCGTCTTGTCTCTTTTTCCAGTAAAAAGCAGTGGATATACATTCGCTGTGGTGTTTACACCTGCAAATCCCTCCACAATGAGGAAAATATACTCCTCCAAACTTTATATCCCTTCCAAAGCCAGTCATAGGCTTCACTCTGACCTCAATATTAAGACTTCATGCCACAGGAGGATTGGTAAGTTTATGTTGGCATTATTAGAAGTAACATCTGTAAATCCCAGTTCATTGCAGTAAGAATATACTACTTCAGAGGTCGCATTTTACAGAGACTTAAAAATCTGGTACTTGACAACCGGCTACTGAAGACAGTTACCTCTATTCATGGTTCATTTACTGTAAAACCAGTTTACGAAGGTATAAATAAGCCTGTTCAAAAAAAAAAAAAAAAAATTACTAGGCTCTTAGGATGCTCAACAGTTTCTCAGTTCTTTCATGTTGGTCCAACAGATTTCTAAACTACAGTAAAAACTAACATGTTGCATACCCAGATTAGAGCAAAGTAAATACCTAAAAATTATCTAAATTATCCAGACTATGTGCTGTGGTTTTAACTTAAAATAGATATGAGGAAAATAACAATCATGGCAGCTAGAATAGATTACCGCTATTTTGTTAAATAACCCACCTCTATAACAATTTGATAATCTATAACAGATTATCAAATGCTAACCTCATGTTTTTACTCATCAACAATACAAGAAATCATGGTTCTTGAAAAACAGAAAGATATTAAATACAAGAGGTGAAGGTTATTTCTTTTGCCTGAGGAAGAGCAGAACATATTTTTCAGTCCACAAATCCAATGACTCTCTCACCAATGTAATCAAGAGTATACTTCACTGAAAGCAATGACCTTTCTCCAACTCAGCCAAAAAGCAAAATCAAGTACTATTTTTTTTCATTTCATAACTTTGAAAAATGGTTTGTTGCAGCAAAACTGTGTTTTAATTTACCATGGATTTGTTATACTGTGTTTGCACACTAAATTCTGTGAGTGCTGTGAATAACAATCTCCCAATAGCAACACCCTACAATAAGATACCCTCAAGTAGGTATTGCTCAGACAGAATGGGTTTGCTGGGATTTCTTGCTAATCATGCTGTAAAACCTGAGTTTGGCCTTCTTTTACAGTCAGATTTTGACTGGCTTGGACAATGCCAGCTATCTCAGTTTTCCCCAGGAGTTTGTAAAATACTTTGCACTATGAATATTTTGCAAGTGCGGAAACTGAGTTGTGGAGAAGCCTGTTTCCAAGCTCACTCAAGGGCGCAGAGCTGAAGAAGGAACTCAGTCTAGTTCCCTTTCTGCTAGCAGTCCGTGCCGCTGTGAATGCCATGAGGCACAAATTGTGCTGAGAGTGCATGGAGGGGAAGGGGTCTTCCTCCACTCTACCTTCTCCACCCCTTTGTGTGCAAGCAAGGAAGAGCTGCAGTTCCTGCCCTCCTCTGTCTGCAGCTGTTTCTCTCTCCCCAGGGGCAGGAGAAGATGCAATCCTGGGCTTTTGCTCCTCACTGCTGACAGGTGATGAGCTGCCCCAGGGATGCAGATTTCCTCCTGGGAACAGACACCTGCAGTTGTTTTCCCTATAATGGGCCAACTTGGCACTGTCCTTCGTATCAGCATATTCTTGAGAGGCATAGCAACCCTTTACTTCACTGCTTTGAAGAGGAAGAGTAACATACAGAGTAACTACAGTCTTCAGCCACCAGCAGTAGCATTATGTGTTAGCATAGTGGCCAGATACTTCTAGTTATAAATTTTCTATGACAGTAGTGATCACATCACATTTAAAAGGCTTACACTTCTGCTCTCCACCAAACCCTTTGGTCTACCTTTGAGTAGGACTGAATCAAGTACTTCACAGCACTCAAAGTTAAGAAAAGCGATTGCGGTCCCCCTACCAGCACTGAAAAGTCCCCCAGCAAGACTTCAGTGGTCGTTTCCTCACAAGCAGCTTGTTCTTTGCTCRTTATTACTTTAATAACACAACTCTTCTCCCTTGATTTATTCTTCTGCGGGAATAACTGAATACCTGCACAGCAAATCCCTGTCGGGTGGCCATTGCATTCATAGGAAGCCTTTGGCTCTGCGCACCGGGCACTGCTGAACACAGCTCCCGGAGAGCTCAGCCGTGTAGGGCGGCGTCAGGCAGAGCCTTTGGCAGCGCCAGTGGCCGGACACATCTCCAACAGCCCCCGGGGTGCCGCCCGGAGGGGAACATCACCCGGAGAGTATCAGCGTCCGACGCCGCTGAGCCCCGGCTCTGGCCGCCCTGGAACAGGGGGGAGCCCCTCGGGATCGCCCCGCTGCCCCCCGACCCGCCCGGCCTCCCCTTACCTTCCTCCCCGGCCCGTTCATCCTCCGAGGAGCCGAAGGGAGCGGGACCGGCGGTCCGGCGCGGTTGCCCAGGTGAGCGGGGCGGGCCCCGCCGCCGCCGGCACCTCCCCCGGGCCGGCCCGGCCCCCCGGAGCTCCCCCGCCACCCCGCGCCCGGCCCCGCTGGGCTGGAAGCGCTGCGGGAAGCTGAGTTTCGCCTCCGGGGCTCTACTGGGAAAGGAGGGCGAACCGGCCCCCCGGCCTCTCCCCCTGCCTGTGCCCTGTACAGATCATTTTCTGCCCTGGTCGGGAACATTCAGTCATGGGGAAAACCGCTCGGGGAAAGTAAGGTGAACCAAGTGCTCTGAGCCTGGCTTGGCCCAGTATGCTAATAGTTAGACAGCCTTTGGAAAAAGGCAAACCCTTACATCCCTTGGAGAGAGTGGTAAATCCACCAACGGAGCAGGTAGCTCGTTGCTGGTGCTTTTCAGGATCCTCTGGTAAAATCCAGCCTCACAGTCGAGGAGGGGGAAGACAAACTGCCTGGGGTTGAGAGAAGGCAGCATGACCCTGATCTGGAGCAAATCTCAACTGCCAGAGGTGGGACCAGGGACATACTACAAACAGCCTTTTTTAATCTTTGAGATATTCTAGTTTGCAGCACATACCAAGTAGGTGGAATGCATCATCTTAGCAATGACATCTTTGGGCTTGACTGGACTTGACTCCCTCACTTTGTTGCTCTCTCCTACGTGCTTTAAGAACAGCTTATTGCTGTTTTTCCTTTTGGAGTATTGCTATTTCTTGGGCGTTCATTAATATTGTCAATACTGTCATTGCTCTGTAGTAGTACCAAAGGCCTCAGCGAGGGAGCTGTACAAGATACTCAGCAAACACAATAAAAAACAATCCCTACCCAAAAAAGTCAAAGGCTTGCACACAAGACAGTGGAGACCACGTGAATGTCACAAAAGTAGAGCAACATTAAAGATGACTGAGAGCTGTGGGACAAGTAGTGGTCAAGACACAGCAGCTGCCAAGCCAAAACCTCACAAAACCACAGACCACAAGGCAAAATAAAGCCAAAGCACTGAACCTGTGCAGAAAATCAGTTCTAGACAGGAGAAGCAGAACCAGCGTGGGTCAGCAAGTTATGTCAGATTGAGGCTAGGGACTGTGAAGAGTTGCCCTACTTCTAGGGGAGAAGACACACAGTCAGCAAATGCAATCCTCCTTGAGCTCCAGAAACCCTAGACAGCGCACATATTGAAATGTCCTCAACAGCAGGTCAGAACGTCCCTTTTGTAGCCATACATCTGCAAGAGCTGTTGTCTGGGAGCCCATGTCCTTGGCACTCTCTCAAAGATCCTGGTCCTGTATAGATGAGGTGGACGGGAGGTTTGCTACGGCCTCAGCTGCACACAGCCATGTTCTTGGATACCTGGGACTGCAGCCTTGGTATGGTCTCAGAGGAGGTATGATCTTTCCTCTTCAGCGCCTCTGCACAAGTGCTGGATGTCAACCAGCCTTTAACTGCAAACCTCAGGATCAGCTTTGCCCAGTTATTTCAAAGGGTTGTCAGACAAGCAAGCATCACAGCCTGCCCTGGGACCCTGCTTTCCCCAGGCGGACAAATTAGGGACTAATCAAAGCATGCCTCATATTCCTGCTGTTCTGTGCAGCCAGGCTGCCTTCCCAACAAAGACCCAGGAGAAGGAGGAAGGATCTCACCCAGAGACGGCATCATGATCAGGGCAAGGCACTCATCTGGACACAACAGCTCTGAAGTGCGCCCAGAGCTAAGTTTTGCATACAGCCACACAGACTTTTTGCAGTTCCCACACAGGCTTTTCCCTGCATTTCTCCTTGCACCATCCCCTTCCAGTTGATGTGGCTTTTGAAGACTCACTAAAGGAATACTGAGACCAGCTGGAGTGTCAATTCTTTGCAAGCACTGAGAAGCTGACACGGAAAATGCAGAAAGCTCAGCACCATTGCTAACAACCACACTCTGTATGTGGCAGACAAACGGCATTTTGCGGGCACTCCGAAAGGAGGATGCCATCCTGCAGGGACCATGCTGTCAGCAAGGCTTTCCCTGAGCAATGAGCACAGGCACAGACCCACTTTTTATTCACCTGTGACTTGGGACCTGGCTGCTGGCACTAACTGCAGTGCTATAGAAGATAAAAAGTAACTCGGTCTTTGTTTCTGGGGAAACAGCCCAAATGTAGGAGATTGTTCTGCCTACTTTTCTTTTAGATGTAGAAGTAAAATAAAAAGTAAATTGTCTGCTTTTTTTAATACATTTTGCATGCATGTAGATGTTAGCATGCACTAAGGACCCCACTTCAGGCTTGGTATACTACTCCCACTGAACTTAATGGGAATGTGGCTGTTTATATTTTAATAGGGATGGAATTAGGCCCTTCATTTGAACTTTATAGCTTTTTTATTCCTTTTTTTATTAATCTATTTCATCATTCTTAATTYGCTTCTGCTGTGTTCTGAGAACATTGTAAGTACACTCCAGCATCCTGAATAACATCTTTAAGTTCTAGTATGCAGACATTGTGCCTCCTAGTGGGTAACTTTTACAGACTTCAACTCTCCTTCAGGTTGCATTTTCATGCTAATTTCTTGGGACTTCCTTCTGTTGGTATCAAGCAGGTAATTTTCAACATTTTTATCACGCTGGAAGTCCCTCGTTTCTTTCTTATGCTGTTCACTTTGCTCTTTCTTGCACACAGCCAGTTAGGTTCTGAACATTTGGCCTTTTCTGAGCATTTGGCCTTTGCGATTTTCTTTGCTGTGCATAAATCTGCCATTAGAATTCCTCTCATCCACAAACCTGTTTGTGAGGAGCCTGTTCCTGAGACGTTATTGCAATCACACAAATAGTAAGGAAGTGGGTGTTTGCGTATCCCTCTGACTTCCCTGAGTACATCATCTGTGCCTGAATTGTACCATGACAGCAATAGAGTTCATGTTTCTTACGCAAGTGAAATGCCCACTCCATGGATTCCGGGAATTTTGAAAGAGGTATCCAAGACATGTCACAGGTAAGACCCAGGATACTGCTTTTGTTGGGTGAATTCCCCAGTCTGTGGAAGCAAATGACAAACTCCAGCAGCAGACCAGTAGGTCTAGGTATGGCAAAGTCCATAATCCATTTCTGTCTCCTTAGCTGGCTGCAGCCTGGCTGTAGCTTCAGGTCACAGCATCCACATGCAGTTTATGAAGAGACAAGCTCTGGGTACCTGCTGGTGGTCAGGCTGAGGTGTGCTTGCCCAGACATTCCTTCCTGCCCCAACTGCAAGGACCAGAGCTTGGTCCTCCTAAGCTCAGGCAAACTCCAGAGCTCAGATTAAGTTTGCACTTGACCGTTCATTTGGCATTAGCAAACCACACGATAAAACATTCCTTGTCTTGCAGACAGACCTAGTCCTATGCATGGCATCCTCACACACTTCTCTGCCATCAAAATTTCATCCTCTGATCCCACAGTAGGCAGGAGTAGGATGTCTTTGCCACTTAGACAAGAAGTTTTTTCTTTTTCGTTTATACTTAGCCAGCATTGAAAATGCTGCTAGATCTCAATAGATAAGAGATCATTTAAAATTAGCAGTGCTTAAAATGAACAGACAATTTTTATCTCTGAACATACATAACCTACGTGGAGGTTAGAATATTAATCCTGAAAAGGCCATGATTTGCCAGACTGCAAGCCAAATCGGAGCACAGAACAGAGTTTCATTATTTTTTTTATCCAGTGTTTATACACTAGCTTGGGTTTAATCTCTCCTCAGGTTTTCAGGTCATCACAAGGACAAACAGAAAAAAAATCATTAAAGGTTGACGTTAGAAGCTGAGGCAAATAGATATCTAACAATACTCTCTGACAGAGCACAGCTGGGTAAATAGGACACTGCCTGATGGAGATCTGTCATGTGCTGTGTAGTTAAAAAAGCATTGCTGTTGTCACAGGCTAAGAAAGAACCATTCTTCAGAGAAGGAAGTGTCATTCAATAATAGTAATAATAATGATGATAATAAGTATTAATAACAATAGTAATAGATTTGCATTCCTGAACAATTCACTGCCATTTTATATAAAAGATAAAGCTGATAAAGCTGTGGGCTTTATGCTGTATTTTAGGTGCCTGGTTCTTGGATACACATTGTATTTCCAAGCTCTTCCCCTGCTTGATGCTGTTTCAAAAGTCTTCAGGGGAAATAAAAGGCTAATTCTGTCCCACACTGCCACACATCTCCATGGACTTTTTGACCAAAAAAAAAAAAGCACAAAAGACTTGAGTCACTCCCAGTCCCACTTCTTGAGCCTGGCCTGCAGAAACAAAGGGACAGCATTAAATGGTCACTGGTCACTTGAGAGTCAGAGGTCTCAGTTCAAAGAGTTTCCAGCAGGATTCAGATAGTCCTGATGATAGCCTTGACTTCGCCGGGACTGCTAGCATGAGAAAAGTCTGTAGGATCCTTCATTAATCCTGTTGATATCTATAGGCTTCAGAGTGTATCAATTATTTAACTTGCCCTAGTTAATCTTTCACAGTGTAATCTTTGTACGCAGTCAATGCCATAATATTTTAAATACATATCAGCTGATGCTATAAATTGCATCAGTTGATATGTACAGTAGCTTGGAGTGGTTCATTTGGTTGGTAGACAATTTATTGTTAAATGGGTCCTCAACTGATAGCCTGATCGGACTCTTTCATGTTCTTATGAAGTAAATAAAAACTAATAAAATATAAAAATAGTATAAAAACAGGACAGGAAAGTTTGTAAACTACAAGCCAGAAAGCCACAAACACAACACAAAGCAAACACTCATGAGGGATATCACTTCTCTCCAGACTTACCACAAATCAGAAGAGAACACTACACTGCGCTGTGAAGAACTAAAGATACTGAAACACTCAACTCAAGGGGCCAGTCTAGCAGAATTAAATAGCACTACGCCATTTGTATCTAGAACATAGAACATACACCTCATCACGTATTTCAGATGAGATTTTCTCTCCCTCGAGTATATTTAGGACACCAAAGGGCAGGTCCTTTTGTCAGTGAAGTTCACATGAAGACATTGTCTTGTTCTCTCGTCATGAGGCAACACAAGGCTTTGGTGGATCATATGGTCCTCTCCTGACTCCAGAATAAGCTGTGCCACTAATTAAACCAGATGAAGGAGGCATTCTCTAATTGGAAAACAGTTTTAAGGAACGCAGTAATTCCTGATTTGTACTGCTCTGTCTTCAAAAAATAAGGCAGAGCAAACTCATATTAAAAGCAGTGTGAAATAAAAATCTTCTCTAGCTCAAGCAAAGTTCTTTACCCTTTTTACTGTCTCCCACAAACAAATGCTAACTAATAGCATTGGGATTTGCTGTTGAGTATCCATGGACATAAATTTTGCTACAAAATAGTATTAGGAGTATTCATCTTAGCCATCGCAGGGAAATTCCTCTTCCACTCCTTTTGGCAGGCTGTGTACTTACTGAAGATATCTTCCCTCCTGGAAAGACATGAGCATGGCTTTCAAGAGCAACAATACTTGGCAGAACCCCGTTACTAGGCCAGGGCACAAAAGAAGGAAGAAACATGAACAATTTTGTATCTGTAAACTCTCAGGGTAACGCTTCAAACATACAAACATGAATTCCACTATTTTAGAGCACGCCACAGCAGGACTATGTTGTAAGCAATCGTTTATCAAAGATGATGATTACATCACAGACTGTGTACTTGTGCAACACCCATGCATGGATGGAGAGGCACAGGGCTCATGCCAAGGCAGCTACGACGAATACAAACTTCACATGAGTCATTAACATTTATAAAGCTCATTGGGTTATGGAACAAAAGACAATACGCCTGTGCAAAACACGTGTTAATACGATGTTTACAAATGGATGCTTCTGCACCTGCTAGAATACAAATAGTTTAACAGGTGCATTTGAAACCTCTCCAGTGTTATAGCTCTGAGAAACCTCGTATAGAAATAATCTGATTTTTTTGCCTCTTTGCAATAACGCAATGAACCTGCACAAACACAATCACTCCTGAATAGCTAAGGAGACAGACACAGCAGAAGAAACCTTTTCTTTGCATGCCAGTGTCTAACCCAGAGCCATTGCATCAAAATATTGGTATTCAAATCTGCAAGTCATGGCTGTCTACAGTCTAGGTTTAGAAAGAGGCATAACAGCTGCAATCTGCTCACTTCCACAAGCAACGAAGATGACTTGTGTGGCCCTCCGGGAAGCATCCAAGAGTCTCCACTACAACTTAGCCTCTCTTCCCAGCTGTGGTAATAGGGGTGTTAAAATTATATCTCTACACAGGGCAGAGAAGTCTTTCACGCAGGGCAAATGAGAGTATAAAAGACTGCAGTGGGTTGAAGGCACAGTGCTGGAAGTGCAGCAACAAAGAGGCACAGTCACCCCACGCACAGCACCTCAGTCCCCCTGTCCTGAAAGCAGCCTGAAATTCATAAACCTGGGGAGTGTGGATCGATGGGCGGCTGCATACCAACAGTTTTACTCATGAATTGGCAATGTGATATCTGTAACCGTCGCACCAAGCAAAGGGCTCCCAGGCTGGTTGCAGCCTGCAGCTCATCCAGCCTGCAGACTCCACAGGGGTGTGGATGAATTGCTGGAGTGGTGGCAACCAGCTCCTGCCTGCCTTGCTTCCTTCTTTGCCATTGTGCTGGGTTGCTGTATGTGCTCTACATGGCTGTGTAGTAGAGGTATATATCTGCTTCCTTCTTGGGGAGATGGTAGAGCACCCTGGGGTCTATCGGCTACTCTGGTTACAGCAGTTGTCCTCTGCTTACAGTATATCCTCCTCTAGGAGAGGCATACTGACCAACCTGCTCACAGGCCCCTTCGCCTGGAAAGGTTATATGCTACTCATACCGCACAGACTGTGAGATCTCCAAAGCAAAGCACTCCTGACAGAAGTCACAGACTAAGGCAAAGCCACTACTCAGTTGAGTGAAGGCTTCCAATGTAAGGACAAAGGGTACGAAAGCTATGACTCCTCTACCACGCTTTTATGGTAACAGAACGAGCTCATGAAATCGCAGGTCAGAGGGCAGTCCTACTGACTTCTGGAAAAGACCTTCTAGAACTCCAAATGTGAAAAAACAGGCTTTTTCATTCTCCATTGTAATCTAGAATGCAAGACCATTTGCAACAACATACAGCTATTTGCAACTTGTTTGCTGACCCAGACTGTTTTCACCCACAAGTCAGGTAGGTAAAATATTATTTGCAGTCAGAAATCACTGTGTGCAACATTTTCAGGCTCATATCAATAAACCAAGTTCAAATCCATTTTAAAATCTGACCTTTAAAATGACATAATGGGTTTCTCAGTGCATTGTATGAGAGTGATTATTTTTCCATAGTGGGTAATTTCAGATAATAATGAATACCACAACTTCAGCTAAAGAAGGAAACAAACTCCAGGAAAAAATCATGCTGCCTTAGACTTATGACAGTACCAGTTAATCTTCATTAAAAAAGAGATGTGCTTTTGCAGAGACTATCCTGCCTCAGTTTCCCTTCCAGCTTCCAAATTAATCCCATTACTTCTCCCTTCCCCTGTACCTTTTTCCTCTTCTCTCTTCAAGCAGTTTCTCTCTTACAGTTTTTTCCCTTTTACCCCACCTGCCTACAGGGATACACCTTGGTCTTCCATTCCAAAAAACCCTTTGCCTTGGCAATAATTGGTTTTCAAACTACTGCCTTCTCTCATCATCCTTCTCTCACCTCTAAGATTGTGGACTATGCTGTTTGCTTTCTCTGCTTAATATTTCTGTAATTAAACGGTGACCCCTTAAATCAGGTCACTGGCTTATGCTTTCTCTCTCTTCCATCAAATTGTTCTTTTAAAGGCTAATCATGTTGTCCACCTATCTGAGTCCCCCATGCTGCTGGAAGATTAAATAGCAATAGTGACCATTCACTCACAGGGCAATCGGGATTGCTCGGTCACCTGAGCACAACCAGAAGTACGATTCTACATACAGGAAAGATCAACTGGAAACAAGGAATGATCAAATACAACCAAGGGAGCAAAACTATCCTGAAGCAATTCTGCCTCTTCCTATCTGTGACCATCATCGCATGCTCATTCTATCTTATGGGCAAGAGTAGCAGGATGATCAATCTGAAAATAATCTAACAGCATTCATACAATACTCCTGTCCACTGCGAGAAAGTCATCATCTACAGCTACTGCTGCACTTTTACTCACATGGCTCTGAAATAAGACTGATAGGAAATGCTTAAGGCAGAAGGATTGCCTTCTCATCATCCTTTCTACAAGGAGTACTTTAGCATCAGCTAGCAGTTAATAAGACCACCATTATACAGATACGCTTGCTTCAGCAGAGGGTCAACAAAACCTCCCTGAAGAAACGTGATAACCTGTTCTACAGAGAGGCAATGGAGAGAAGGATCAGAGGTACAGTCCGGCATCAAAGGGACTGACTTAACTGAAACTCCGAGAAGACTCTTTGCCTTTGTCCCTGAAAGATTACATTCTTAGCCCAAGTAAGTAAAAACTCTGGTTTACTCTCGAGCATTTTCATCCACAACATGCCTGCAGAGCTGTATACAGCAAAGGCATTCTCTTTTGTATCCACAGGGTGGTCAGGCACTTTTCCCGATCTCTTTCTTTACAGAGACTTTATCTCCTTTTCCCCACCCATCTCTCAATGTTGTGAATGGCCTACAGTCATACATGCATTTCTTCTTGTGCATCTGGTGCTCTCTTTCCTTCCAATCCGTTCATTCCAGGAATCCCCTAAAAGGTGGGCTTGGTTTTCTTCAGCTATAATCTCTCAAACCTACCTTTAATTGAAGAATTGTTCTTCACCATGTCTCAACCTATCTTGTAGACTGGAGCAGAAATGGAAAAATGTAACGTTGTTTGGGTTTTGTTGGCACTGTGTAGGTATGTGGTGTTCCACAGATTACTTAATTACTGCTAAAGCCTAGTTCAGCTACGAGGCTGGTTGCTAGCTATTCAGCTCTCCTGATTACAGAAAATTTCCTCTCCTTGCCCCTGGAGAGTGTATAAACAGCCTACACGCAAGGTTTTTAGAGTCGCCACAAAGGCTGTCGCCTGGTGGAGGTTTTTTTAACATGGGATGGTGATACTACCTAGCACAGTGACATGTACTTACTGGAAGAGTGGCAACACTCATCACACATGAGGGTTATGCAAATGCTGTGTATTTGCTTAGGCTTTTTAGTATGGATGACAAAGTGAGTAATTTTAGGATGTGGAATGTCTCGTTGCACAGGAAGTGGAAGTTGGTAAGTCCAGAGGATACAAATATGCTTAACTTTGGGAGGGGACAGAGGAGGGAGCAAGCCAAGTACTACAGGTTTGCTTACCCTAAAATGGTCTTGAATTCCCGAATTCTACCATACGTATTTTAATAACTTGGAAGCTCTTGTGTAATGCTGGTTTCACGTTTGCGGTGTGGTAAGTCATGTTTGGCCATGATGTGAGGAGCAACGCAGTGAGACTATTTGTGCTGTGCTGACGAATGCCGTTAAAATAGCATCAAGATGATCAATTACCAACTCATTCAGCAACAGTCTCTCAGCTTGCAGAAGGTCTAAATAGACAGACAGAAAACCAACAAGCAAACAAACAAACCAGCCACAGCAAGTAGGAAGATGAGAATTAAAGCCACAACTAGCTGCATAAAAGCCAAAAATCCCAGAAACCATGATTTATAAATTCCCGGTAATACTGCTATCTGAGCACCCTCTAGTGGTACACGGTTGAGAATAAACAGCTCCAGAGATGAAAATGTGATCCCACAGGGAAAAAAACAAGCAGAAGACGTAGTGTCTCGTTGACTTTGTTTGGACAATTAAACACTGTATGTGTATTTCCATTTGAAAGACAGGGAAGTAACTGAACATTCAAAAACAATTTTGTTATTTATCTCCTGGAATTGTGTTCCCAGCATTTTCTTAAATTTCATGTCATCCGACTGGTTAAAGGCTTCTGTTCATTTAAAAGTATTCTATTTATTTGTTTTAAACTAATTTTCTGTGGAATGGGAGATTAGAGTCAAATGAAAAATAATAAGCCAGTATAACAATACAGAGGGAAGATACGGAGGGAACAGAAGTCAATCCAACTGATTTCCAATCACTGTGGCGCCGAGGTATATTTTAACTTAACTGCAGATACATACTGAACTTGTTTGGTTTGAAGACAAGGCTATTCACTATTTTGCACTTGTATTTAACCTGTGTCATGGTTTAACCCCAGCCAGCAACTAAACACCACGCAGCCGCTCGCAACTAAACACCACGCATCCCCCCACTCCGGTAGGATGGGGGAGAGGATCGGGAGGGCACATGGAGGAAAACCCGCGGGTTAAGATAAAAACAGTTTAATAATGGAAATAAAACAAAGTAGAACAGTGATAATAACAATGATAACAACAATAACAGAATATACAAAACAGSCGATACACAACGCAACTGCTCACCCCCACGTGTTCCGTATGAACCGCCCGAACCCACGGAACCGCGCCCGGTTTTTTAAGCTGGGCATGATGTCACATGGTATAGAATACCCCATTGGCCAGCTGGGTCAACCACCCCGGCTATGCTCCCCCCCAGCTCCCCAGGTCCCCCTGCACCTCGAAGGGCAGGGGAGGCTGTCGGTGCAAGCACCACCCTGCAAATGGGCCATCAACATTCCTTTCATTACCAAACCTGAAACACAGCACCCCCGCCAGCTTCTGGGAAGAGTTAACTCTGTCCCAGCTGGAACCAGGACAACCTGGAAAAGGAGTGGAGACTGATCTAATCATGCAGTGATCACACATCACAGCTTTATAGTTCAATATTTTTCAGGAAAATTTTAAACTTAATTTTATATATGCACAGAATATGCTTCATGTTTGCTCTTTTCCACATTTTTTTGACTTACTGTCTGTTATCAGTTGGGTTCAACATACAAGAATTGTACTCTACTAAGACCATGGTGCTACAATTATGAATAATTTCTACTGTAAAAAAAATTCATCCCAGATAGCATAAGATCTCTTATTTCCTGTGGAAATTTCCTATACGTACAAAATTTCTAGGTCCACCAGATATTACTCCTGGAGATTTTGCCATAGTGAAGGCACTTGTCATCAGGAAGAGTCAAACTGGTGATGCCAGACTTCAGCTCTTATGTTGATACTGAATACAAAGGAGTATTGAAGAGACATATGATTGAAATAATGCAGATGGGTTAGGAATGCTTTGTGAATAGATAAACCGGACATTCAGTGGATAAAAAGGCCTGAAACCTTGTGGGATAGATAGGGAGGCTAGCTTTGTGTCTTGAGTAGAATAGATAAGGAAGATACACCGGAGTAAACTAGTTTGTGCAAGCAAGGCTTTTAGCCCTTGGCAAAACCAAGCCAAGGGCTAAAYGGAGCATGCGTAAAGACTGAGTTCAACTAAAGGACACTGCGAGGAAGACTATCGACAACCACCAGACGACCTTGGAAGACCACCTATAGATATAAAAGCGCATGTGTCAAAGACTTTTACATATGTTAATGAGTTCATGAATATGTAGATAATTTCCCAGGAATGTAATGAATATGTATACCTTAATGGTATATAACTCTTGTAGTTAAGTGATTTGGTACGCACACTAGGAGGAGTGATCTCCTGTGTGTCCGGCACCTCAATAAAGAATGCCTGCTTTCTAAAGCTCCAAACGAGTCTTAGAGAGTTCTTATTCTGCCGACTTACAGTAACAATGTTCTCCTACATCAGGGACTGTGGGTGACCTCCTCCATGGCAGCACGAGCCTACGGAAAGAGAACAGCTTCAAGGAAGACAGATATCTGTAACTATGGGGAGGTGTAACACATTGGAGCATCAAATCAATCCTACAGCAGG
Source organism: Oceanodroma leucorhoa (assembly GCA_030449065.1). Taxonomy (NCBI): domain Eukaryota; kingdom Metazoa; phylum Chordata; class Aves; order Procellariiformes; genus Oceanodroma; species Oceanodroma leucorhoa. Next base: position 4,237,013 of record JASVER010000041.1, on the reverse strand, counting down.
GCCTAGGCTCCTTGAAGAAAGACAGGACAATAAATAAAGCTCTCTGAAACTGAAATATCTGTCTTTGGTTCCTGTCTTGCCAAGTGACCAGATTTGGCCAGCAATAACAAAAAATGTGGCTTCAGAAGGGGAAAGGCAGCTCTGTCAGTCCACATCCCCAAGAACTCCTCCTTGCCTGTGTGAGGACATGTGAATGGAGGCACATCTCTACTAAATCACATAGCTGAAGACATCCCTTACCCTCAACAGGCTTTGTCCCCAGTGCTGGGACTCTTGCCTCCGCCCCCTCTTTTTTTTTCTCCATGGGGAGCATGGAAAACACACTCCAAATCTACCACATCTTACCTAACTGAGCTTCCCTAACACCAGGGAAAAAATTGTTGATGAGTATATTGCTGTTGATTCTTATGGAAAATAAATGTGTTCTCAGAGTTATGGCTTGAGAAGAGAAAATGGAAAAGAGCTTATGTCCTGGATGAAAGGCATGGAGGACAATTACTCTCCTAAGTAATTAAAAAGTCCAGGGTAAAATATCACTCCAAAACTGTCTTCAACCTGGAAGGTGGAGATCTAAATTCTGGAATATTTCAGACATTTCACAAAGTCTTGTGACCTGACTATTGCTCAGAGTCCTGCATATAGCCATGATCCACTAAAAATGCATATTCCATCTTAACCAGTTATCTACTGAGGGAAAAATCAAAGTGAGGACCCCAGCAAATATGTCTAGTTTCCAATTATCTCTTACTTTTTCATCTTCTCCTTACATACGTGAGAGAAATAATTTTCTACCTTGATCATAAGATATGCAGCCAGAGGGGTCATTTAAAATCTTTGGTGGAGCATGTATTTGAGAAATACAAGCAGGGAAAAAAAAAAAAATCTTCATTACAGTTAATTACAGTTAAAATGGATTTGGAAGAGAAACTGCTCATATTTTAAAGGCAGCCATGAAAAAAATGTAATGAGAGTCAGACCCTGATCCGCACTTACCCTGGTTTGCATTGGTGTAACCCTGCTGCCTTCAGAAGAGTTTCTTTCCCTTTATACTACTCCGAAGATGAGAATCAGTCCCACAGTCTACCTGCCCACCCTTGCCATGATGATGATGATAACGATAATGAAAAAATTAATGGACCTGGAGTCAGTATTAAAAATTGCTTGTACCTAATACTAATTTTCCTCATGGCTGTGAAGCCTTCTTTTTGATGAGAAGGAAAACAGAACAGTTACCAGCTGTTCACATAATGACGAACACTAATAAGGGAACACATGCATATTAATGAGGTGGGGGAGGGGAATCAGAGGGGGCACTCGTCAGTGTGCAGCTGTAAGTGCAAATTCTTCCTCTGAGTATTTTGGAAATCTGATGGCATGTCATGCTGGCAAATAGGTTTGAGACTGAAATCAGTCCCAGATAAGGAAAACAGCACTTCCAGAGTCTGCTTCCAGCCCTGGCCAGGTGAAGATCAGCCTGTCTTTCACCATGCTGTTAACAGCACTAGGACAGGTATTTTCACCACGTGACTTCTTCTAAAAAATTATTATTGCAGTCACAAATGAACTGTCAAACAGAGATGACCTCATGGGTCCTGCAGAAAATAACAAGTGAAGAAAGAAAGAAAGACGTGTGGATCAGAGCTGGGGGGAGAACAACGATGCCCTTTGTACTCTCTGGTCTGTACATCACACAAACAAATTGAAGCTTAAAGGCTTGCCTGCGTGCGGAGTTGTAGGGTCTTCTTTCAAAGTGTGATTTAAAACCTGATGTAGCTGATTTAGTGCAAAAGCCAGTGAAAATCAGTCTTCCTTTAGTTTAAACCCAGCTTATTTTCATTAGGTTTAGGTCAGACAAGCACAGGTTTATGCTGAAATATGCCATTCAGCCCCAAGTAAGGTCTGCATATAGGCTTACAGTGCTCTAACTAACGTCAATTATGGGCAGACAGCACCTGCTCCCAGGTCTTGTAGAGATGAGGGACTTCAGGCTACCATAGGTGCAAAACCCCTGCTTGCAATTCACTTCCTCCCAGTTTTCTGTAGACAGAAAGGGGAGGGTGTTAGGTTCTTGGAGGACCTCAGCAACCTAAGTCCTAGAAGCTTTATTAGAAGAAAAAATTGTTCAATTTGTTTACCCTGATCAATCTTAAAAGACTAATCATCAAAACTGAGCAATGTTAAAGGATAGGCCTGGAGGGAGATACCTGCTTAAAAAGAAAATCTTGCTCCAGAGCTTTTGACCTGCTGAGGATTGCTTGGCCATGTCCACAGGTGCCAATCCACAGATCTGCACACCACCACAGAATAGGTGGTGTAAAACCTCATAGCTGGGCCTATGCTGATTTACATCAGCTAAAAACATCTTTGGGGTTTTTGATATGTAAATAGGTCTTTACAAAAGGGTTAACATTTCATGAAGGATGCTCATTTACTAGGTTTTTATTCCCCAGTAACAGATGTGGCACTTAAATCAGTACTGCAAGTTGTTATATCAACCTCTATGTCAGGCTCAGATTGAAGAGAGGCTGCTGGGGACACGTTCTCTCCTGATTAATATGAAGATAAAGCTTTTCTTTTTCTTAAAAAAAAAAGAGGAGACTGAAAAGAAACGTTGACCATTCTAGCTCTGTTTCTACAGGAAAAACGTATGCTGCACAGCAGTCAGCACTTCTCAGCAGGAAAAACTGAGAGCAAGAACACGGAGAGATGTGAAATCCAAGAAGCAATGGAAAACATGATCAAGGGAGATAAATTAGAAAAAATCATTTAGAAAAACTCAATTTCCTAGCAAGATCTAGTTAGTCTCACAGAATGCACTAAAATGAAATGCAAAACAGGGAGTCCAACTCCATCAAGATGCAAAGGTTGCACAGCATGGAAGCCAGTGAAATCATATGAATTCATTTAACTCTGAAAAAGTCTTCAGAAAAGTAAAAGCTTCTGTTGCTTTTGCAAATGGCTGTAATGGCTGAGCCTGAGAGATGTATCAACAACAGGATGACGTGCAGAGTTAAAAAACCCTCAAACACAAGTGTTTTAAAATTTGCAGTTGAGGGCAGAGAGCACTTCAAGAGGTGAACTGATCTGACACCTACCTGAGCCACAAGCTGATCCCTACTTGAGTGATCCAACAACATTGCTAGGTTGTTCCTGAACACATTCCCTGCAGCCCTAAACAGCAGGGAGAATAGGGCTGGAAGAAGCTCCAGGAGAACTACCCTGGCTGCCTTCCTGGAGGCAGGACCTGGTACAAGATGAGGACCCCCTGGGGACAGCTGTCCAACTGTTATAAACTTGCAATCTGCCTGGAGATTTCACTACATTGGCCCATGGAAGGGAAAAGTTTTCCAAACTCAGTCGTCTTTTGCTGCATATTAGGCTAATTTATACTTGTTCTTTCCCTCATAGATATGGCACGTAACTGGTTACTATCCTCTTCAATACCATGCCTCCAAAGTCTTTGTCCATGTCTACTCACTCTTCTTTTTTTTTAGGACAAACAAACCAAATTCTTCAGCATGACCTCCCAACCATGTTTTCCAGTCCTCTAGTCATTCTTGCTMTGGTCCTTGAGACTACTTCCAACTTCTGGCATGGTACAAGGTGGGTGGTGGGGATGCACAGAAAAAGAGGTTTCTGAAGGCCAAATGAATGCTCAGGCTGTTTAAATTAAGCTGTAAATAATTGGGAAAACCACTGCCATTCACTTGGTGAAATCAGCTTCTGCAGAATTTCTAGCACTCTTCCTACATGCAGACCAAGGACTTTGGTTCTGCAGAAGCATGAGGGCAGAGATGTATAAGTCACTCTTCCAACCTGAGGAAACCCAGGTCTGCTGTCCCCCTGATCATCAGCCAGACAAGCAGATGCATTTTCAGCTGCCATTGCAATTATAAAGGGTGTTGAAGCTACCAGACTCGTGAGAACAGACTCTCCGCACCCCTTCAGTCTGCCTCTGCCTCAACTCCCCGTAACAGCCCAGGTCAGGCCAGTGCAGAAATCTCTTCTGCACCTGGGAGATGTTGTGCAGGTGTGCTCCTCTGTGCCATTGCTCTGTAATCCCCACTGATGTGGTCATGCTGGAGATAAAGTGGTCTCCACCTTTTGCACTCCTGGTAATAGCTGCCCTATAGGAATGAGACAATAGTATGCCATTGCATAGCTACTGCATGACCACTTCTGACAAGAAGCAACAATGAAAAGCGCAGAGAAAATTTAGCGCAGGGAAACTTTATCACTATGGAGTTGCAATTCTCAAGGTTGCAATTTTGTCAAAATACTTGCACGTGTGCTGAAAACCTTATGGAAACTTTAACAACCCAAAGAAGTTAAGATCTTGGATTTTCACCGCTGCTGAAAGACTGCAGCACAGTAAGACACTGGCCATGTACTGATCAGAGCCTTCAAAGATTGGTTTTGGACTTCAAAGCACGAATAACCAACAGGACAGCCAACATGGCTTCACCAAGGGAAAATCATGCCTGACAAATTTGGTGGCCTTCTACAATGGGGTTAGAGCACTGGTGGATAAGGGAAGAGCAACTGACGTCATCTACCTGGACTTGTGCAAAATATCTGATACTGTGTCATACAACATCCTTGTCTCTAAAATGGAGAGACATGGATTTGATGGGTGGACCACTCAATGGATAAAGAATTGGCTGAATGATTGTACTCAAAAGAGTTGCGGTCAACGGCTCAATGTCCAGGTGGAGACCAGTGATGAGTGGTGTCCCGCAGGGGTCCATATTGGGACCAGTATTATTTAACATCTTTGTCGGGGACATGGACAGCGGGATTAAGTGCACCCTTGGCAAGTTTGCAGATGACATCAAGCTGAGTGGTGTGGTTGATACTCTAGAGGGAAGGGATGCCATCCAGAGGGACCTTGACAGGCTAGAGAAGTGGGCCTGTGTGAACCTCATGAAGTTCAACAAGGCAAGTGCAAGGTCCTGCACCTTGGTTGGGGTAATCCCAAACATGGATACAGGCTGGGTGATGAGTGAATTGAGAGCAGCCCTGCAGAGAAGGACTTGGGGGTATTGGTGGATGAAAAACTGAATATGAGCTGGCAACGTAGGCTCACACCCCTGAAAACGAACCGTATCCTGGGTTGCATCAAAAGCAGTGTGGCCAGCAGGTCGAGGGAGGTGAGTCTGCCCCTCTACTCTGCTCTGGTGAGACCCCACCTGCAGTACTGCGTCCAGCTCTGGGGTCCTCAGCACAAGAAAGACAYGGACCTGTTGGAGMGGGMCCAGAGGAGGGCCATGAAAATAATCAGGGGGATGGAACACCTCTTCTATGAGGAAAGGCTGAGAGAGTTGGGGTTATTCAGCCTGGAGAAGAGAAGGCTTCGGGGAGACCTATTGCAGCCTATCAGTACTTAAAGGGAGTTTATAAGAAAGATGGGGACAAACTTTTTTTGTTGCGACAGGACAAGGGGTAATGGTTTTAAACTAAAAGAGGGTAGATTTTGACTAGACATAAAGAAGAAATTTTTTACAATGAGGGTGGTGAAACACTGGAACAGGTTGCTCAGAGAGGTGGTAGATGCTCCATCCCTGGAAACATTCAAGGTCAGGTTGGACGGGGCTCTGAGCAACCTGATCTAGTTGAAGATGTCCCTGTTCCTTGCAGGGGGCTTGGACTAGATGACCTTTAAAGGTCCCTTCCAACCCAAACTATTCTATGATTCTATGATTTTACCTAGGGCTAGGGACCTATTTCTCTTCTTATTAGTACTAGCATAAATTCCAAGTAACTGCATTGAACTCAAAGAGGCACCATCATAAAAAAAACAGATGCAAGCATCAATGAAATAATATCCTATTCTTACATAATCAACAGAAACTTAAAGTCGCGAGTAGCTAGCAAAAGATACCACTGTGAAAGCCTAAAGTGAAGACTGCTATCCCCACTTTGAATAAAATGATTTTTTATTCTAAATGAGCCTTGTCGATTCCAAAATATGCTTTGTAAAATCATTGCTAATTGTCAGATGATTGAGTCACTCCAGCTGAAGCCAGTAAAAAATCATGCCACTGCAGCTGTCAAGAGTTACGGATTTTAAGGCTCTAGCCTATTTTTAACGGCATGTAAGAATATAAAACATGTAATTATTCAAATAAGAAATGCGCAATCTGAAATATGCAGTGTTTTGAAAATACATAAGCATCCTGACACCTGTAACATTGCTGCAATTTGGCTGACACCATGATTACACCAACTATTATTGCAGCTGTCACCTGAAATGCTGAATACAAGCAGGGGGTAAATGCTTCATTTAGGTGAGCAAACATACCAAGGCTTCTAAATGAATGACATCATGCCATATTCCTTGGCTAACTGCTGTGGTGCCACACACACATTTTGGCAGGAGGATGGTGTTGTGAAAGAGGAACACATCTCTCAGTTTGGGGTCGCGTTGTTCCTCCGATGTCTGACATAAACATTTTAATTTCTCTTCCAGCTTGCAGAGTTAGGGCATGTGTATATGTGTGTAGACTTCTGTACCAACACCCACATTATTATGTATTTACTAACACTGGCCAATGAGCATCTGGGGCCAGATCATTAGTTGATGGAGGTTAGCATGCACTCACTGAAGACACAGTGACATTCCAGCTGAGACTCCTGCCCTTGTATTCCAGAATTTGTAGGTTGCTCTTTTGAGTTTTCAAACCCAGGCACACTGTCTGTATCCATGTTTGTCTAACAAAAACTTCTTCCTTTCAAAGCCAAACAAATAAAAATTAAGGTGAACAAAATGACATGACTCATTAGTTAAAATCCCCCAAGAAAACACATTCTTTACCTAAATCAGTTGTGGCAGCTATTAATAATCCTGCCAGCTGTTACAGGAGGCCTCTTCAAGTGTACTGAGATCTCAACTTAAAGGTCTCCTGACAATGCATCCACTGTAGCATTTTAAAAATGAGCCTTACACTCAGTTAAGCCTTCTTAATCTTTATTTGTAACGACTACAGTGATTTATCTAGGCTTCAACAGTTCATTAGTTTTAATGGTGAATACTGGGAATTGGAGTATTACCATAGCCAGGTGTCAGCAGTGTCTAGGGGAAAGGAAATACTTTCCTGAATGCAGGTCACAGGACAGCGACGAAACAGGTGAGGCTCATGTCACATTTTGTAGACAGTTGTTTAAACATTTTTGCAATGTTCCACCATCCCTTGAATAACTCCAAATATACAGCCTTGGAAGAACCAGCTAACTTTGGTTTACCTCCAAAATTTGACACTAAAAACATGTAGTGGATAAAGCTATTTTAAAGAACTTGTGATTTCCCTCCTGGTGTGTACTGTGAGCAATTTCCAAGTCAAGTCTTTGCTGTATAAAGACAGATGTCTAAAATGAAGCATTTATATGGTAAAATGAAAAATAGAACTACTGTCTCAAAAAAATAATACTTTTCAAGAACATCCCAATTACACTCTCCTTCTCGTGACGTGCTTTAAACAAGCTCTGAAAAGCTGGATGGGGGCCTTGTCCACCCCATTATCTTATGCTCAACCAGAACAAACACAAGAAGCCCATCTCTAGTGCTTCCTGGTTATCATTTCCACATCACACTGACCTCCTTAGTAGAAAGCTTAACAACTGCTCATGGTCAAATAACCCACCCAGCCAGAAGCTCTACTCTCCTTCAACAATCACAACCAAAAAAACCCAATCTCTTGGTTGACACGCATCAGAAAATCTCTCAAAAAATCTCCAAACAGAAAACATACCTCAGAAACACCTCAGCAGTGTTTTCCCTGCCACTGCCTTTGTGGAGGATCAGTGCACCTACATCACACTGAGCAATCGTCTACGAATATAGTCCTATCCAGACCTGCCTCTGAGCAAAAGTTGGGGAGCACCAGGACTTTGCACAACGTCATGCAACGGAGAATTGCTCTATATAAAGCATGTGACAGTGTTTCAAAAAGCCAAAATGGTCCAGTGCTGTGCCCTCGCTTGTGCATTGTGCATTGTACCACTTTTTTTTTAACCTGCTGTTTCTTTGCTATGCTGTACAGAGGAACACTGGACTTGCCAGGCTGGAGGAGGGTGATGGCCTATGGTGCCTGCCACCGTGGCGGCACCAACTGCTTCAGGCAAGGTTTGATGGAGTTTCATTCTAGCCTTTCCACTCTGTAGGCTGGCATTTACACTAAAGAACAGCCACTTGTGTACTTTCCAAAATTCCTGTTTAATATTTACCATTCAGACTTATCACGTGCTTGCTGTTCTTCTTGCAGCTTAACCTCTTCTGGGTCATGAATCCCGACCCTCAAGGGATTCTCTCAAGGAGAGCTAGTGAAGGGCAGGCTGGACAGCAGATTGTTTCTTTCCATTAAGTCTTAAACTGCCCACTCTCCTTGGGCTTTTTATTGGGTTTTTTTGCTATCATTTGTTCAGACATCTTTCTGCCTGCCTGGATATGTCTATGGCCTCCACCACTATAATATCCAACCGCCAATCAGTTTCTCACCACACATTCTGTGGTAATCACAGAATTGCAGAGCAGTTGAGGTTGGAAGGGACTTCTGGAGGTCGTCGTCTCTGACCCCCTGCTCAAGCAGGGCCACCTAGAGCCGGTTGCCCAGGACCATGTCTAGATAGTTTTTGAGTGTCTCTAAAGAGGGAGTGAAAACAAGTATTATTATTCGCATTGTGCAGATAAAGAATCAAACAGAATGATTAGGCATTTGCCAAGGAAGTTAAGGAACTGCAACTATAATTTTGATTCACACTAAGCTTTACTCAACATCACTGGGTACTTTAGACTATTCCTGCCTGGTGGTGGTACAGGCTGAATAAAGAAGATAAAAGGCTGAAAAAAACAAATCCAATGAGCAGTGTGATGGTGGTTAACTCAAGTAAGCATCACAGTTTTATTTAATCAGTACTTTGTTTGATTTTTTTTTTGGTAGGTAGAAAGTAGCTAAATGAAAAAAACTGATGATCTAAAAAAAAAAAATAGCCAGGGGAAACAGAAAGGAAGAAAAAAGTGAAGGACTGCAGGAGGAAAAGGTTGCAGATGAACAGATTTTAGCGCAAGACTCAACGTGCTACAAAATCTAGCCTGACCACCTGACCTTTTTAGTCTCACAAAGCCCAACAGTTGAGGTTTGGCCAAAGCATGCTGTCTGCAGTAGCAACCAGACTTGACCTAAGACTACTAAGACAAGGCCAGTCCACCATCGTCCTTGGTTAGAAAAGGGAAGGAACATGGAGGGAGATCTGAAGGAGGCTGAGGCATAGGGGCTGTAAGGCATTTACAGCGGAAGGGCAGGGAATGGCAGACTCAGAGCCAGCTCTTCGTGGGATGAGGCACTCTGCTGACCCACGAACTGGCTGAGGCTGCTGCTATGCCGGCTCCCTTGGTGGGTTGCGCTGGCTCTTCCTGGCATTTCTTTCTCAGGATCACTCCTGAGACTCCACTCATTCTTTCTTAGGTTAATTTCTGATCCTAAATGTTCAAAAAAGTCATGTAGATGTCTTTTTAAACTAGTATCTATGGATCTAATTTTCTTTTGTGGCTGTTCAGCCTCTGGTCATGTCCTCCTGTGATGGACTCCCTACTTCTGCTCCTCGCGAGCTGCAGGGTACCACATCAGCTGCCAGCCTGGGGGAACATCCCAATTCTCTGCCTTTCCCGGAACTCCTGAGCCTACGGCGAGGCTGGGCAGCCCACGGCAAGCCTGGGCAGCCGAGGCGCGGCTCCGGCGGGAGGCAGGCGGTGAAGTGGAGGAGGAGGAAGAGGAGGAGGAGAAGCAGTTTCAGGGCCGAACGCGAGTCACAGACCCCGCTCCGCCGCGGCGCGGGGCTGGGCAGGCCGCGCTCCGCCCTCGGCCGCCCCCGCGCGGTGCCGCCGCGGAGGGAGCGCTGCGCCGCGGCCGCTGGCCGGACGGGTCGGGACGGGACGAAACGAGACAAGATGGCGGCGGGCCCGGCGGGGAGGTAAAGGCCGCCCATGGCGGGCCGGGCTGGCGCCGGGGCCGCGCGGCTTCCCGGGCTCCGAATCGGGGGCTGAGGCGGGCGGCTGGCTCGGGGCGGGGGGGAAGGGGTCGGTGGTGCTGCCGGGGCCGGTCCGCTGCCCGGCCTCCCCGGCACAGAGCCGCGTGTGCGGCCTTGCCTGCGAAACGGCCAGGCCATAACCTTCGTTTTTCCCCCTGCCTTAACCAAGGAGCTTGAGGAGCAGCAGAAGAGGCAGCGTGTGCCCTGTTTGCAGTGCCGAAATAACACCGAGACACTTCAGCACAAACGGATGAGAGCGGATAGTGCCCTGCTACGCTGTAGGACTGTACCGAGATCAATGCTGCCTGGGCCACGGAAACCGGTAGGCAGGTATGTTCATCAACAGAGAGGTATAGCCGGATTAAAATAAGATGCAGATGAAAAACATTTGTAAGGCAGCAACTGGATGAGAAAAAAATCCCACATTCTGTAGTCACAAAGATATGCAGCATGTTTACAAAGTTTATATAGAACAAAATATGTTGGTATGCACGTTTAAATACATGTTGTTCATAGCAGGATGTGATTTTTGACATCTCTTCCTGCCGCTAGAGATTTATCATCTACTGGCTGAAAGCCCCTGTCAGGTACACTTCATATAACCAGCTGCAGCAGCAAAGGGTCTGTTCTTGCTAGAACAGAAACTCCAGCTTAATCTATGGTATGTTTTGTAAAAATATTTCATATGTATAGAATAGTGCAGAGCCCCTGTTGGCATAGGTGGCTTTCACACGATGAATGCGCTCCTGTTTTTATTTGCCAGCTGGGTTGTTCAGCACTGAAGATAGGTACATACCTACTCATAGTTTAGTTTAAATTTCAGAGATATGTTTGGTAAGTTGGTGCTTTGCAAAATTCACCATTAGGACTACAGAAAATAGTTTTGTTTATATAAACTGATGAATGTAATGTTATTCTTAACAGCTTTAAGGTTATTCACTAGCAATGCTTATATCTACACACAGTAAACTGCTAAAACTTTTGACTCTGAATGTATAGAAAAAGCAACTTTGTCTAAGTGATGAATATTAAGTATCGTAAGTTGGAAAAGACAACAGGATGGTTGGAGGATTGAGAAGGTAAGACAGTTAAACTTTATGCTGTCTCTTACTGGTTATACCCTCCAAAATGATAATAGTGCAATGGCAGCTCATGTGCCCCTCCTGACATGAGGGAAAGCAGTACTGCATTTGCACATAAGGCTTGCACACCATTGGTGGCTTTCACATAACTGATTTGTACTTAAAACTTTTGAAGAGGTCACTAAGGTAGGGGATGAAAAGCCCTGTTTAGCTCAATACAAGTCTTCCTACTCAATAAAGGCTACTACTCAAAGGCTACTTCCTACTCAAAATGTGGTGAGGATTAGTCAGACCTTATTTTCAGTTTTGTTAACAATGCTGTGTGTATTAATGGCACTTCTTTTTCCGCTCTCCTAGGCAGCATCAAGAGATAATGGGATTTGTCACACCAACACTAAACTGAGACTAAGCTTCAACCCTTTAAATGGAACTGTTTGTTGAAAGAGGAAGCTGCAGTACTAAAAGCAGTCAGTGTTTGACTGCATGAGACCATGCCTCTCACAGAAGGCAAATGATGTCTTACTTCAAAAACTTCATGAAATGCAAACTCAGTTAAATCCTTTCAAGTTTCTTCTTTGCAAGGCAACAATAAACCAGTGACTGACTTTTCTTAGAGTTGTTACTTGAATAATTGGGGAGTGGGAAAGCTAAGGTTCCTACTAAGGTGTGTACAAGATGTCTTGCTTTCTTTCCAGATTAAGATTTGTAGTTTGATTTACTATTAAGACCACAGAGGTCAACTTTATAAAAAAGAAAAAAGCAAAAATTTTCTTTTAGCATACAGGGGTTTTTTTCCCTCCCCATAGCAGAAGTGCCTTTTTAGATAATGGCAAACTAAAACTTAACATAGCTGTTTCATACAGAACAATTATTTTTCACAGCTAGAAATAGGTAAGCTCTGAAAACGTGAAGTTGTCAATATAAAAGAATTCAACAGCAAAGTAAGCCAATAATTCATAACTATCACTAAAACAGTAAAAAAAGAACTGCTTAAAAAGACAATCAGTGAACTGATTTTAATTAAGCAATATTGCTGCAGGCATTCAGAGTGCTTATAACTATCTTCAACTCTATACTGCTGAAGTAAGGTGTGCTTCAGGTTGTTAAAAAAACGTGCTTTAATTATTAAAATAACATAGATTATTTTGCTTTATATTGTATGTGTCTAAAGATATATTAAGATAAATAGTATATTAAGATAAATAGCTAACAGCTTGTCCGGGTTTTACTCAAAAGTGCTTGACAGTTGCCTGCATGATCCAATAGGATGGTGAGACTACCAAGTTTCCCTTACTTGGACAAGTATCAGAACTTTAACTTGACTAAAACAGGGTGAAGTTTTTCTCATTCTAGAAGAGCACTCCTATCCAGCATATGCACAAGATAGTATCAAGAAGCACACTGATTAAATTGACAATGATTTATTGTGTTTAGGAACATTCAATAAATACCAAGCTTTTAGCTTCAGTTTGGCAATCCTTCCCCTCAAAAATCAGTTGGTTGGGTTTTTTTCTGGCATAATCTCCATTGCCAGCAATGGATGTATCAGAACAAAAAGTTAATAAATAATACACACAGACAGCAGTTTTCTAAACATACCTCCTCTTTTAAAGGCATGATACAGATTTACTAAACAAATCTCAAGCAAGTTCTTCACAGAAGAAAATTTTGCTACAAGCCGTCTCTGAACATTTTTTTCTTCACCAATGCTGGTAGTTTATTTCATGGAGTACAGTATTTATTTTTGAACAGCACTGATAAATCATGTAGAAACGAGCTTTTTTCCCCTCTTAAGTAAGCTGAGACATGTGACTAGTACGGAACTGTGTGAATTTAAGAGTGGCGTACCTCTTGCTGAACATTTCATGGCAATCATGAAAAAACATACAAGAGAGGAAAAGGCAATATGATACTCTATTAGCAGGGGGATTTTCTTTTTCTTTCTTCTTTTTGTTTCAGCTTGCTTTTAAACCACTGTTCAAATGTTAAAAGGTATCATATTTCAATTTAACAGATGTTTTGTTTGACTTTCCATGAAGAATTGTATTAAAAACACAATTGAAGAAACTTCCTGCTCATGATGAGAATAATTTTCAAGTACTTAAGTTCAAATATCCCCCTAAATTCCATTAATTTCTTATTAAAAATGTGTTTTTACAAAAGCATGAAGACTACAGAAAACCAATTAACATAATAGAGTTAATCTTGTATAATTTTTTCCACAACTGTATTTTACATACCACCAAACTTCTGCTTTAGCAAAAGAAAAAAAGAATAAAAATAAATTCTCTCCCAACTATTTACACACAGGAATTACCCTGCTGTGGGACCAGATACTTTACTCTACAGTCCCTCTAACCCAAGGCATAATCTTAGGTGTATCCCTTTGTGATTTAGGTTCTTGGAAGTTTTCAGCAAACCTTTCTCTTGCTTTATCCCAGTTCTTCTTATTCTTGCTCTGGATGATCTGCACATCTTCAATTGAGGTGGGTCTAGTGGTACCCAAACCTGCATGTGTCTTATGTAACTGAAGGTGGATCTGTCAAATACGTTAAATATTGTTGTAACTGCAAGTTAGGTATTCTAAATACTTTAAATCATATTTTATAATACTAATTCCACCCCCTCCCAAAGTGCTTCTCTTTAAGGCTCCAATATACCTAGATCATACATGGACATCTAAAGTTAAAATGATGCATCAAATCACCACCTCTAGAACTATGATCTAGGGTGCTGGATGATGTCACCTGCCACTAACATTACTGTGAAGTACTCCTCACCGAGTCAATAGCATCACTGTGCTGGGTAGTTGGTGTGGCTCTGAGCAGCACTACTGCCAAAAGACCACATCTCTGGTGACAAAAATGGGGCTAACATGGCTGCCACGGAGGCCCAGAACTTGGTCGCTAGTGACTTCAGCGAGCTTTTGCTCTCTCATGGCCCATCATCTAGCTTGATTTTTGTGCTACATCAACCTCAGAAAAAGTGAAGGATTCCACCATAAGCCCATCTTGAATTCACATCACTTAAAATGATTTCAATCTTCCTCCAGACTTCGTATTCAAATACGAGATTATTAATTCAATGGCTAGAACCTGTCTGTCCTCCCTTGCTTAGTTTCCTAACAAACAGACATTACTGGTATTTTCCACTGAAAGGAAAAAATCATTGAAAAATTTCAAAATACTTCTCAAATAATTTTTTACTTGATTAATGATTAGTCCTACTGAGATTATTCCTCCCTAACCAGGACTTTGAAATGTTTCAAGTGAATAGTGGCTTACAATTAGACATTTTTCACTGCAAATACATTCCTATTCCTTTTTGCTCCAAGTATAAACCAGAGAGACCTACCGGATCCTTCATACCACCACCATCCTTGCCGAGGCCTTCCCCTTTCTTCCATCCCATCTTCTCCAACATTTTATGTCCTTTGTTGCTGTTGCTGATTTCACTTTGAAGAAAGTTTAAGACAACTGATAAGCAAGAGTTAATACAAAGAGTATGCTCTCTACTCAAATACTGAAGGACAGAAACATGCATGAATATGCTGCTCTAAAAAACAGAACAACTATGCTGTTCCTACTTCCATCAAAAGCTATTCAGAAGACTCTAGTGCTACCTTTTGCAAGTTCTTCCATGGATATCTTCAGTTAGCAAAGCTATTCCAAGCCTCTGGTCAATACCAACTTTCTTAAAACTCCTTTTGAACTACTTGCTTACTTTAGGAGTTAAAAGATACAGCATGGGTGGGTGGGAATTGACTGCACTAGGGAAAAGGCAGCATTGCTACCTCACCACCAAATCATCTTAATGCACATATTTCATTGGCTCACGCTTCCTTTTACAAACTTACAAGCACCTACAAGTTCATGTTTCTTAAAAAAAACACCCCAAAAAGCAACTACAGAAGCAAAGGAATAACTAAAGAGGAAGATWAGTGTCATTTAAAAGGTATGTAAATGCATGTCTTCTGATAGGCTGGATATTGACAATGAAAAACTGCAGGTGAAAAATTTGCATGTGTACTATTATTGGGACTGGTTAGGAAAACTAGAAATTGAGACACTTGAAAAACAGACACTACTGAAGGTGTCAATAGTGCAGCTGGAGAGTTCCTTGATTTTTTGAGTTGGTAAGAAAGTGATCTAAGCATCCTTACTGCCAAGCTGAATTCTGTATGGAAGGTGAGGAGTTAATAAAAAGAGCATATGAACTGGGAAGTGCGAATAGCTTACTATTTTCTAGCTCCCCTAACACATTATATACAGGTAATTCATAAGCTAACAAATTGTATCCTAGTAACTAATTGATACTTTATAATCATTTTTTAAGATTCACTAGAGAAGGACACTGAGGATTCCCGTTCCCCCCCTGCCCCCACAACAAACTTACGTATGAACAGAAGCTGGACTATCATCTCTCTGGAAGGTTCCTTCACTTCCAGTGGTTTTTCTGCGTTTTCCTGCTCTATCTTTGTACTTTGGATTCTTCAGTGCTTTATTGTCTTCATACTCTGTGTTCTTTATAAGCAAATTAAATTCCATCAAGGCAAAGAAAGCGGGCTTTAAATTCTTTATTTTTGATAACTTCACTGCTTCCGTCCAAAGTAAGGCTTCAGCCTGTCTCATTAATTCTAAACCTTGTAACAAAAAGCTATAGTTCTCATTAAGCAGTTTCTTACCTTACAGCCATACCTTGTAAGGTATGTTATTGCCATCATCACATAATAATGTAATATTGCCAAATTCATTAACTTTACAGGGGCTGTAAATAAATTAACAGATTCTCTTGAATTTTCTCTTGGTATGAAGAATCAATCTCTCCATATTACCAGAAAACAATATGGACATGCCATTGGCTTTTTGTTTAAACATTTAGCCTGTTCCTCAGCAACTAATTCCTTCAGAATAGATAACAGAACTACGCACGTGTACAGATTCCGTGTCGATATTCTTTTGGTAGCTGAAGAATTTGAGAGAAACAATGCCATTCTGTTTCCTACACCAATACTTATTGCAAGTGCTAGCTGTAACCCTGTAATCTCTAAAACAGAAGTAACCTGAATACTTATAAACTATATTGCCTGTACATTCATGTTGTCATTCTTCTATGGCGAAGCAGACTTAAAAGCTTAAAAAATTCCCTCTTCCTTCCATCATTTTTTCAGTTGCTCATTATTTTTCCTTTCCAAATAAAAGATAGCACTGCAATTTAGTGCAAACTTAATTTGCAGAAATAAAAATAGAAATGCCTTAAGAAATCTTAACCTCAAAAGGATGAGGAATCTTGTACACACTGGAATGGATCTTCTTTTCCTAAACTTTTAACCGAACCTTCATGCCCTGTTACCATTATCTCTCTCTGTAGAGGTTTGTAAATAATCATTATTTAGTGTACAAAAGACAGGCTTGAGTTAAACTACCAGGCTCAAGTTTGAGTGCATTTGAAAACTTTCCTTATTCACTTAAGTCTATAGCTTAAAATAGGAATCACAAAGTAGATGTAGACTTCAAACACTTAATCAACTTCTACTGTAAACTCACCTGTAAACCATATTTTACCCGTATTTGTTTTAATGCTTTTCTTCTGACTAACTCTCTCTCTTCTTTGCTGAGTGCTGGGCAAACTAAAAGGAAGAACACAGGATTGAATTTCTAATTAATAATGTAACAATGTTTTGAAACATAAGACATCTGAGAGAAATTTTGTTCTAACTTTATTACACATAGACATACCAAGAAGAAAATACATCATGATGTATGGTGGAACTATTCCCAGTTGACAAGAAAATTGTAAGAAAACTGAAGTAATTATTATGTTTATAAAGTAAAGAACTATAATAAAAAACATATCCCGTGATAACATGACTAACCAGAAGGTTCCTTTTTCCTGTCCAGGCGAAGATGTGCTCTGACTTGTCCTGGTTCACATCCATCACAAGTATCGCTGCCAGGATGTATATGAAAAGAAAGCACAGTTTCACCAATCTTCACTTCATCTCCATGCTCCAAGATGTAGGGATCACATTTTATTTTAGGCTACAGAAAAAGAAAGTTTTGGCAGCCATATTAATTAGTTACTAATGAAGGGCATGAACTCTGTTTAGATTGGATATTAGGAAAAATTTCTTCACTGAAAGGGTAGTCAGGCATTGGAACAGGCTGCCCAGGGAAGTGGTGGAGTCACCATCCCTGGAGGTGTTCAAAAAATGTGTGGATGTGGTGCTTCAGGACATGGTTTAGTGGGCATGGGTGCTGGGTTGACGGTTGGACTTGACGATCTTAAAGGTCTTTTCCAACCTTACTGATTCTATGATTCTATAATTTAGTAATTCAGTTTGGCCTCACAAATGCAGGCAAGTATTTTACCACAGTGGGTATTTCACTCTAGCAACTGCAACCATAGTGGATTTTTCCTAACATAAACCAAACGTGAAGTATTGTAAGTGGACCTAAAAACAGAAGGGAACCAAGGCAGAGCCTGATGTGTGAAAGAAGCCACATAATGACGTTGTTAGTGATTTGCCATAACATATTTTAAATGACCGCTTAACTACAGTTTTCTGCAATGTACACAGCATTATAACAATAGGTACTCACCTGGAGAATCTGATTTCCATTAACAACTGTTCCATTCTGACTGCCTTGATCCACAAGAACGTAATTTTGCAAATCGTGGTCAAAATATACTTCTGCATGGAACTGATAAATAGAAGCCTAAGTGAAATGTTCTTATTAAGCAAATACTTCCCACTTTGTATGCTATTTTAAAGTAATATTTCAGAACATACTTTGAGGCCTTTTAACTGAGTGGCTCTGGTACTCTAATTTAATAGAGTATTCCACACCTTATGATTTCATCCATGTGAAATGTAAATGAATGGGCCACTACAACATAAGCTAACATATATTATTAATAATATAACTATTTTGACCATAAACCGATGAAAAACTATATACTTCCAATGTGGCAAGTATGCTTTACTTAAAGAACTGCACGATTCAGTAATATAGCATTTTTAACTGTTCTTATAAATAAAAGGTTTTTTTTTTTGTAAGATTTGTTACAGCACTTTCAATTTTTCTCTTTCAATTAAAAAAAAAATTTGATCTCATTCTACAGCTTCAGGTTACCTGGTCTTTCACATCTGAAATAGCTCCCTAAATGCCATGCTTTTGTAAATTTCACATAATTCACCTTCACCTGCATCTTAATGCCCAGGACACAATGACTAGCCAACATTTGCTGTTCCTTTTATATCCTCTCTGATATTGAGACAAACAATCTAATTTTTTGTTTGTTTTGTTGTTGCAATGCTATATAGGTATTGCTCCCAAGCCCACACAGAACAGAGAAAACACAACTCCTGGCCAAACTCACAAAGATACACACTACCTCCAAAACTGGCCACTGAGCAAACCAAAATATCAACTTCTGCGGCCTACTAACACCCCCAGTAAAAATCAGAGGTCTAAAAAGGTGACAGTTTCAAATTTGACAAGCAAAGATCCCTTTTGCTATAGTGGAGAAATAGCAGTTGCTACATTCAGTAATAAAAAAATATCAAAATAATATTTTGTAGATTGGCTAGCACTTACAGTAGGAATACTCCCATAATGGTGGAAAGATTGACTAGCTCATTTAATAGATTATTTAATTTCTACCTCTGTTTCATTGAATAGGATGAACCCAAACTTCTTCTAAAGATTCTAAATCTGCAGAGAGTAGTGGTGTTTTTTAAATCTCACTTTACACTCAAGAAAAGCAAATACCAAAGTGGTCCACAGCTATCAACTATGAATAGTGAGGAAAACAAACTAGTAGTTAACTTTTCGTTTCTACAAAGATGTCATTTATCTTCCTGTCTTTGACTCCTTATCTGCAAAGTGAAATAACTTCTTATATAAACAGTCAGGTACCCGTGAAGTACTAAAACCATAACTTTACAGAAAAAATAAAAGCCATTTGGCTTCTTTATGCACCCAATTTCAAACACATGCCTGAAAAAGTCATTAGTAGCAGGGAAAGATTTGCTCTGGAAATTGTTCAGTATGAAATACAGTACACGGCTGATTAATCAGAACTATCACCTGGAACAGACATAGTAAAGCGTATTTCAGATACTTGCATTTGCAGATGTTTTTATCTTTTTTTTTTTTGTTTGGATGACATGTCTTCATCAATCTACATTTTCTTTTATTAAAAGTGCTGTATTTATGCTCTGTGATAAAGTAGTTAGCAAAACAGAGCACGTAATTTATCTTTAATCTTTCTTAACCAGAAGTAAAATTTTCCATTACAATCTGTCACTGAAAGAAATTCTGTTAAATTTTCAAACTCCCTATACATCACTTACATATTTACACAGTTGCCTTGAAGAAAAATAAAACCTGTTGCTCTAAGCTCAACCACGAGGATTGGATGACTTTATGACAAAGTTCTAACTAGCTGACATCAATAGTTTATATACCATTAATATTTAAGAGAGTAATAAGTTTTCCTCATGTTCAATAACTAAGAAATTAAAGATTCAAAGTATGATTTTTTTACTGTGCTTTACACTGTGGATTAGTAAAACTCAAAGACTTTGAAATCACACTGCTGTTTGCATTAAATTCCCATTCAGTAAAATACTGTATGTTTTCCTTTTCCTAACTTCAAATGTGGCTAAACCCACACTTCATTCTAAAAGTTCTTCACAAAAATAACATAAGATTTCGCAAAATTTAAAGCCATAAAATCTGAGGCCTCATTCATACGCTGATCTACCTTTCAGCAGGCAGAAACGAGTTACCTTACTGACTCCAACTTCAGGAATCTGAAGTGTGTGTCCAACATCTTTTTCTCTGGAAAGGCAAGTTGATAAATAAATCATGACAAAGTAGAAATAGGTCTAACAAGTGGCTTACAAAAGATGTATTTCAGTTGAACCTTAATACCACGTTTCTCTTCTGAGCTATTAAGGAGCTGTACAGATGTAAAACATTGTATTGCAATACAGACAATGTAAAGACTTGCTTCACATCCCTTCTTCCATCTATAAACTATACACAGCAGGCAATGAATATACGATAAAGCTGTACCTTTAAATGTTTATCTATAAACCTGACATTTCTATTTGAACTTTTATACTCTTACAAAGCCTGTAAATAATGGTCTGAAGTCTGCATCCTTCAAGCTCTTCAGTGCATCTTGGCATCAATCTTCAATGCCGAAGTTGAATTCCTGGTAGCATTAGGCATGTAATACAAGCAATGAAAGAGCAATCTGTATAGAATTTTTTTTTTTTTTGGTCAAAAACACTGTATTGGAGAAAGAAATTTGTGCATTAGTTTCTTATACTAGGGGATGAAGAAGCAATGCAGGTAGCATAGAACCTATATGCAAACTGCAAGCAGAATTGTCATCTGTTAATCTTCACATAAATGTACCTAAAAAACTCCACCTATGAGAGCAAATCTATCAGCATTAGATAAAAGCAGCTGAAAAGGGGTGAGGTTTTCAGTAAGCATGGAAGACAGCATTAATTCATCATTAAATTCATCACCCACAATGAACAAACCAGACTTTTTTTTTTTTTTTTTTTTTAATATTAGAACTGGAAGAATGCATCCAGGCTAGCACAAAGCCCAAATTATTATTTAAAAACAATGAACCAACCCTATTGGAATTTGAATGTGTGAGGAAGTCCAGGATATGCTTCCTTGTGATCCTGAGTTTCTGAAGTGTATTGTTCCATTTCTGAAAAAGTTACCTTAACTGGCCCACAAATAAAGTTTACTTACTTTCTAGAAAACAACAGTTTTCAAAGAATGACTAGCAGCTATGCTGCCATTAGGACTTAGACACAGGATCAAGTTATCACTAATAAATTTTCATGACTGCTGAGCTACATTAACTGTGTTTGCTGTTACCACAGCAAGCATGACGTTACGTGACATGACTTAATTTTCTTACTGTGGGCTAACCTAACTCAGAGTACCTCACAACTGCTGCACACTAGGAGGACAAGCATGAAGAGTAGGGACAAGCAATCCTGAGTGGCTTCCACAGCTTTCAAAGCGAGGTACAGTTTCAGATATATACAACAAATTCCATTCAGTTTTACCTTCCGATTGTAGCAGGTTTCACAGCTGTGATAATATAAAGTGATCCAGTCTGCAGAACTGGCGATCTTACTACAATTACTCTGATACAAGGAGGCCAGATCTTTTCTTCATCTATAATTATAAAAAAATAAATAAATACTGTTACTACCAACAAATTAACAGTTTTACCCCTGTAGTCCACGGCTTTCAAACAACTGATATACATTCAGCCATTATCTGGCTGAATCCTATGCAACTTTCATAAAAAGAAATGTATAAGCACATCTGAGAGAAAATGTAGATGAGACTACTGTTTCAAAGGCTTTCTGACTACACACCGAAGTATTAAAAATGTTTTCCTAATTCTGATTATCTACATGTGCACAGCTGTTTAGTTATACAGCAATAAAGTATAAATACATTCACAAAATTTACTAGCATATTATAAACTTATGGACCATTAGTCATAACAGATTGGAATACAATTTCACTTTGAGAAAAGGCAGCACCTTTTTGTTCACCGCATTACAAACCTAACGCATATAGAACTTTATATCTGATAATTTCTGTCATATGTTTTTTTACTAGTTTTTACTCTTATTAGCACTATACACCAATACAGATAAGAAAAAATAATAGATGAGCCTACAGTTGCATATGCTTTTTTGCGTCAGTATCTATTAAGTAATTATATTCTAATAGCTGTATGAATTCTGTTCTTTGAGGTACATTTGCAGAAACAGTCTCCCATGACGTCAGCTAGGAATAGACATGTAAGATGGGAAGACACTACTAGCTCAAGAGGTACTAGGAGGAGAGACTGTCTCCAGTTTTTATTACTCCAGCATTACTGCAGAATTGATTATTAGAAAATAGTAAGGAATGGCATTAATCACTCAGAATCTGAGTAGTTGAGTAAGTAAAGCAATGAAAACAGAACAAACAACTCATTATTTAACTGTGAGCAGGGCACATGCTGCAGAACAGACTTCTATAGGTTGTATTTCATTCTGCGATTTGGAATGTCTTTTGCATATACATAGGCCCAACTGGCTGCATTAAGCTTTTCACAGGTTACTTTTTTTTTTTTGCAAGAGACCATTCAATTCTTGAAGAAGTCTTAAGGACCTAGGAGAACACTTTCTTTGGTACAGAACAGCATACAGGTTTCCTCTCTATACCTGCTTCTTACATGTTACCACCAGAATACACACAAAATAGGATTTCAAATAGTACTGAGTACTCCACATTCATCCTTTTCACCACAGCGGATTCATCTTATATTGAATTACACGATTGTTTATGAACAGTATCAGAAGTATCATACATTAATTGAAGAGAGTTAATACACAGAATTACTGTGAGRTCTGTACTAGAATCTCTATTTTAGCAACAGACTTTCTTTTCTCCTGTCAGTATCCTAATCTAAACAATTCTACCACTGAGGTTTCTACACAAGCACAGGAAGTTATACCCCTAAACAGCTTTCACAAAACCACCACTACTTACTTCTGGCTACTGTGCAACTAACGAGAAGGAAACAAATACTGGTAACATATAGCACTTTTTAATTCAAAGTATCTCAAGTCACATGCTTTTATTTTACTATTTTTTTTAAATTATCCAGACTTTTTTCTTGTAGTTTGTTCTCAATGGGCTCCTGGAAAAATACAGTAATATCATACATAAAAGCCACAATAATTCACCTTCGTCTTCTGAACCTTCTGAATCAGCAGTTTCTTCACTTGTTACTTCATCCTCGCTGCTGTAGGCTTCGCGCTCAGAATCTGTAATTTCACCTTCTTCTGGCTCACTCTCTGTGTCTGCTGTTCTACTGTCATCTGTATACGCTGCAGTATCTGGTGTACTTTTGCGTGAATGTGAATTTATACTGTCTGTACAAATTGATTCTTTGGCTGTTAAACTGTTTTGTGGCTTTGTGTCCATTTTAGTCTTCTTTCTTATATTTGGAGACTCTTCTTCTTCAGTAGAACTTACTTGCTCAGTAGTGGAAAAGCAATTCAGACTATTAGATGATTTCTGCTCTTCTGTGTCCACATCCTGGAGGGGAGTTATAGAATGTTACATTCTTTACAGATTGAGTTATTCTAAAGTCTGCTATCAGCCTGGAAGTAAATTCTTCACTAGGAAGAATTATTTTTACAACTATTAAGAAATGGTTAAATTTCCAGAAAGTTTAGCGCATGCAGTCAACAGAACATTTCAATAGAAATATTTTCACGTACTATTAGACATGACTGAGACCATCTTGTATTTGGGAAAGTGTGACTGCACTCCTCTTCTAAATTTCACTTATTCCTTCCTCTTTTATCACACAAAACTTAATATCCTTGTCCTCCGTTTCAAACTTGTACAACAGCATCTTGAATATTTTCCAGTTTTGCTTTTATGACACTTACTTCTGTCCCTCTCTTACACAGTTCTTGCAACTTGTTTAAAAGTTCTTTAACTGATCTTCATCACATCTTCCACCTGTTTTTGTCTTGTCATTTTTTTCCATAATGATCCAGAATATCTGGAATACCCACCCTCGCTCACCTAGTGACCTGCTCTTCCTCCTTTCAAAACTGCAACTTTAACAAAGCCTTTCATCAAGACACTGTAGAGAACTTAAGTTTAATTTATGCTATGTGGAACAGCTCTACTGAGAATCCATTTTCTACTGCAACACATTTCTCCACTGAATACCAGACAGATTAGATCACTGCAGGTTCTTCCATTGCCACTTGATTTTATCAGCACAAAAAAGACCATAAACATTTTTCAACTTAGAAATCTAAAGTTTCAGATTAATTTTGCCAGAGTACCTTGAAAATGTAATTCTCAATCTAGCAGCCCTGATGACCATCTTAAAAAAATAATTAAAAAAGAACACAAATGGCTTTAAAAGATAAATAAAAAAAAAATCTCAGATTGTAAGCTATTTGCCATCTTGGATTCAGAATGAATGCATTCAATTGTCCCGAGTTGTACTAAATATTGCAACACAGCAGTTAAAATAAAAAACACCCTTGGCTTTTTTCATAAGTTTTCATATAGAGCATTTTACATTTCAAGATACATGAATTAATGTGAACGTTATCGTCATGGAAATTAAAGGACTTCCACTTTTCAGAATTGTAAAAACTCAGTGGCACAGCTGTAAGACAAACACAAGAATTCCTCTCAGCCCAGCAGTCAAGCTGCCGGGATAGGACTGTACAGCCTACTTTTGAAACACTCAAAAAGACAGCAGATTCTCAGGAATAATCAGCAAATTTCAAAAGACCTCATGCTTTAACTGAAGGACTGTCGGTTTGTTTAGGGTTTCTCTATAATGCACTAGCCCTCCTCCCTGAATCTTCTAAGTACTGGAACTAGAAAATAACAGTATCACAAGGTCACTACCTAATGTTGGTTATTTTAAATAAGAGACATAGTAATCCTGCCAAAAGTAAGACAGTTCATACATGTCAGACACATTAATTCCATTAGAAATCTTTTTGGCAAATCTGATTATCACTTTTATGAATGATCTTTTCCAGTGTATTTATGTTTGGTATGGATATTATGTCGATACCCGACATTCCAAAGTGTTCTGCAATCCTAAATGTATTTATTCCCATAATATTGTGAGCTATCAAAGTTTTACTAATCTAATCTGAAAACAGAGAAACTAACCAGTCTGCTCAAATCACAACTGAGGCAAAGCAACAGATGACTCTGATGCACCGATGCCCAAGTATAATGCTCCAACCACTCAGCTCTTTCTCCACAGTGAATCCAGTGATACTTCTTTTTGGCATCACTTCCGATATTCTAAATTAGAAAATAAAGAGGTGCTGTTTCAATGCCTAGGTGCTAAAGAGTAGACACTCTGTTCTGGGTTGAAAACAGGAATTTTAAAAAACAGTCTTATAGACGGACCAAGGATTCTGTACATACATTCTGCCAATATGACCATTAAGCCTGTTCTCAGCAGTTTCTGTATTTTTTCCACTATTACTACAATCAATTGTTAAGAAAGCAAATGAACTAAATAGTTCTGTTAAGTAATTATAAAAATGTAATCTTTGCATTTAGAAATCCTTGTACAAAATCAAGGATTTTAAAATTGCATTCCTAAAGAATATCTATTTTGAACCCTTTATGATTTCACAGATTTGTACTAAAATGCACATCTTGACAATGCCTAAACATTAAGCCTGGGGATGCTGAATGTATTTTTAAAGCATTTGAGGGGGTATTTACTTGTGCTGAAGAAATCCTTTTCCATTACATATGGCTATTAGTACTAACACAAAACATACATAGCATGCATGAAAGTGTAACTACGCAAACAGCACCTAATACCTTGCCTCCATCCAGCCACCACTTAAAAAACAGGAACCAGCAATAAACAGAATATTCAGTAAATATAATCCTGAATGACTTAACAAATACTAGCAATGCACTTCATTTCTCAATGGTAGGATATTTAACTCTTCATCCCAAACTCATGATACAACACACAAAGTATGCAAGTATGTGCTTATTATAACCATGTTTGTTACACTATGATACTAGGCACATATGTTCCTTTGTATGTTGCTTTGCCTAATATATCTAAATAGTCAGTAGACCTACCCCAAGAGTCATATGTTGGATATGGATTGCCCCTACATGATTCAGCTTTGAAAAATATGGTATCTTCTGGGTATTGCCACATGATCTCTGGCTTTTCTCTCACTAAGCATGAGTAAAGTTGAGAGGTGGGATGAATCTGATCCATAATAAACTATTTCTTAACTACGGGATTGACTCAGTTCATATTTCTGCATCCCTGACAAAGACAGCCAAAGGTGCAAGTGAAAGCAGGATTTTTTTATGTATCCCATGAGGAGTGATCTTATAAGAATTACAAATCATGTTCATGTCACTGGAATTGATGGTTTTGCTTTATGAAGAATAGGCCACAAACTACTGATTACAACAACCTTCTGAAGTGCAGATTGGCCTACTTACAATATATACATGAATGATCATAGTAACTGAAGTGTTTTTAACGAAAAATTCAAGATATTTTAAGCACTTGACTATACTTTTTGCTTTATTGTGACAAAGCAAGACATTTTGTCTTTCAAAACTTCACATTTTTCTGTATTATGCCTAATCAACATGTATGCTCATGCAATTCTTCAGCATGCCTACCAATTAGAACTTAAAAATTATTGTGAGCATAATTAGCTTAATTCTAAGAAATGCACTGTTTAAACGGTATTGTTTTCTAAATCAATTTATTTTATACAAAACATACAAATATGCACAAATACAACTTTTCAGAAATGTGTAGTTTTTGCTTCTTAGAATCGTAGAATCATTAAGGTTGGAAAAGACCTCTAAGATCATCAAGTCCAACCATGCCCACTAAACATGTCCCAACACCACCATGCCCACTAAACATGTCCCAAAGTGCCACATCTACACGTTTTTTGAACACCTCCAGTGATGGTGACTCCACCACTTCCCTGGGCAGCCTGTTCCAGTGCTTGACAACCCTTTCAGTGAAGAAATTTTTCCTAATATCCAATCTAAACCTGCCCTGGAGCAACTTGAGGCCATTTCCTCTCATCCTATCGCTTGTTACTTGGGAGAAGAGACCAACACCCACCTCTTCTCCAGGCTAAACAACCCCAGCTCCCTCAGCCACTCCTCGTAAGACCTGTTCTCCAGACCCTTCACCAGCCTCATCGCCCTCCTCTGGACACGCTCCAGCACCTCAATGTCCTTCTTGTAGTGAGGGGCCCAAAACTGAACACAGCATTCGAGGTGCGGCCTCACCAGTGCCGAGTACAGGGGCACGATCACCTCCCTACTCCTGCTGGCCACACTGTTTCTGATACAGGCCAGGATGCCGTTGGCCTTCTTGGCCACCTGGGCACACTGCTGGCTCATGTTCAGCCGGCTGTTGACCAGCACCCCCAGGTCCTTTTCCACCGGGCAGCTTTCTTGGTTTGCTAGAAGTTCAGTGGGTGACTTAATGGAATCATGGGTTCTCAACGCCCTCATCTGAATGTTGATCTTTAGCACTGATTCTCTCAATTTGAAATATTAATCTGAAATTCAGTATTTTACTAAAGAAACATTTTCAAACAGTGTAAAATAGCTCCTTCACTCAGATGACTAAGCTTTCACTTGCTAAAACCATTTCACAAGTACTTCAGTTACTGTCTTCCACCCTACATAATACTCGAATTTCCAATGCAAAAAATCTAATTAAAAGCCAGAAAAAAGAGTAAAGCTCTTCCTGTATCATAAAGAAGCCATTTTATACACCGGGGGACAGCTCTGAAATACAGGAAACATAAATTTGCCTTACCTAAAGAACACACAGTTTATTTAGTCAGGACACCCTATGTTAATACAGTGAGGCTAAATATGTCTCTTCACAAATATTCTAGAATGCCATCAAAGTTTTCTTCAGATGTTTTACTTATACATCATTTCAAATATATTTCAAAGTTACTTTGTAGATGAACTGATTTTGATCAAATAGCTTAAAAAAATATTAATTCCTTTAGAAAAATAGGTATCTAAACATGAACTACCAGATATTATTTTTCCTTTAATAAAAATATCAAGATTAAAGGTAAACATCCATGGACTAAAGTGTTTGATGTCTCAACTCTGTCTTCAACAGAAGCTGCCAATCCAAAAGAAGAAGTCTTCAGATTAGGCATGGTTTCTGTCAACCGATGTACCTAAAGATGGGACGAATATCAGCAAAAAGTAAAGTACACGTCATAAAGAAAAGTAAAAATCACTGCTTCAAGAGTTCTATGGGAAATACTACTACAAAAGCCTTGTCTCTCCTACAGAAGTAGCTAGGATGCATCTGTAATGGAAAAGAATATGGCAGAAGTTAATTCTGAGCACCAAGCTGAAATAAAATTTATTAGACAGTAGTTTAAGAATAAACTGTAAAAATAATTTCTGGAAAAAAAATGGCACATGTCAGACCCTGCATCTAAATTTTCTCATGGCCCCAATCCAGCAAGTAGAACTACATGATCACTATTGCACACCGCCTATTCTCCGACCTGTATGGAAGCACTGGATCTAGATATTGGGCCAGGGATCACCTTATCATTGATGCCACCTTGTGATTTGTTTTGGGTTTTTTTTGTTTGTTCGGGTTTTTTTTTTKTTTTTTTTTTTTTTTTAACTTTTCCAAATTTACTTAAAGGTGTTTCTTGTACAGGAGATAGTTATGGTATTTCTTGTCCCACTTTTTTTTTGGCCCATCACTACAAAAAGATATCAGAACCAAACTAGATCCCTGTAAGTTCCAAGGTATTCCACCCATCCTCTTTATGCACAGAGGCTATCTAATACTTCATGCTGGCAAATAGAATTCCTGATCGTCTATTAAAAGCAAGCATGTGGGCAGCATGCTTGGTGTCACAAGTCAAAAGAAAACTATTTGTAATATAGAAGTTTGGTGACTGAAAAGAAATAATCTCTTTAAAGAAAGCTCTTGTATAAATCAGGAACAATCCTCAGGAGATACTAAGTACCTGAGTTCCCCTCCACTGTTTTTTTGCAATTAGAAGTACATTCGTTTTAGCAGATGCTCACTAGTATTTTCTTGTTTGATAATTCAGCTTGTTAAAATACAATAATATTTTAACAGATTAATTTTACTCTTTAGATTCTCAGATTATTATTGCTTTTTCAAGAACACTGCAATATTTGTGGAGAATACACTTGCCATTTCTGTAGTGTTAAGCATCCCAGCTTACTACTTATAAATAGATACTACATGTAAGATAGCTGAGCACATCAAATTCTGCACAATTGGTACAAACTAAACTGCAACTAAAAAACCCTCCTGTGACCAGAAACAGAAAGTTAACAAATTAGCCCAGTTACCATCTTTTTTAGATTAAAAAGAGACTAACTTTGGTTTAAATAGAGTAAGGCATACAAAAATCTTATGTGATTTTTGAAAAAACTATATAGCTACCAGTACCATCTATGTAGAAATATTTGCTAACCTACACGTGAAGCTGATAAATTCCCTTATTTATCATATTTGACAATTTTTAAATAATACTAAATATCAATACTTGTTTACTTTTACTCCTTTAACTGAAAAAGAGAGAAAACAAGTTTAACAAGTGTTTTGTGTACTTGAGGTTCTGTAACTACGGCTCACTGTCTTCCCCTGCTTCACATGCATATTCTTATAAACCACCTCATCTTCATCCAGGAATAATAATGTTCAGGAGGTGTATGACACATTCCCAGGACTAGACACTGGTATTGCTTTATTTACCACTCTTAGTGGTCCACAGACCAGGCAATAAACCAAACCATTCTCCTACCTGAACTGCTGTAGAAAAAGAAAGTCGAGTAAAAACCTGCTTTGGTCAAGAAACTAGGTAATGTTTGGATGCATTTCTCAGGCTAGCAGCACAATTTAACAACCAATTGGGAAAAGCAATAATGAAGTACTAATCTTCAAAATAATTGTCGCAACTTTAATGATTTAACCAGTATTCAGGGATAGGTTTTACTTTAACTTTGTATTTTTTTTTTTTTTGTCAAGAGTAGAAGAGGGAATGGAAGGAAAAGGGAGAAGGCTGGGCATAAAGTGTGTAGGAAAGCATTTCAATAGACAACACTTCAACTACAAAGTTCTACTTAAAACCAGGTATTTTTGGTTTTGTTTTAGGATGTAAATAATACAATACTAGCATGAACTAATTAGTGCTTTTACCAATATCAGACCAAAGTAGACAACAATAAAATTGCCAGGAAACACCAGGCATCTATGAACCGGACTGTGCGGCTTATAAACTATTTTTTCAGTTTTATAAAAGAAAAATCTATAATGTTTTATTCTACTAGATCTTAATCTTTTATTCTAATATGTCTTTTTTTAAAACTAAAGAATGAATTTCTTATATGATTAAGAACCACACAGCAAGAACAAAGTATTTTAACTCAGCTACGTAAAATATGACAGTAAGATGCTTTGTTTTTTCTAAATCTAACTGCATTTACATAAAAGTGCACTGACAAAAAGACATTATYTTCTTTTCGAAGTTTAAAGTGGAGAGTAATTGTTTTAAGTTTCATTTTGCAGTCTCCCCTTTTTTGTTTTAAAAAATAGAAAAGGCCTTGATTCTTACTATGACACTAACTTTCATTTACTGTTCACAAACGCAAAGATCTGTGCACTATACAGAATCTGTTTTAAATGTTTTTCCTGTTATCTTGTTGGTCAAACAAATTAATTCACAAATAAAGCAAAGTACTCAGTTCACTATCAATAAAACACATCATAAAAAGTGGATGTTTACCTCCTACCTTGTGACTGTGCAAGCTTCACACAAAAGATTTATTAACAAGACCATCTATATAAAAATATTTTATCAATATAAAATAAGCTAAAGACAAGTAGCTATTTGTAGTATAATCAGATGACAGAAGTGGAATGTGATGAGATCCCAAAAAGTAGTCAAAATTATTTGTTAGGTCAGAGCTCTTATGCCACAGAACTTTTACAAATATATATTGACCTACGTCAACAAGTGTAAGTTCATCACAGATCTAAATTGAAGAGATTTCTTAATTGCACTATATGATAAAGGCTCATTCCTACAAGCTTTCCATGATACTTTCCTGACACATGATGAATAAAGTTCTGTATTAACAATGCCTTTCTTGAGAGTGGCAGAATGCTAATTCAGCAGTTGCACGCAGCAAGCCCAGAACTTGGATGCTGGTAAAACTCCCAGCTTCAACTGCATTAGCTCCCTGCTGTTAAGTCTAAAGGATCATTATACTTTGTGTTGCTAAGTATCCACTTCAAGCTTTCAAAAGGGAATGGTTCACATGAAGCTCTCTCTAAGAGTAGAAATTCCCACGTTAGCCACAATGTATTTATAAAATATGTAATCAATCAACTACCACTATCCATTTAGCCTACCTTCACTGGTTCTTAACATAAACAGTTTTCATTTTCAAATCTTTCAGAAGACCTCACTCCTGATACAAAATTTTGAAACTCTGTACTGATGCTACATAACTATTATGTAAGAGTACCTGTACACTAACATAATTATTTCAGATTTCAACCAATCAGCTTGACTGAGGCCTACATAATTAAATTATGCAACGGTTAAAGCAATAGCTTTAAAAAATGCAAACTAAGGAGCACTGCAAACTAAAGAAATCAATACATTCAATTCAAATCTTAAGTAATAAAATAATTTTGCAGACTAGACTATACAAATTTGATTCAACATCAGTAATAGTGTTCATTAAGAAAATACTTCTTGAGGTTTAATAGCTGCCTTACAAACTAAAACTTCTGGTGTTTAGGAGTGAGTAATGTTTTTCAAGGCAGTCACTATGTACTATATGGTATGCTTTCTTAGCAAGCAGAACAACAGCAAGGAAGTTATTTGTTTTATAACTTAAAATACAAATTAATTACAATGGGCATTTATTAAGATGTACAGCTTATCCACACCCTATGGACAACAAAAATGTACTGATGAAATACAATAGTAGGAGACCATAATATGCAAAGAATTAGAACTTCACAGACATTTCATCAATCCCAAATGATGGTAGACATACAGTAAAATGTCAACGGAATGAGCTTTGGAATAGAGAGTCACAGACAAGGGATGGTGCGTGTGTGTGCATTTTCAAAAGCTTCAGTCATTTTTTGATTCATCACGTGAATTTAAAAAAAAAAAAAAAAAGGCCAACAACAAAAAACCCACAAGCCAAAACCCTAAAACCAAGACATTGAGGTAAYACTGAATTTCTGACGTAAAAACAGTCCACACAGTACCCTGAATTCATTCCAGTGTGCTTGCTAATCAGAGAGCTTCACTTACGCTCAATTTTAGACATCTATACAGTTCTATTGTAATAAAATAATATTGAAAAAGGGAGGGAATCCAAGTTTAAAGTTTCTTCCTTAATCATTCACTGGAAAAATTATTTGAACGCTAACTACATGTTAGCAACTTGCTGTACATAATTTAAAGATGTTTGAATCCTTCAGAAAATAAGCGTACCTCCTCTACATAAAATTAAACTGCACAACCCATAAATTGCATAATGAAAAAAACAAAATCAGGTTTTGCATTTTCTATCTGTCAGTTCTAAAGTTACCTTATACTCATTTGCAGTAATCCGCTCTGTTTCTTTTCTCTTCTTTTTCCCTTTTTTATCCTTGGTGTGCTGAGTACTAGAGGCCTGATAAGACTGCAGATCCACTCGTGAATGAAACTGGTATCGGCCGCTTTCCACATCACAGTAGTAATAAATTCCAGTTGCTGGATCATAATACAGTTGATTTTCCTTTATAAGAAACATAAAGAACAATGTTATCATTACTTCAATAAATACGTTGTTCAAAGAAACACCCACTTAATAAAGAACCACATACTAAGTTTTAAAAAAAAATACTCAAACGTACTAAAGAACTGTGGTGGCTTGACCCTGGCTAGCTACCATGTGCCCACCCAGCCACTCTCTCAATCCCCCCCTCCTCAACAAGACTGGGGGAGAAAATAAGATGAAAAGCTCATGAGTCAGGATAAAGACAGGGAGATCACCGTCATGGGCAAGCCCAGATTCAACTTGATGAAAATAAATTTAATTTATTGCCAGTTAAAAGAGTGCTGGAAGATGAGGGAAAAAAAAGACAAAACACCCCTCCCCGCCCCTTTTTTCCCAAGCTCTACTTCACTCCTTCATTCCCAACTCCTCTGCTTCTCTTCCCCCTGCCTGAGCAGTGCAGGGAGATGAGGAATGGGGGGATTGCGTTCAGTTAATAACACTTCCTCTCTGCTGCTCCTTCCCCCTCACACTTTCCCCCTGCCCAGCGTGGTCCTTCCCATGCGCTGCAGTCCTTCAAAAACTGTTCCAGCGTGGGTCCTCCATGAGCCACACCTCCGGCCAGGGAAACCTGCTCTGCCATGGGCTCTCCACAGGCCACAGCTCCTTAAGGAGCTGCTCTGCTGTGGGGTCCTCCATAGACTGCAACATGGATATCTGCTCCAGCGTGGTCCTCTTCCATGGACTGGAGGGAATTGCCTGCTCTGGTACTTGGAGAACCTCCTCCCACTCCTTCTTTGACCTTGGCATTTGCAGGGTTGTCTCCCACACTCCCCCCACTTTCTCCCCTGCTCTGCCACATACACACTCCACTGTGCAGCGTTTTGTCCTTTCTTAAAAATGCTTTAAACAGAGGTACCACCAGCTTCTCTGATGGGCTCAGCTGTGTCCTGCAGTGGAACCGTCCGTGTCCAGGCCTCTTCTCACAGAGGCCGCCTCTGCAGGCCCCAGCCCCACTACCAAAACCTTGCCATTAAACCCAGTATAAGAACTTTTCCTGTAGTTCAGAATATTTCCTGAACAAGAAAATACATTCTTTTGTATAATTGTACCATAAACTGCAATCTGTAGCCTCAAACATTTATGTATCTAACTATATCCACAAACTATATCAAAAGCAATGGTATCATTTAAGACTTTAAAAATTAAGTCCAGAAGCATCCCTGAACACAAAACTAGTTTTGTGTACCACATGCACTTTTTTTTTAGTTGAGTTGAATGTAATGCTGCAAACAAAACCTCTGTTTTCATCACAGTAGTTCCACTGAGATTTGTGAGTGTATATATCTATATATGCATGTACATATACACATACCTCATAGGACAAAAAGCTCTCTTATGAAAAACATATAGCAGAAATTAACCATTATGAAATTTTGATCTACCGTCTGACATCTTTTTTTAAAGAAGTATTTTCTTTCCCATAACGTCAAACTAATTGGTAACCGTACTCCAGTAAAAGTACAAGTATTTCATGCATTTTCTCTCAACACACTTTTCACTGTGGAGAAGCCACTGACTTCGTTCAGCAATCTGTCTTTTACTGAACAAGTCGGCTTTTAGCTCAAGCTTTTGATTTTGAAAGAGTTACAGAGCAGCTTTATAGTATAAAATTTCTACAATGCCAAGCAAGTTAAACATCTAGGAGACATCAAAAAGAACGGAATGAAAATCTAAATTTATATTTTAGACTGCTATCTTTAATTTGACTGACATAATTCAACAACTAATTAACAAACTTCCATTACTATTTGTCTTCAGTAACATGTTTTTCAAATCATAAAGTCAGCTTGGATCTTAGTTCTCTGCTCACATCAACTCTTACTACTAAAACTTCGCAATAGAGAAAAAATACCAAGGGTTTTGAAAACAATCCTTACCGAATTATAGTAGAATCCAGTGCTATGGTCATAATACAATCCTGTATTTTCATCGTAAATAAATCCGGTTTGTGAAACAGCAGCTTCTGCAGCAGCTCTCAAGCTCTCCGCCAAAGAACCCTCTGGTACTGAAGTATCTTCTGCTTCCTGATACCAGAAAGTAATAAATTTAATTTTCTTCTAAAAAGAACCTCCTTGGTTTTTCAGCATTTTACAATGCCCTGTTTTACACACAACAAATTAGTGCTCTATGGACTCGGATTGATTCAAGAACTATTAAACAAATAGTCAAAAATCTAGTTGCAATTGACTGATAAACTCCTACTGATTTCAGTGAGACCAAGACTTCATCCTGTGCCTTACGTTTTCCCCAACCTTTATTCAAAAGTGGTTCACGTCAAAAATATACAGAGTGAATATCTTTCAGTACATTCCTAAAATAGATTTCTGCTCTCCATTCCATTTCAGTTGCTAGATGCTAAAGCACAAAATCAGTTAAGCAAGTGAGATGAAGTGAGTGATCTAAAAGAAGGCTGGATAGCAGGGGAAAAAAAAAACAACACATAACAAAATAAACAAATAACCCCCTCCCAACAACTTTCTTCTCCTTATATGATGCCTCCTTATATCAATGGAGGGAAAAAAAAAAGTATACTTTAGGACAGTCAGCATGGCCATATTGAACATATTCTGCTGATAAAAAATGCCATGCTTCCAAGCTATGTAGGACATATGTTTTAGAATGTGCTTTTTTTTACAAAAAACCCCAAATCTAGGATTATGTTACACTTGGAACATACTACAAAAAGAACTAGTTTCAAAGCATAAGGGTGTTTGTCTGCTATCATTAGCATCACACCATCATAAAAAAATCATTTCTAAAATGACATCAAGAACAAAAGCACATCTTTTAAATGAAATTAAATATTAATAGAGTGGTGACTTCAAAATTGGTAAAACACCAAACAGTTTTATAACCTGTGAATTCTGGATGAAATTTTCCTCTTCTCCACCCTCAGCAACTGCGGTGCTATCCACCCTTAAAGTAATAC
This sequence comes from Oceanodroma leucorhoa, assembly GCA_030449065.1. Lineage (NCBI taxonomy): Eukaryota > Metazoa > Chordata > Aves > Procellariiformes > Oceanodroma > Oceanodroma leucorhoa. The sequence continues at coordinate 4,201,479 of JASVER010000041.1, read as the reverse complement.
TAGCACCTGTCTGTGATTCCTCTGTGGAATTATGCTCAGTGCCTTCAGTCCCATGATTGTGCTGCACTGGCAGTTCAGATGCACAATCCTGAGTATCAGTATGATTGTAATAATTTTCATAGTAGTAATAATCTGCAGGGGGGGAAAAAAAGTTGAAGTTGCATAAATTAGCAAAGTAATATTTTACACAATGCAGTTTAAGGATCCTAAATTTTAAACTGGAAATTTATGCATAAGTAGTCTAATGAAAATCAATTATTAGGTAGCGCCCCTGCTTTGCATTTATTCTACTCTTACTGAACAAATTATGTCTTGTTTCACTGTACTTTAGAAATTGGTAAAATGTGTGTGTAATGTACGAGATTACGATGTAACAGATTACTATGGCATGAATTCTGCTACAGTCTATGCTACATTTTATCCTGTTCTAATAGGAAATGGTCCAAAAGACAATGTCACATTACTGAGTTTCATGCAGCTAAGGATACAGACTTAAAATGTATTTTATATTAAAAAAAATTCAAAATAAGATACTGTTCTAGATGCCTTTTTAAGTAATCATCACCCTCTCTACCTGCTTGTGACCACGCAGCATAGTCCTCTGTCTGTACTTCTACACTAGATGTATCTTTCTCCTTYCTATTATGGATTTCCTTAGTGAGCTCTTCAACCTGAAAGAAAAACAGCACGTTACAGAATACAACGCTGCATTTTAGGGGTCTACGTCAGGAAAGAATACCAGCCTATTTTACATTTTATAATTCAAACAAAACAACTGCATCATAGCTAYTTCATCTTTGTTTTGTAGGAGACAATTTTCTATCTGAATGGTTGGCATAATGAAAAGTATAATTTCTGCTAACAAAGGGTATAATAATAAAGGCAAGCACTTGGGAGGAAAAAAGAAAAACTTAACAAAGCTTATTTTTAAGATGCCCACCCTGAAAAGTTGAATTTCAAGCAATAACCACTGTTCTGTGGTGACGAACTGTGGCATTTATGAAACTTCACTATTTTGCCATAAGCATCCGTGGGGCAGTCCTTCCACTCTTCCTTCACCTCACCATGTTTATTAAGCTTCTTTCCTTCTGCTAAATACAGTTTTTCCTTCTGACTGCGAAACCAGCTTTGTGGCTGAGAAGATGCTATCATTCTCCCACACCCCCGCCCCCCCCACCTGTCGGGCCAAACGTTGACTCGGGACAGCAAACTCCAGCCAGCAGCCGCAGCAGCAGGCCTGGCGGGCTCCGGGAGGGACGGGACCGGCCTGCCCCATGAGCTCAGCCCGGGCGGAGGGGCCACGCCGGGGGATGTGTCGGCAAGCGGGGAGCTGGGGCCAGCGGTACCCAGTCGAGGGGTGACGGCAGCGGGGATGCCTGACAGGGCTGGGGCCGGGTGCCGCCCGGCCCGGAGGGGGACAGAGGGTCGGGGGAGCCGGTGCCCGGGGCGGGGGCCTACCTGTCTCCTCAGCGCCTCGCTGTCCTCCCGCGCCTCGCGGTAGAGGCGCCCGGTGCGGCGCAGCCGGCGCTGCGCCCGCTCCAGCTGCCCGCGGCAGGCGCCCAGGTCCGCCTCCAGCGCCGCCACCCGCTCCCGCAGAGCCCGCTGCTCGCCGCCGGGCGGGGAGGCCATGCCCGCCCGCTCCTCAGCGCCCGCCCGCCGGCCGCCACCCGGCGCCTGGGACAAAGCGGCGGCCGCGGCCCCGCCCGCCGGCCCCGGCCATGGCACCCGGGCCGGGCGCGAGGGCAGCAACGGCGGGGTCGCGCGCTCTCCCCGCGCGCGCGAACTTCGCCCAGCGGCGCCGCCGCAGGAAGAGTTTCCCCGCGGCGCGCGAGGACCTGCCCGCGGGGCGGGAATGCCGCGCAACCCGGAAGGCACCGGGCAAAGTCGGAAGTGACATAGCGGGCGCGTGCGCCTGGCACCAGTTTGCGGTTGCCAGGCGACGCGGTGGGGCGGGCGGGGCCCAGGTCCGGTAACACTAGCTGCGGGCGGGAAGCTCCCGAAGCAGGCGGGTATATGGCCGGTTGGGGCTGCTGCGGCTCGTGGCAGGGAGGCAGCGTCGGAGGGAAGCTGAGGGATGACCAGAAACCCCCAAACAGAAGCCGGGGGCGTGCACAGGGCGGTCTCGGGGCTGGAAGTGCTCGAGGGCTGTTAACGGCCCGAAAAGCGTTAACAGCCTCAGCCAGCATCTGTACCTGGTTGCGCTARGAAGAGCTTGTTGCTGTCGGCGTGCTCCAAGGCTTAACCTGTAACACATGATAGAGTGAAAAGTAATTCTAGGACGTACACCATTCTACGGAAGTACATCATGGTTTTGCTTGCCTTTTTTTTTTTTCTATTGGCTTGAGATTTCTCAGTCTCTACCGCTTCATATCCTGGCTAGAAATTGCAGTGTCTGGAGAGTATTGCACTGTAGCTGCCTGAGCAGCATTCAAGGCTACTATACTAAATCTGTGCTGAGAATTGCAGCATTGCAGTCCTGTACAAAATTCTGTTGCTGGGGTTTCTAGAGGCAGTTGCAGAGGGTTCTTGGGTTTTCTCCCTCAGTCCCATCTCAATATGATAATTTTCAAACCTTCATCTCACAGGCTTCTGTTTCGTAAGTGTGCTTTGCCTCTGATGAGCACAATGCTTCTCGGTTGTTAACAAACTGTGAGTGTCGTATCCTTTGTCACTTTTGCACCTTGCTCCAGAAACAAGAAGTACATCGCAGTAGGTCATAGCCTAATAGTTTTTAGACTTGACAATAGTGAATGTCAATTACATACATAGACATCTACTCCTGCTAGCAGATATGTCCCGAATAATGCACCACCTTTAGAGGAAGTGTTCACCTTTAGAGGAAGTGAAGTAGTGTATACATTTCATATATATGTATATATGTATTTCATATGTTTTCAGATATATACTTCATATCTATTTCATATAACTTTTTGTTTTGGCCTTTCCTTGACTGCTGGTTCTCACTATGGTGAAAGAGTCTCCAAAGGGATGGGGGCTTTAAAGTTTGCAGTGTGTCCTGATGCAGGCCACAAAGTTGTAGCCATGCTTCTGTGGCCAGCTTTTTAGCTGCTGAATACAAGGGGGTGGCTTATTGCCTGTCAAACTTTTGTCTCAGCATCAAATAAGTGATTATTTTTGCCACTGCAATCTATCTAGGCACTACTGAAATGTTTTTAGTTTGGCCTCATTACTTACTAAAGCTTGGTAGCAACATGAGACTACAATAAGTTTTGGGCTAGACCTCACTCAACACAAGCAAGCTTGAACCTTACGTAGCTCTTGTGGAGAGCATATAAAACAACACTTTCAGTCTATGAGTTAGAAGCTGAGGTAGTGCTACCTTTATTCACATGCTTCTTGCAGACGCTGAAATAATGACCCATTTCCAATAAATAATAAGCCCAAAGATATGTGAGCTCGAAAATGGCAGTATGTTGCAGTCTTATTTTAGCATGAACGCTACTTTTTACTGCAAAGGCAATTGGGTCATGCAGTCCTGTGCAGCTCATTAAGTACCATCCTGACCAGAAACTGCCAGAACCAAATGCTTGAACTCCAGAGGGTGGCCTACATGAGCAGGCAAGAGGCAAATCGACATTTATTCATATCCTAACTGAAAGGTAATGGGCAAAAAATATATTTAGCTTGTCTTATTTAAAGCATTTTGTGAAAGGGAGTGAAGCTCTAGTGTGGACTGTAGGTCCTAAGAGATGTTAAAACAAAAAACACAGTTTCAGACCTCAGTTTCGCTCCTCCATAGTTTCTCTTCGGAAAGGTGTGTCTTATCGGCTGAGGATTGGTGTATTGTCTGTATCAAAAAGTGTTTCATTTCAGGTAATGCTTTTGTTTGTATCAAGATGGTTTCACTTAATGTGTATAAATAAACAAGGACCTGAGCTGCAGGAAGATACTTTCTGAAAGAGCAGAGATTTCATCCACTGTCTTGTATGAAATTGTATTAAGTTCAGGGAATCACACTATCTTCTTACTACAAGATTGGCCTAATCTCAGGCCTTTGATCTGCAAGTAATATATTTTATTGCAAAAATAATGGATTATAAAGATTAAAGCAGTGAAAAGAGGACAAAAAATCGTGCCAGAACTTCAAACAGTGCATGTTCCTAAAGGTTTGCAGCTGATGAAAATGGAGAGGGTGGAGGAGATGTATATCCCTGCCAGCTGGGGAAATGTGTTGGGATGCCTTGGCTGTCACCACAGGCTGTTGTTCCACCGTGCCTTGCTGTCAGGAATCAGCAGATGGGAATAGCAGCAGATGAGGTGGAGAAACGGGTTATGCAGAGTGTGATTTGCAGCTACGTGCAGTGGCGTTAAGTTTGAAGGAGTAGGAGGTGGCACCTGTCACCACAACCAGCCAACTTCCAGACAGACCTCTTGGTTGGTGAATGGTTCAGCCACAGGTCTAAGGTCTCAGTTCTGCTCTTCTTTGACCTCGTGATAAAGCCAATCAGTCGGTGCATCTGAATGTGCCCCTTTGCTGTCCATGTTCTCAGTGGGCCCCTGACATGGACTGATAAGCTGCTGTTGCAGCCACCCTTGTCCATACTCATTGCTCCTCTGGGAGGGGCTAGTTACACTTGCAAGTATAGGTGGCATCCCAATCCAGCTAAACAGAAAACAGATGCCTGGTTCCTGCACCTTCTGTATTAAAGGGAGGAGAGGACTTCAGTCGCAGGGGTGTTTGCCACTAAAGGGCAGGGGATAGTGGAAGGAAGGTGAAATGGCTCGTAGGAGGCATGGACAGCAAGGCTGCTGAAACGCAGACTGGCTAAGGGCAAGATCTCCAGGAGAGCTCTCCTCCCTACAGAGCTGTCACGAACCCAAACCTGCATGAAAGAAAATGCCACTGTGCATGCTGCATGAGCAAAATACAGGAGCCCAAAGCCTGCAGGGAGGACCTGGAGGGTAGGAAACGTGAGGACACAGAACTCTATCACTGCCTGTTCTTCCCCCAGGCTGATGCCATGCAGGAACAACCAAGAGTTACAGGGAGATGTGCCAGGCCAGCATGCATGGCCCCAGGTTTGCTCTCCCTGCTTCCCCATTCCCCTACTCCAGTGGAGGATGCGGTCCTCATCTGTGGCTGTTTCCAAGTTCCTCCTTCTCCTGAGGGCCAGTGCAAAGAGATGAAGGAGGAGGAGAAGTGCTTGAAGTCAACTTTGCCATCACAGTCTTCATGGCCTAGTCAGACCACAGTTCTTTTACAGCAACAAATCATTAAGGCCTTTCCATCTTCCTCTACAGTGAGTTGTGAAAATCTGCTTGGCCCTGTCTTGCTGTCTGCTACTGCATGTCTCATACAAGTTTGCCAGTGAACCATGGACCTCCCCCTGCTCCCTCACAGCTCAGCTGTTTTGCTCAGCTTTCTGTCCCTCTATCTATTCTGTTCACTCATGCAGATACAGCCTGCTTGCCTGCAGTAGCTGTCACTTTATGTGTAACATGAAATTAGCTGCTCTGACTGTGCCCTATGCTGCTTTGGGATGAAGAAAATGAGGGAATCTCTGAAGAAAAATGATTTTGCTTTGTGTTTCAGTAGAGGGTCATATGCCTGATCAAAAGTGCCTCTTTTGACTGAGGCAATAGCTTTGTCCCACCTCTGAGATGTTAAAGGCTTCTGTGAGTGTCATTTGATGTGTGTGGCAATGCAAATGTTCTCTGTCATAAAAGTGAGCTTAAACATAGCGATTCCCAATTTATTGTGATTTGTAGGCTTGATGCTCATTATCCTGTATCCTTGTGCATTTCCTTCCCCATGTGCGTTGCTGGAGCCAGCCCCACTGCATTGCAGGTTTGAGGGTAGATCTCTGGCTGCTCTTTTCTGGTTTTGGGTTTCTTAGGAAGTGGTGATGATGGGCCTGACTGATACTTTTTTCTAGCCTTGCAACAACACGGAAGTTCTCCAAAAAGCTCTTCAGGTGGTGATAACATGCCTTGAGCTGTGCACTTTCACAGGGAAATCCTCAGAAGTCTTCTTGGAACTTAATGATTCTTTCATCAGCGTATCTCATTTGATCAGGCAATGACATAATGCCAAGTTGAGTGCCCTGACAACCTCTTTTAGTAATAATAACACTACTGCAGACACCAACACTTATGCACATGTCTCAAAGGGAACTCAGCTACAGGGAAAAGAAATTAAAGAGAAAACCAGTTGCAGCAGATCAAGCTGCAGCTCTTTTCAGCAGGCAATCCAGAAACTGGCTTGTTTTCCTCTCCCACCACCCTCCTTTTCATATGGATGTACATTGCTTGAAAAACAGATGCCTCCAAACGTGATCTAGACTCTCTGGTGCTGTCCTAAGCTTTCTTAAGGGTGGGAGCATTGGCTAGAGTGGCACTGCTTGGAGAACAAGTGTTTGACCTTAGTGCATCCACTGGGATCACATTGTCTACCTCTTGCCATGGTGCTCCTTTGGAGGAGGCAAATTGCCAGGGGATGGATGAAAGTCTCTTCTGCTGTAATGTGTTGTTGAAAGTACAGTACAGCAATATGTCTGCATCATGCCAGAGGAATCCATTCAGTTCCTCAAAGTTTGGGCAGATCATTGGCCCAGCCTTGATCTGGTCTTGGGCTGGCCAGGGGTCCCAGCAGCATCCTCTCAGAGACACGAGGAGTATTTCTGCAGAAATGCAGCCCCGAAACACTGTGTATCCAAACAGGAAGCAGCTGGTCAGTAATCTCTCTTCTGATAGGTATTGAGGGCATTTGGGCACAGGGTTTTTGTCAAGCACAACAAGGAAGTGTTTGCAAAAGGCTGTAAGGTACCACCAAGAGGTCAGTAATTTTAGTTGGAATTCATGCTATGTAGACTGTTTCAGCTAATGTTGACAGCTTGTTTAGAGCCAGCACAGGGATTTAAAATAGAATCAGTGAACTACATCTTGGTGCTTTGCTTGGTACTGCTTGTTACAGTCTTGCTGCAGCATCTTTGAATCAGTTTTAAGATACCATAAAGCATATCCTGGCTTTAAAGTTTCTGCACATGAGGTTCCTTTTGTCCCTGCATAATGTGTAGTCGCCTCCCCTCCCAGCATCCTGAGGCTTCTGGGTTCACACGGAGACCTACTGCATGTAGGAGACCTACCTGTTGTCCTACTGCAAGGACAGGCTCCTCATTTGCAATTAAGGATCCTGCTCCTGTGTTGAGCACTCAAAAGTGAGACACCACAGTACATGGCACTGCAGAGCTTACGTCCTGTGAACATATTTCCAATATTCCTAGTGCTTCTGACCTTATGACATTCAAGGATAAGAATGTGAAGGAAACAAAAAATCCAAATAGGTCTAACCATGACTTTGCACAGTGCTCCTTTTCCAGTTGCGTTTCTCTGTAAAGCAGAAATGTAAAAAGAAAGTAGCTTTTACCACTAGATGGCATTTAAGGATTGGGTTTTTTTTAAATGCCCTGAAACACAGTCCTGAAAACTGCCTAACTAGGCAAAATGATTGATTTTTAACCTAATTTTCGTCCTCTCTCCATGCAGTTTGGGCTTGGACATGCAAGCGAGTTAATGATATAGAAGCACACAAATAGGGATATAAAGTTGACTTGAATGAGCTGTGGAAGCCTGCCTTATGCTCCTCAATATCACCAAAGTTTTCTTAAAGAGCTGGGCAAAAGCAATGCATGCAAATAAATTGCAAATCTTAGCTTTGTCGAATCAACTGGTGATGGAGACGGCCACTGAAAATGGCTTGTTGCTGATCTAAGGGCCACCAGCACAATAATAGAGCAAGGCTTGCCTGTCACCTCTATAGTAATTGGTACCCTAGAGAGAGTGAGTCACCTGCATCTAAGAGACAATCAGCTTCTTTGTACCCTTCTCCTTAGGAATCGCTGCTGCTGGGAGATATCCATATCTCTAGTGCTGTAGAGTGAAAACAGAYAGCTTAACACAAGTGCCCAAGTTGCTCCAAAGTTGGAATGCTCTTCTCTGAACTTGTTATTGATGTTAACTGCAGAGGAATAAATATGGATGCCCCTTTCTTGCTGTACAAGTGGTAGCATTGCCTGCATTTTCTCCTTACCCCCTAAGCAGTTTGTCTCAAACAGCACATGCACATACGGAGCTGCTGCTGTGAGTCACTGTCCACCTGTGATCAGGAGCAGGTCACAGAGGTAGCACCAACCTAAACTCCTTGGCTTAGATGCTAACTCTAGTTCCGTGTTTTATAAAGGCTACTCAACTTTGTTAGTGGCATTAGGCTGCCAAACATCAGCATCTTCGCTTAGTGATTACAAATAAACTCTGACAACTTTGCTCAGTTGCAAAGGCAAAAATAGATTAATGCAGTCAAGAGTCAGCGTAGTAAATGTAGGCTGTTCTCTGAAGAGAGCAGAGCTCAATACCAGGAGTTCAGGCTGGAGATCCCAGAAAGAAGAATATCTGCTACTAATGATGCCARAATTATTGCAGCTTACCCTCTCTAGCATGCTACAGCCTCCTCTAATGAGGATGCCACTGGCATGACCATCATGGTGGATTTATTAGCTTGTGTCATGCATGCCCCCTTGTCAGTGCAGCAGCAGGAGAGATTGTTCTTTCCTTCTTGGCGTATGCTGTTATGGTCTCTAATACCCATGGTATGCTTGCACCCAAGGAACATGCCTTCCCGCTCTGCTCTTTCCAGATACCCATGTGCAGTCCCACTTCCATACGCCGCATCTGCAGTTCTGCACCAGCCCTGCTGACGCTCGTCCCGCTCCTCACCCTGGCCTCTGGCAAACCTTAAACTAACAAGGGCTGGGCAATGCCATAGGCACATGTGGTTTGCCTGCATGCTGTATACAGGGCCTTTCTCTGCCTGTAGCATGCCCCAGAAATCAAGATGACCTGGTTGTTATAGGAAGAGAAACAGTCACACAGGCCAATATAGAAGCAGATGGCTCAAAACCAAGAAAACTGCCTGTGACTTAGTTATCATGTGATAGCGGGGCGGAAAAGTGTGCCCACCTCTCCAGGACCAACCACACTGTGAGAATATGCGGGTGTTACACCTATTTGATCTGCAATAGTTAAATATTAGCTGTGCAAGTTGCAGTCTTCCCACTTCCCCCCATCATCGTCATGCTACAGGTTGCATAATTTTTAAATTCTGGTTTTAATGAAGAATCAAAAGGAATGCAGAAATATTGGATGGTGTGCAGGTGTGAGTTTGTGACACGTTGTAAACAAATTGGTGAAAATTAAAAGGCGCTCTTTAAAGGAATTTTTCTTGCAAATGCAGTCCTTTCTGTCTGGATCATTATGGCAAAAAAAATAGAGATGGTTTTGTGAGGGAAGGTAGGAAGCAACCTCATCACTGGGTTAATTAAACTGGCAGCTTTGTTCAGCTGGCTCAGATTTCATGAGAAATTCTATAGGTATATTCAGTCAGTTAAAAAGTAGCTGGAGTAGTGATCACAAAACTGCTGTAGTCATTTATAGCCATGGAGAGATGCACGTAACTATTCATATCACAATGCATTGAGACTCTAATTAAGAGCAAATCAGGTGTGACCTGTTTTAATAAGTATGCCATATGAATTACCTGATCTTCCACTAGAAGCCTGATGAATTAAAATGATCTCAGCTCTATTATCTGAATAAGAGCCAAACTGGGTTTAATCTAGTTAAAACAAAAAMCAATTATTTTTCAATTTTTACTATTAATTATTAGATAATTAATGAGATCCAAATGAAACTCAATTTCCACGCTATCAGCGGTTTTGATATGAAGCCAAATTTTTAATTTTTATATTTCTTTGGGCTGAGACGTAGGCAATACCTCTGATTTTTATCTAGTGTGTACTTTTTTTCCTGCAAAAATTAGTATCTTTTCTATTCTGGGGTAAAATAACATTTAGGATTGCGGATTTTTAGCTCTTTTTCATTCTCAGCAGCCTCTTGAGTCTGATTCATTCCTCACATCCACAACAGCCTCCATCTCTTTGGAACGGAACAAAAGTTGTGTCAAATAAGCAATGTTCAACATGATATCCTGTTCCCAATTATGCCCCTATGATTCTCCTGTGGTTTCTCCTCTGGGGGCTGGTGTGTCCTGGAAGAGAGCATTCAAGCTGTAGTTTTTTCAATGTTTTCCCTCTGAAACTGAGTCTGTCAGTATAAACTTTAAAAAGGTATTTGTGGAGGTATTGTAGGAACTTGTCTCTGCATTTAACTGTGAAGTTGCATTTGCATATCACACACACACATTTGAGTCTAAGAGGGTTTAGTGCTTTTATCATGCAAAATAATACAATTTTTGGGAGTCATTCTACTTAGGGGGACATACCCTATTTCCCCCCCTGTAATCCTCATTAGAAATACTTATATCATCTTCCCAAAATATTCCATCAAGTTCTAAAACAGATCAGGAAGAATATTTATAGCAAGGAGGACACAAAGGGTCACTAGGAAGGCCGTGCTCTCGAAGGGACACACCGTACTTTGGGTCAATAGCTGAGGTTCAGCTCATCTCTAAAAACGCTGCTGAAAAGCCAGAGAAGGGAGGTATAGCAGGTGTTTCAGAGGGATTGCTCTGCATGGTGGTGACACTTGTGGTGTCTTTCTTTTCTCACCACCCTGCTTAGCTGGCTTCCCAAACATCAATAAACCATGAATATTAGCATTTCTTTAATATGAGCAGAGGCCTGCAAAAATTCTGTTCTTGCTGTCTGTCAGAAAAGCTCAGCAAGTAAGCAGGAATGCATCTGTGTTTTGAAAGTAGGAAGGTTAGCAGTGAAAATTCCCCCAAGACCATGGTTTCAAAGCAGTTCTCAACTCAAATGTTTTTTGTCTTCCTCAGAGGCTATTACAATGGTTTCTTTCCACGTCGCGATTCTTCTTGCAAACCAGTTGCTTCCAAACCTTTGGTTTAACCAGACCCTTCTCTTTAAATGGTATTTCTTGGCTGTCTTCTTCTCAGGCACTTTTCCTGGAATTTTTGTAGAATCACAGGACAGCCCAGGTTGGAAGGGATATCAAAAGATTATCTGGTCCAAACACTCGTGGGAAAGGAGCCCAGAACAGATTACCTAGCAGCCTGTCCAGTCGCATCTTGAAAACCTCCAGCGATGGGAGTTCTACCACATCCCTGGGGAGGTTGTTCCAGCGATTGATTGTTATCAATCCATACTTACTAATATAGGTGGCTCTTACCTTGGGTGTAGTGGGGTCCCTCACACTAGAACTTTGTAATCCTTGTTAAATCTTACTTTGTCATTCTGTCCTTCTGGTGACATACCACGGAGGCGTACCACAATGGAGGTTTACTTCCAATGTGAAAAAGGAGGTGAATGCAAACTTTGTACAAATTTATTACAACAGCTAATGAGTTTACCATAAATATATTTTTTTTTATTAAGACTTAACAAGTTAAGACTTAAATAAGTCACAGTTCTTGTGCAGATGTGTACTGTGCAGTAGCTCTCAGTGGAGATTTCGCTAGCCTCCAAGCTCCCAGAGAAGGGGACATGGCAACTCAGGGTGAGCGTGAAAAGGAACATATAGGAGAAAGTTGTTCCCCAGGTGATAATGGCCACTTTTCTCTTTTTTCCAACACAGAGACACTAAGTTCCTTTGTTAGAATTATCATGCTAATAAATAGCCTATACCGCTTGTTTTCTACTATATTGTTCTCTTAAATCTGCATTGCGATTTACATATGCATATACACACACAAGTCACCACAAAATTTCTGTTAAGATCCCCTTCAGCTAAAAAGCATTATAGCTGCCTTTTGTTATTAACCACACCAAAACTCGCTTTTTGGACTTGTTCAAATTCCAGAGTGCCAATTTGCACACCCAGTTTTTGAAGGAGTATGAGACTGGCTACAAATGAGACCAATAGAAAACCAAACTTCTCACCATTACTGATGTGTTTGATACCTGATCCAGCTACTGAATTAGTGATGACGAAACAACTTTGAAATAGTACCAAAACGGAATAAAGGCCTAAATTATATATGATGCAGCTAGCTTTTTTCTCCCTCTTTCTTTACTCTCCTGTTCCCTCCTGCTAGTGTTGACTATGCTGAGTCTTTCAGCAGCCCTCTTTTTCAATGCAGATGGAGCACAAACACTTCTAAAAGTTGCTATTCATGCCCGTAATGATGCTCATAACCCAGCTGCTCATGTCAGGAATGCTGTAGTATGAAAGTGTAATGCTACTCACTGTCATGTCTCTGTTCAAATCACTTCTTGGTCATTAACTAGTCCAGGCATCATAATTCTGGGGCAAACGTCTGTATTTTCCTCTGCCTAATGAGCGGCCTTAGGGAAGAATTCTGTTACTACATTGCCAATACAATCACCTCTTCCCTGAGAAACATACTAATAGCTTTTCAGATGAGAGGAAAAAAAATCTGCCCTGTGCTATTTCAATTTTTCAAGATATTTTAATAACAAATAATTTATCTTTTACCAGAGTAGCCATCAGGGACAGAGATATAAAAATATTGCTTTACTCTTTGGGTAATTTTGCATATGAAACTGGGTAAGAATTAGGAACTTATTTTAACAGCTGTAGTGTACTGAGAAATAAATATATTCTCAAGCCATTAAAATTCCCAGAGGGGCCAGGTGGCTGCCAGTGGCAAAGATCTGTGACTTTGATACATGCACCCTTGTTTAATGACTCTTCAGAGAAATCTGGAAAATCTCACAACACAAAATTTCTTCCTTATAATCAAGCCTCTCAAACCACTTTGTACCACGGTGTTTCTCCTGACCGCTTTGATCCTTTATCTCTCTTCAGTCTTTCTGATACCCTACAGGGTTGTGTGAAGGAGTTGGAGAGGAACTGCCAGACCTGACTACCGGTGGTGACAACTAGTGGAAGAGACCTTCTCTGAACTGCTCAGGGCTGATACCTGGGGCTAGGGGCTAGCTCTTTCAAAAGTTATCGTCTGCAACTGGGAATCCAGGCCCTCAAGCCTGGATTTGGTGAATGAAACTGGGATTGCCTGATGGGAAGAAGAGGGGGCCAGATGGGACATAATATCCTCTGAGATCAGGTCCTCCTACATGGAGGCAAGTGTTCTTTAGAGGAGGGGAAGGGGGATCTCTTATGCTCTCAAGTGACAGTGTCCCAGGGCTACTGTGGCAAGTAAAGCAGAAGTAGCAGGAATGCATATTAGCATAGCAACTTACTGGAGCACGGGGCAAGTTACCACCTTCCCCATCACTTTGTGGTTGGTCACAGCAAGTGCATCGAAGTGCACAAGTCTGCTCACTAAGACTGAGATCCTCCTCGACTGCTTTGTCAGTAGTGCCCAGGAAGATGCAGTCCCTCTTGCAGCAGTAACAGGGCAGCTGACAGAGCAGGTGGAGGCCACAGCTGCAGCAGTGGCCACATTCTGCATGGCCCCAGCCCTCAGCCTCAGCACAATCCTGTGACTGCATCTTGCACGTGCAGAAATCAAATGGGGAAGGGAAGAACAGCCCCTTGGTGGTTCTGTGCCCATGATGCTCCCACCTCTGCCATGGCCAGCGCCAAGAGGCACCAGCTCCTCTGCCAGCTGCCCACCAGCCCAGGACAAAGGTGGCCATCAGGGTCCTGCTCTCCTGCATAGGAGCAGCGGAGTCACAGGCACAGTCGGTGCAATGTGCAAGGGTGCCGTCCTGGGGAATTGTGCTCGGGACCGTCCCTAGGTGTGCTTGAATTTATTAGTGTCAATGCAGCTGTGCTGTATCGCTCTTCAGCCTCCCACATCTTCTCCTCAGCTTCTGGAGTTACACAAGCAAGCCTCCTCCTTTCCTCCCCCTGCATAGCCATATGTGAGGGGACTCTTCAAGACTCTTGTGACTCTTCCTCCTTGAGACCTGCTGTCTTGAGTCTTTCTYAAGATACCTCTGAGATACCTGACTACAGTGGCTGAAAAGGTGATTGTTCCAGGCTGTTCAGAAAGATCTTTTGATCCTGTTAGGTGCTGGTAGACAGCAGTCCAACCATATGCTGCTGACAGCATGATTTTCCAAGGTGATACGAGCTTGCTCCATCCCTCTGGATGAACCCCAGCCCCTGGCCTGTGAGGCCAAGTGGGACTGCAGCAGTTCTAATGGGGTCACAACAGGGACAGTCATTTGGTAGTCAGGCTCGTATTTGCTATCATAGCCAGAAAATTTGGCAGTCATTGATTGAAAGAGGAAAAAAAGAAGGCTGAGGCAGGGGTTGGAGGGAAAAGGAAGTTGCTATTCATATGATCAGTGGCCTTTGATGTGCAAAGGTCTCCCAGGTCACAAGAACTCAGAAGGATCAGTTCCCCTGAAATGCCCCACAGGTGCAGGAGATTGGCAAAAACCCAACACGACAATATGTGGAAGAACACATCAGTGCCAAGTGAAAGTGTCAGTAGCTGAAAGAAGGCATGCTCTATGCACATAGGGCATGGCCAGTTATTGCACACTTCATACAAGCCCATGCGAGCCAATGCAAGCAATTCTGCATGTTCTAAATTTCACGGAAAACATTGGTCTCCATATGTAAGATTCCAGCTCCAGATATTTTTTTTTTTTTTCAAAATAAAAATGCAGGGCAGCTTGAGTTCCATCTTTGCTATAAGAAGCTGCAAATCGTTAATGTTCAGTGCTCCGTGCAGATGTTATCAGTGCCTATAACTCATCTTTTCAGCCATCATGGTAATGAGACGTGGTAATGTCCCACAAGTTATGTATTCTTTCCTATGTCTGAGAAGATGACTTCAGTAACTTTGCTAATAAAATGCTCCATAGACATCCTGGAAAATCCTGATCAGGCAGATGTCTACAAAGCCCTTTCCCCCAGTGATGTCTCTGTGACATCATTTGAAATAAAATTTTTTAAAATTGAGAGCCTCGGAGGGTTCTTTAGATGATGTTTCCTCTTGGAATCCAGGAAGACAGCATCTGCATTTTTCTGAAAAGGTTTTCAGGTGAAGTGAACCATAAGATTGCTCCCAAGTAAACATTCATCTTTACCTAGAAATGGCCTCATTACTCAGCAGGTGTTACATTCATTACTAGTTCTTGTCTCAAGAGCTTGCGGAGTCACCTGGTGTCTCGTCTAAGTGTTTTAGCACTGGCAAAAATGGGTATTAATGATTGGTCCTAATAGGGTCACATTGTAAGATTTGATTTGAATGCCACAGAGTAACTGGGCCATCTAGAGTTGACATGCATGAAAATGTCAGCACAGCATGCAACTATTGAGAGAGTTAGGCACTGCTGTTTCGACTAGTCATTTTATGACTGTCCCTAAATCCATCCATTTAGCCTTTTTTTGGCTTAAAGCCGACACCAGCTGCTCAGGCTGGGAACTGCCTTCTCTTAGGAAGACCAAAGGAAATGTTGATTTGTGCTGTGTCTATTTGAACCAAAGATCAGCAGGGGAGGCTTTCTTCCGAACACAAGTGAGTTTGAGGCTGTGGGTGACAGGTAGGCCACCACTGTAGCTTATAATGACTCTAGTTAAATCCCCAGCTGCATACTTTAATTGCAAGCTAAATTAAGATATTGTACAAAGAGGGTTCCAAATGTAGGTGTCTTCCTTTCTTAAAATAATCCTTAAAAAGCAGTCACATGCCTAAAACCCTGTGATATGGTAAAACTTTTCTGTGAAGCCATGACAGGTACTGATGGGCTATGCAGTATTTGAATGCAAATCTGACTCCAACTCCGACATTAGCAAGATGCTGTCTGTTGAGGTAGCCGTCACTGGAGTCGTCACTATTACTCAGAAGTGTAGTTGCATACTAGATTAAATATAGAGATCACAACTATAAATAAAGTGAAGGGGTTAGCGATTGTGGTGACTAACTTCAGAAAAATGTGGTGGTCTCCACTTTTCAGCAATGATATCCCTATAGTCTGTGTCTGATTATAGGATTGTAGGATAATTCAAGTTGGAAGGGACCTTCAGAGGTCCCTAGTGCAACCTCCTGCTCAGAGCAGGGTCAGCTACAAGGTCAAAGCACGTTATGCAGGATTTGTCAAGTTACTTATATGTGCATCAGTCTCTGCAAGAGTTTTGTGCAGGTCATCCTAGTTTTGATCCTTGCCCTCACCTCCTTTCCTCCTGCCCAGTGTGGGGAATCACATACAGATGTTACACTCAGCAAGACAGTCTCCTAAGTTTGCACTAAATTGTTTAATATACCTGTTAGCAAAATACTGGAAAACCCAACTCAAAATGCCTCTGTGCTCATTCATACCTAATTAAATAAGTTCAGTTCATTCTTAGTTTTGATACTTGCATCACCACCTTTCTTCAGGCTTAGATAGGATCTCACACAGTAACTTTCAATTTCTGCATTAAAAAGTGTTTAGAAAAATGTACTGTATTTCTTGGCATGTAGCTGTCACTTTAATATGAACATCTCGAAAGAAATTTTTTTTTTTATACCGCATAATTATATTTCTGAGCTGCACACTAGCAGCAGGTCTGGAGCAATGGGCTTGACAGATCTTTCACATACATCTTTTTTATGTCCTCAAATACAGACTTCCAGTTTATTTTCTACGTGATCAGAGGTGTCTGTTGTTGATACCACAGTCCAGCTTCGCAATTAATTACAGGGTTGTATGAATTTGCTACCCTATTTCTGCCAAAGCCTGCCACATCATTTCTTTTCCTTGGAAAGATCTTAAACAGATGATTTTATACTTTTAGACACTTCAGAGAGATACGTCTAATTACTAAGCAGAATACCAGCAGAAACATTTCCAAATCAATACCAGTCCTTCCTGTCTGTGCAGGAATTGATCTTTGAACAAACTGGGGAAGGAGCTCCACACTGAAGCAGCCTGGACGCCCTCCCCTCCCGCCTCAAAGAACTCAGCTCCTGGCTGTCTGCAAATGGTARTGCTGATGCTGGAAGTTACCAATGCTGGAAGTTAGGAGAAAGCAAAAGAAAGACAACTTCTTTTGCCTGTTCTTCAGCTTCTGCATACCAAGCACACTCCCCTCTTAGGCTGAAACTATGACTCAGACCTATGTGAGGAAATATTTCAAGATCCTCATGAGTCTTAATCATTATCCTCCACCAGATGTCAGGGAGCTTTCAAAGTTTTTCAGAGGCAAAACTCCAGTTCTTATCCATCTGCTCAGGGCTAATTAAAATATGGTCTGGACAAGACCAAAATATACCTAGAATGGCTTAGCATAGGAAGAAAAATTGATAACAAGACAATGCGGACCACAAATGTTCAGAGCTGACGTCACCACCTTTCTGCACAGCAACTTTAATAAACCATCCCTTTGTCTCTGTGCTTATGAGGAATGTCTTTAAATGATGAAATTACCTTGAATATCTATCTACAGGCCCCACAAGGCCATTTTGGACAACCAAGACCGAGCTGCGCTGGTGGCTTTCACGTAACTTTGCTGTGTCCTGTGCAGGCTGATATGGAGAGGTGTGGTAGATTTGCCTTTGAGCAAATGAAGACTGCCTTTCCCACCATTCCCTAAAGTTAGGAAACACAGAAGCAGCGTCCAGGAAAAAAAAAACAGTTGCTGAAACAATTAATCTGCATTCAACAACAGGGTGTCTGAGGGATAAGGTTTTTCTCTACTTGGAGTTACGAAGAGGTTTTTTGTCTTTGTTTGTTGGTGAGAAATCAAAAATTACACATTTTTATGGATACCTGAGAGACTTACTAGTCACAATAGAAATCCTTACATAAAATCCAGCTTCGACTAGCGTTTAAATAACTGTTCAAAATGAAAACAATCTGCATTATTCCATACAGTGGGTAAAAAAGAAATATAAATCACACAGGATTCAAGGTGAAATCTCATTCTGGTGGCTAAGATAATTGTTTCCAGAAGAAACCTGTACATAAGACGTTTGATAACAGAAACTAATCATTTTTAAAACCTGCAAATGGTAGAGATTCCTTTCAGCCACCCCCCCTTATCTGCTTCACCAATGCCATCACAAAGTTATCACCCAGCCAGCAGAGGAGGTAGCATTGCAGCAAATATGTGCAAGGAATTGGGAAGCAGATACTATGGTAAATTTTAATTATGCTACGTAAAAAATATATTTCTTTGGAGACATTCATATTAAAGTGACAGTTACATCCCAAGAAATACAGTACATTTTTACAAATGCTTTTCTAATGTGGAAATTGAAAGTTACCGTGCAACATCCTATCTAAACCTGAAGAAAACAGGCTCAATTTGCAGACTAGCTGACAAGCATATGTAGCAGTTTTCGTTTGTTCTGTAGAACTGTAAGATTCTGGCATAAAAGAGCAAAAATGAAAGATGTATTCAGTAGCTCTTCAGAGAAGCTGGTGTGAGGGCCAAAAAAAGGAAGTGAGGGAAAAACTCTGCATTCCTGATGTGAGCTCTGGGCCTTTTTCTTTGGAGTCTGACTGATCAAATTTCATACTTTCTACGTGATCCTTTGTCCCAAGGTACAAGTTGCTAAACCCAAAGGCTTCACAAGGCAATAGTTGAGTATATTATGCCTTCAGGTGTAGAACTTATGTGATATATTCAGTTATGTGATATAGCCTTAGCTAATTAGTTGATAAAAATACAATTTTTTAAGGCTTTTCCTCAGGATTTTTTCATGGAACCGAGGATGATTGTTTCTTTTTTCTTTAGTGCCTAATAATAAAATGCTTCAGAAAATGTTCACGAACAAAATAATGACTATTTGGAAATTGCATTTTCCTTTTGAATGATCTTTTCAAGGGAGACTCATACACATCTTACCAAAACACTTCCCATGATTTCTCTGGGGAGAAGGTTCACTACTGTGTGTGCTGCCTGTACACATTTGTTTGTGTTTGGCTCTTTAGGGAACTAAAACTGAATAGACTAATTTCAAGGATACCTTGAAGACTAGTAATGCCTGAATATCAATAAATACTGGTCTGATTTAGTGTTTTTTTGTCTTAACACCTAAGGAAAGAAGCAGATATAAAAAAACCCAAACACTATGAACTCATGAACAGTTAATCTGTCGTGAACATTTGGGTGCATTCAGGAAAGGACATCAGAGAAGTGGGTTTGTATTATATTTGCAGGATGTTATTTCATTTCAGTCCTCATCAGTTCTTGATGCTTCAGAGAATGCAAAGACATCTGCTGGGATCTGAGGGCTTTGTCATACCTACAGCTAAGTGATTAATTTGAATTTTGGAAGGACTTTCTGGTTCAGTCATAGCTTCCAACGACACCTCTGCTGCAATGACAGCGTAAAGCATTTCAACCTTCCACACGCAGCCACACATTACCATTGCATTGTGCACCCCCTTGTTTGAGTCTGTCCAATCTTTTCTGGCAATAGCTAGAAAAAAAAAAGGTTGCTTTTATCCTGCCCCGTTTTCCTGTTCTGCTGTACAGTGCCGCCCCATGAAAACCCGTGCCAGCGCAGCTGGGTGGTGGGAAGTAACCAGACAAGATCGCCAGTACTGCCATAGGTCTATGTCAGGGGTGATTAACTCATTCAAGCCCTCCCTCAGCAGAAAAAAGGGATTTCAAAATGGTTTGCCCTAACAGCTGCTGCTGCTGCTGCTGCTGTGATGCAGCCGGTCAGGAGCTCAGATATGTGGCTGGACCAATTATCAGAGCCAATATTTGCAGGAAGCCCCAGAAAATGCTTATGTTCCCCAGAAGAGAATTTAGATTTACATCCATAGCCATGTGGGGGAAGGCAGGGGCAGGTGCAGTGGCTCTCAGCTCAGGGGACCATGCCGATCTTGGGGGGATCGGAGCCCGGAGCCAGGAGCTGGGAGCCTGCCTTACTTGCTGAGGGCAGGCAGGAACCTCCCAGGGACCTGGCGAGGCTGGGAAGTGCAGTGATTCTCAGCTCTTAGGAGCTGCCTCCAAATATCATCCGTAATTTCTTAAGCCTTGTCTGCCTGTTCAATAAACTCATTTTATTCAACCTTAAAGTGTATCTAATATTAAGATCTGTTTCAGGTGCAGAAGGTAGCAGGTACCTGAAGTTGCCTGACTTGGGGAGGCATGATTCTGAACCAGAAAAGCTGGTTTCTCTCCATCACCAAATGCTTCTTGCTAAGTGCAAAGGTTGGTTTGCCACCCAGTAAGATGAGGTGTTGGTCAGAAAGAGGATAAAATGTCCGATTTCCCATCACTAATGGCAAGGTCATGGCTGACATTTCCTGTTCCAGGGGTATGGCTTCTCTGTGTCCTGTTTCTTTTCTATGTCTTCTCTAGAACTATTATAATGGTGTTTTCTGGTACTTGATTAGTGACTCAGTGGCTTTAAAATGGGACTTTTAACTACAGTGATGCTATACTATAATCTAACTGAAAATGTTTTAATTCAGACCTGAATTGAGTTGGCTTTTTAACTCCACCTCTGACTAGAATAATTAATACAATAAATGGGCACTGAAATATCATGCACAGCCAATTTAGAAGTAAAGAATTTTAAACTGAAAAAAATTAGAGCTAATTGAACATGAAATATCTTTCAGCCATTTGAAGTAACAGTTCAGGTGCACTGAATACCAATCCCCTTCCTTCTCCTGACCACAAAAAGTATTTGTTTCTTTTAAAGATTAAAATGTCATGAATGTCCCTTTCAATCACATTTGTTAAGAAACTCACTGAGAGGTGGTTAGAGAGAAACACAAATTTTAAATGTTCTTCATTGTTTACACTGCTCATTGTATGGGCTTGGAGCTCATTCACCCCAATTCAGTAAAAGAAACAACAGTTATTTCCATGACTCACAAGCAGTCAAGCAAATATGGAGTGTTTAGTTACTAACCTGAGGTTTTCTTGCTCCTTAAAATAAAAACATATTCATAGCTGGTTAAAAAACCACTTTGGTCATAGCTCTAATCATAACGGAGTAGTAGTAATTGCATTCAGGAACTCAAAATCTTGGCGCAGCAGTCAGCTGTCTCTGCTCTTGTATCCCAGGCTTTGTCTTCGCCAGGTACTGGACAAGACACACAAGTCTTTCAAAAAGATAAATTAGCCCGACATGATCACCTCCTTTGAAAGTTAAGTAAGATTTAGGGGTTTGAGTACAGACCTCTACCAGCTTTGTAATTTGAAAACAATTGCTATTAATGAACAGCTTGCTTATGAAAGACACAAAACACTTTTCACTCCCATTGCCTATTCTGCCAATGCAGTAAAAGGCATCTGAAACGTCAAGGATTGGTTTCATTTAATCAGCATTTGTATGTATTCATCAGTTGAGAGATTTAGTAAGGAGCAGTCTCTTGTTGGCCACTCCCTGGAGTGGCAGTATGGGTGATAYTGGGTGTTTTTAGGAGGAAAGATTAGGGAACCAGCACATGTATCCTTTTAACTGTGAAGCCTGAGACAAAACAAACATGCAGAGACTGTGAGAGGAAAGAACAGCAAAGACAGAAACCCCAGCTCTGTTTCTGGTGACAAGTCTCTTACTCTCGGCTTCATTGCAAGCAAAATCCAGGTGTAAAACACTTAACCCTATTAGACTTTCTGTGATCTCACAAGCTCATATGGAACTTTTAAGGTCACCCATCTTATGGGCTTTTGGGTCACAGGCTCCCAGCTGACTGACAAAAGATACAGACTAGGGCATGCTCAGAAGAAAAAAAATAGTAACATGATAAAGAAAAAAGATCTGTGAGGAGGACAGCGACTCAGATCTCTCACCCTGTTGAGGGCACAGCTGTCTCCACAAGAGCTGGCAGCATCTTGCTGACCACAGTGGTCAGTTCTGGGTGGCTTCGTTTGGTCATTTAAGCTGAGCTGGAGCAGACCATCTGGGTCTCCAGACCTTGGGGCCCAGTGACTTCTCCAGAGCATATCAGGTACCTCACCACCACGTTTTACATACATGCCTCAGCACGTGACATCAGCAGCTGCAGCATCCTCAGCAAGGCTGGTAAAAAGGGAACAGCACAGATGGGACAGCATGGAGGTAGCACCTCTCACTGACCTCAGCTGGATGAAGTCTTTCAGCCACAAGTTTGCTTCCAGTTTTACTACCGGGCATGTTAGTTTGGCCTGCAATCGGAGCGTGGTTTTACAGCTCCCAAAGGAGGCATCTGAGGGACATCTGAGGGTACAAATCCTGCTGGAGACTGATTTTTGGCAGAGTAAGCTACTCTCATGCAGGTTGGTCCATGCTGCCCGGGGGGACAGGTCCCTGGAAGAAACTGTCCTGTGAAACATGCCCAAGTTTTGTACTGAAGAGATCTGGTCCAGAACAGAGGCCGGCAACAGGTCAACAATTGTCCAGTGTGGACGGCAGGTAGATCATCAGCTCCATTTGGTCCCTGGCATCCTCTTATTAAATGATATAAATATTTCCAGTGAATCCCAAGGTCAACATCCAGGATAAATCTATGCCATTCCATTCACATATCCTCCTGCTTTATGCACTGAATTTCCTAAAAGGGGAAAAATGGCTTCTCTGTGTTTTGTCCACCAAGGAATAGCTGTATTTCAGCATACAGTTTTGGCCCATAGATTCTCCCATCTTGTGATTATCTTATTTGATGGATGTGAACTCAGGCTTTGGCTTGGATTAATTCTATGTTATCTATCTGAAACCTCTGTACTATTAAAAATAAAGTCCTGTACCATTGGACTCCAGTTCCTACAAACATCTTAAAGTACTAGCTCCTTCCACTTTATCCATGTATCAGCAAAAATAAATGGACTGAAAAACCTAATACCGTTACAGCTAAAAGATGATCTCACTTTGTATCCCTGAGCTCATTCTCTTTAGGTCAGCATGGAGGGAAGAAGGGTGGGAGATTTTGGACCCTTGCCAGCATCCCTATTAAAGACCAATTTATTTTTCATTATTTAACAGACAATGTTGAAAATACAAATACCAGTGGGATAAAAAATGTTTTATGTAAGTAGCAGTGGGAAAACTCTGTGGTAAACCAGAGGTGGGACTAATCCCTTAACAGAGAGGAGTGAGTAATAGCAGCTGTGTCAGACAGAGCGAGGTCTCACTGGGTGCTGAGTACATCTGTGAGGAGCTGAGCATTTCTGCTCCTGTGATGGTGGTCACTACAGGCAGGGCCTACGTGAGCAGTGAATCCTTTGTGCACTGGAACCTATGAGGACGATAAGGACTAATAAAGGCAATTTGGAGAAGACGAGACAAGTGAAAGGACTGCTTGAATTTCTAATGAAAACTGACCAAGTGGCTTTTTAGCTATCTGTGTAATTAGAATTATCACTGAGCAATGTATTACTGGGGTTAAAAATACTCCTTGGCAGTCCTGCAAAAAAGAAAAAGAATCATTAATATGCATTTATTTAAAAAGGCCAGATAATCTGTTCAAGAGTGCTATTAATCCAAAAACAACATTAGCTAGAAGAAGAGACTTATTTCCAATGCTCAATTAAGATTGTGCCACTTGATAGCTCTTGTTAAAGGTGTGCAACATCAGGACAGAGTTAGTATGCCATTTCTTGGCGGAGCCATTCACCTTATGGTATCTGCAGCTTGCAGCTTCAAGTTGCTCCTTGTTTCTCCAGCCTTCCTGAGAAGGCCACATAAATAGAGGATGAGAGGGATGTAGATTCTGAGTCTTTTTCCTAGATATTAATACCGAAGAAAACAAAGCAGATGGATGGCTAATGCCCAGACTGTGCTCTAAGGCTTGCAAAGGGAAGTCATCTCCTTTAACATATTCCATTTACAACGTTCTGTCCCATGGGCTGTCCCTGGAAAGCAAAGGTTACCCACTGTGTGAGCCCAAAGCACTGTCAGATTGTTAATTAGCTGTTGGTCCCTGTTCTTCCCAACAAACCAGGAAGGGCTCAGGCTGTTCCAGTGACTTGCCACTGCCAGCAAGGGAGATCGTGTTTCCACCCTGTCCCAGCCTCAGCTGCCTGCGCCTGCCCCCAGCCTGCAGTGGCTCACCAGGTCCTTCGCTGGGCTGAATCGTCTCCCTGGTGCAGCAGTGGACTGATATGACAGGTTAGTGAGGCGAATGGCACAGAGGAGGGTTGGACACACGCTGGAGAGGGCAGAAGGAGGAAGAGGAGGAGTGGTGTGACTCCAGCCTCAGTCACTAGCACCCTCTGACAGCTCAGCAGAGCAGTCAAAACCTACTCGTTTCCTGGTTTCTTTTATTTTTAGAGGAGAAGGAAACAGATTTAGACCCTCCCTCCCCCCCTGTCTCCACCATCATGAGGGGATGATGATGAGATGAACAAAACTCACCACTGGCCTCAGTTGCTGGTGTGTTTGTGTAGGCTCCTAGMACCTCACCTTGGGTGGTTTGGGGTCTCTGTGCTCCCCGGCAGAGTCCCAGCGCTCGCTTGCCTTCATACTGCTCCCAAGGCTTACCCAATCTCAGGGGAGAAAAAGCAATCGGGTGAAAATAAACCACGCTACAGATTCCAGTCAGATGTTTCCTTTTAAACACAGACTTGACAAATAATGCTTTATCAGTATCAATGCACATCAGTGACCACATTGTTCAGTCTTGCATTTGGGAGTGCTTTCCAATTAAAAGCAAATCGCTGAAAGAGACTTTCAAATTGTTTTCATTGAAGTCGAAGAAATGAAGGGAAGCTACTTGAGATCTGACAATAGCTGAAGTGATTTGTAAGCATGAAGCACACAAGATAACATTTAATTAACAGCAGCAAAAATAGAACATCACTTTGAATTTACGTAAGTTCTCTTGTTCTATGTATGCGCAATGCCCTTTCTTTAAGTTTCTCTTCTCAGAAAACTGTATTAACCCTCCATTCCTATAGATGATATACCAGTCGCAGGTTGAGCACATTTCCTGTCCCTTTTTTGGAGATTTCAATACTCACTTGTAGGGTTTGACCCAGGCAGTATTTTCCAAAAATCTCAATCTGGAATAATTTTATTTAAAGCAGTGAAAGTGACTGTTTGTGTAGGAGAAATAACAAATAAATCCTTATATTTATTATGGCTGTGCAGAAGCTTACTTATAAACTGCTGCCTGAATTTGAAACATCTCTGTGGCTTAATCAAGTAATATCTCCAGTGCACATGGAGAAACTTGGATGTCTGCAATGCAGGTGACGATCCTGGGTCTCCTGGTCAGCAGAGGCAAACAGGCAGGTTTTTGGTGCCACTCACCTGATCCATTTTGGATGCCTGCTTCCGGAAGTCCTGAACTGCAGTTCCCAGACGCCGCTGCTCCCTGCAGACCAGTGAGAGGGCCCTGATGCCTAGATGGCTCCAATTATGCAGATCATTCAGTGAGACTGATCTTGAGAAGGTCTTGGCTCAGAGCCCGTCTTCCAGCCCCGGCATCACTCCAGTGGTCACTACAGATCGGAAACCCCTTCCCATAGCCTCTGCTCAGCACATGGTGTGATGGTATCGCTGTCTGCATCCAGTTCCCATCCTGCATCAGGATGCCGATGTTGAGATGTCACTGAAATAGTCATTATGTTTGCATCAGAACCTTCTCCAACCCCTCTGGGCAGACTGCCTCTCCCTTCGTGTTGAAGCTGGGCAAGTTGCCACTCCCCAGGCACACCATTGCTGCCCATCTGCTTTGAGACTCTGTGATGAGAGGCTGATGCCAGGATGGCAGCTGTCTGGTGGGATCCATGGTGTTGGCCAGGGTGCTACCTCATTCACTGGTCCCCCAGTCCCCTTGTGATGGAGAGGGTGTTTTAGACCTAGGAAACAACTGGAGGGACCGGATAATGCTGAGCAGCCAGGTTGTGGCCTCTCTGTCCATGGGGTACTCCAGCCCCCAAAGCCCTAAGCAACTTGGTGCAACTATGAAGCAAGTGCCCAGATGATCTGCCAAGGTCCTCTTCAACCAGAACCATTATGTGAGGCTGGGGACTGCAGTGAGCACACAGCTGTTGTCCGTGGGGCCAACCACCCCGCAAGGGTCCCAGCAAGGGGCTGGCATTTGCACCTGACCCCATCTCACTGAAGGTAAAGGCTCCCCTTTCTCTTAAATGAAGAACCAGGATTCCTCTGTGGCTGTGATTCCCTCTTTCTGTGCTCCACCATGAACCTTCCCACCAGTCTCCTCTGCTGATGTTCTGTTGGAGTTTGAAAAACAGTATGCAATCTGCACACAGTGTGCACTCTGCCCGCTAGATCAGGCTGCTCCTCTCTTGCTTTTTTGGCAAACACATGCTAGTTTAGCTGTGGTGCCGGCTTTCGTTTTTTTGGTGAAGTTACTTTACCCTGCTTTTAGTTTTACTCCAGTTTTGAGTTTTGCAAGCTTACTGCATACTATACTACAACTCTGTGAGTTAGAAAATATCAAAGAAATGATTCCCCAACATGAAAAATAGCAGTAATTAATAGTAATAGTAAGCTGTATAGGAATTAGTAGTTAATCCACTAGTAATCAATAACTAATTATGCATAGCAATTAATCAATTGTACAAGAAACATGAGCATATGTATGATCTATTTGTGTGATCTTATTATCCAGAGTTAAGCAGTGCTCCAGTTTTTGTGACAGTTCTTTTAAAGTCAGTGGGAGAACTGCTGGCTTTTCAATGGTGGGGTCTCCTGCATCTGTGAGGTAATATGATCGTAGCCCTGGGTTATGATGAACCAGCCTGGCCTTTTCCAATTGATTTTCCTTTTGCGTTTGATGCAATGCAGGCTCCAAAGTCTTGACTTTGATGTGTCCTCTGTAAAGTAGGCAAATACACACTTGCCAGAACTTTCCCCTCCTGCTCCACTTTTCCATGCTAAGACAGTAAGAACAGCTGTCCAAAAAAGCCAAGAGGTGGGAACAAACTCTGATGGGCCACATTCCTGAATTAAGCTGGTTTGGAATAAGAACAAGTCAAAACCACTGGGGCAAATCCCCCAGGATTCAGTCTAGCCCATTCTTCATTTTAGATTGGATCATCTAAACAGCATTTCCACTGCATCCTCAGCTCCTCAGAAAATTGTACCATCCACTGACTGTAGAGATTAACAGCTCAGATGGGCTGAGAATGAGCAGGCTTCTTATTCTTGTAATCCCCATTATCTGTGTTCAAACCAACCAAATTATGACAGTAAACACACAACAATTTCCATGTTTTGTGAAGAATATTTCTGTCATTAAAAATATTATATTCAGACAGGTAGGGCTGATACTGCTGTAGTGACAAATGGATCAGCCAAAACCAATCTCCTTCCAAAGATAGCTACATGTTTTGATGTAATGAGATGATAAATGTGTGCGTCAGCTGCATTAAGAATGGACTCTCTTATGCGGGGATGGCTCTGTAAAGGTTCCCAGATTTACTTCTTCTTTGCCTCTTATTTTGAGGATCCAGCTCTTCCTGCCTCCGAGCTGGTCTTTTCTAGTTTTCGTCATCTCCCCTACTTAAAGGAACCCAGCATACTTTAGCAGGAGTCTTTTTTCACCAGTAATGTTGCTTCTTCTCAAAGCTTCAGCTCAACCCAGGAGCTTGCAGCAGCGTGAAGACACAGGACCTTTTGTACAATAAGAAACTGCCTACACATTCCCAAAGGTGAGGCGGCAGCTTGACTGATTAAACAGTCAGAGATCCCATTTTGTTATCTCTTCATTTGGGACACTTCATTCTGGCTTCCAATTAATTGTTGTATCTGGCAGGACTGAAGGAGAATTTACTGTAAATCTAATTAAATTAGAAGAGTTAGAAGCATGTGTTCTCAATCTCCTTTGCCTCGCAAAAGAGCCAGATTTCCAAACCAAAATATTTTTAAGAGAAACCAGAAACTTGGGGCTGTGTTCAGACCTCCTCCAAGAGGTGCCCAGTTTAAAGCTTAGTTTACTACAGCACCTAAATTTGAGGGGGATTGAAACCAAGAGCTGCTTAGAGATGTTGCTCATTTTGTCATGTCTTGTAGTATCCTCAGAGAAGCTACAACAAAGTGCTTTGAACCTGCTTGTTGTGTTGTCTGCTGGACGTAGTCCTTGGGACCACGAAACTAATTGGAAGAGTATCTTTTCCCTGTAAATATAGACTTCCTAATTCAGAAGCTTGTGAAACCTTCCCAGAGAGGTTAGGTTTTAATTGTTTCCCTACACAGCCAGCTTCACACTAAAGGGCTTTTTGGGATCTGCAAAATCCATGTCCAGCTACTTCTGATGTCAGGAGGTGCCTGGTTTGGCTTGCAGTTGGTGGCAGCTGCAGGTTGAGGAGCTGCATGTCTCCAGCTCCTGTTGGGCCAGGCACCTCATGCGACTTACCATCACCAGAAGTGGTTTGGGACTGGGGGCAGCAAGGTAGGATCAGCTGAGACTCTCATCAAGTTCCCTCATCAGCCTAATTGAAACTCTGACATCTGAACAAGATGTCAACAAGATGGCGTCTGAACCAGATGTCAGAAGAAGTCATCATCACCCAGCTTTTGTGTCTGAGTTCAGCCAGCTCTACTATGCTGCAGGTATTTGCCAATAGCTGTCAGTTAATTAAAGCCGAGTTTTCCAAAGACAGAATAATTGTTCTTCAGACAAATTATTATGATCTTTTATCACCTGTCGTTGTGATGATTCTGTAATTTTTATTTTTGTTGTGTGATAAATACTCAATCATACCCTTTACTATTGCCTCAGATTGTTTTAATAACTGAGCTTTACATAATGTTTTATTTAAGTATATGCCAGTTGCCTGCCTGTAGCTGCACACATTCCAAGGCACATGCAGTGGCCAACAGGCCCTGATGGCCAGATTGGATGATAGGGCAGCTTCTGCTGCTCTTATGCCCAAAGGAGAGCCCTCCCCAAGCACCTCCTCACCACCAGCAGTGGGAAGTGTCCCAGGGACTCAGCCTGGACACCTCCCATGGGAAAGGAGCCGAGATAGCCCTCGCTTGACAACAGTTTGCTCAGACTCACCGGGAGCCCTGGGGAGCAGGAGGCTGTAACGCTGTAGCCTCCTGCCATGGGGCTTCTGGAGCCTGGGCAAGGCAGAGCTGGGGATGTGACAGCAGGGAAGGAGGAGAGCTGAGGGGCTGTGCTGGTGCCTGTGAGCTTGAAGGCCAGAAGACGTTTGTCCTCCAGCTCTGGGGTTCTCAGCTCCTGGCAGGAGGTGATGCTGCTGGGCACCATGCTGCTCTGGGAAACCTCCAGCTGCCAGCCCCAGGGTGGGACTGTGCGTGGTGGGACATCCACGAGCAACATATCCTGCATGAAACAGGCATTATGTGCTTGACCTGAAGGACATGCTTGGGTCCTTCAAAATGCTGTGTGARTCTTGATGAGGGGCACTGAGTACCAGTGTATAGACAAAAGGCAAATTTTGGTTATAAAACAGCCTGCTTTTCTGTTGAGGGGCAAAGTTATAAAAAACCTATTAGTCAACACTGTAATTGATGGTTTGATGGTAATTTGCAGTAGCACGGTACCATGAATATCAATTTTATTCAAAAGAACAGATAATGAAAACTTTTCATTTTGTAGTGACTCACGTGTAATACACTGCATTTCCTTTAATAGGAAATGATGTGCGTACAAAATCCATAGTTGCTATGATTAGTTGTTGCTGATCTTTAAAGATAAGAAGCAAAGGGGGGGAAAAAAGTGAAAACTGTGTCAATTTATCAACAAGAAAGTTACTCAGATACCAGAAGTAATGAGGCTCTGAATAAAAATGACTATAATGAATCACTTCCTTGAAGTATAATTTAGCTTGTGTTTAGAACTGAGTAAGTACAGCTTTGAGGTCCTAAGAAGTGTGCATTTCATGAAAGCAAGTGAAATTTCTTTAAGCTCTTAAAAATTAGTTTGGTCCTTGACACATAATTGGTGCTGCATATATTCCAGTGCAGGATAATGGAGTTCAGAGCCTTTTACACCCTATGTGCACAAAATAATGTGGTCCCTGTAGGTAGCATAAAATCCACTTGGCTTGTGAAACCAGTGCAGTGTGATGGCCCTGGAGATTTATTTTAAATTTGCAGGATTAGATATTCAGTGGGAAGCAGGTTATATGATCAAGCACCTAATGTGTTCTGCAAACCTACTTTCCTTATTATTCAGCCGCCGGGAAACTCCTTCCTAACTATTGATCAAAACTTCACCACAGAGAAAGCAGGGCACGATTTCGTAGAATCAATGTTAGCAGAGCAGATATTTAGAAGATGTTTTAAAAGTTGTTTAGATCACCATTCAGAAAGACCACACTTGTCTTTTTCTGAGTGCTTATTTTCATTGTCAGTCATGAAAGATAAAAATCAACGTTAGTTTAGCAGAACAACTCTAACTTAAAAAGTTATTGCATATTATTATGGGGAGTTGCACATTACTGCCAAGAAGTCTGTGATTTTTTGTCACTGCTTTAAGAACAAAGAATCTAATTTTGGGAACAGACAGTGACCTCACAAAGCAAGAAATCATTGTAACATCTCACTATCGTCAGTCTTTCTAAGTTACAATTGTTCTGCTGAGTTTTTACCTCCAAAGGCAGCAATTCTAACTTTAATAAAACATTTCTACTGCACCTTTACTTACTGAAAATAATCCTTAATTCCCAAACAGTTCTTTTGCTCTTAAAAATCCCAAAGACCTTAAGCAAATCCGTATATGTTCCTGTACCAAGACCTATTTTACACGGCTCTTGGCATGTGCTCTATGTTGGTAGATCCCATAACAATGTTTCCCTTTCCATTGCCAGAAAACTCTTGACAAATGTTATTTCAGCTGACTGATACTTTCAAATGCCCAGGGCCATTTCTATAGGGACAGGTGCTCTAGCTTTTTTCCCACTACCTCCAGAGTACTTCCGTCTTCTCTTCTGGGAAATTTCAACAACACTCTCCAATAAATTTACCACTTTCCAATAAATCTCTGCAATTGTTATTAATTTATTTCATTTATACCTGGTAAAGATGGAAATAACATTTAAGCTGGAGATTTAGTGCATGGTCTTTAAGTAGAAGTCTTTTAAAAAATAGTTAAATCTTAATTAAGGTGGGAAATTCAGCCTCCCTCTGGGCAACTCACTACATTATTTTTTCTGAACAGCTACCCTAGATTTCATGTTAGTACAGAAATGCAGGAGTTGATTCATGTCCTGTACCCCTCTGTCTTCCAAGGCTGAGATTCCAGTAAGAATTGCTGGTTTTTTCCCTCCAAACAACAATTTTTAACCTTAGGTTCCTTTGTAGGTTTTGTGGTGCTGAAGGGTTTTTCAGTCATTGCTTGAGTGTTGGCTGACCCATCAGTTCAAGCTCAGTCGTTTTCTTTCTAAATCTACCATGGTCCTCCTATGCTGTGTAGTGCTGTTGTGGTATCATGCCACCTTTTACATCACTTCTCTAGGGGAAAGTCGGTGGTGATGCCAAATCAAAAAGATGAAGAAAAGTGGTTCATTCTCGGACATGAGAGTCTGCACTAAGCCTGTCACTCACATCTTCTCCTGACAGTTTTGTGGGTTTTAATATTAATTTTGAGTTTTGGTGATTTTGCCTACAATGACAGATGTTAGGGTGTCTAAAGCCTGGACATACAATTTCTTCTCAAAGCCAACATTTGCATACAGTGCCTCTTCAAAGACTTTTGTTCCATTTTTATTATTAGGAGCTTGATTTTTTTTAAAATCTTAGGAGGCTTTCCAGCTCTTGTAAGCCTCCAGGCTACAACCTTGTTAATTGATAAGTTCTTTTCTTTCTTCTTTCAACAGATATTTCTGTTATTCACATATTTCTTATCCTGTTTTCTTTTTTTTTTCCTTTTACAAACTTTCAGTTGCTTTTTTTTTTTTTCCTTGCAGTGCTTTTATTGCCTTGGTTTCTTTTATTTTCATTCACAAAGATACTTATTTCCTTACTTCCCCAGAACTAAACCCTGAAGGAGTTGTGACTTTTGACACCTATGARCTGATTTCTTGTGACTGAAGTTCTGCAACTTCCGAAATGACGAGGGCCTCCATCTATATAGGTACACAGATTGAAGTGACTGTTAATTTTCTGCATGAGGTAAATCTTAAAGCACAGACCAAAGAATGGCTAGCTGGCCAGGGTCCAGTTTTTTCCAAGATAGCCAAGAGTGGAGTGATGTGATTGATGGTTCTGCCTAAATTTATGTTGATTAAAAGGAGTAGGTGAAGTGACAACCCGTTCTGGGAAAACCACCATGTACTCGAGTATTACGCATGGAGCAATAGCAATAGATGATGCTGTCCTACGTGGAGTGTTGTTTTTCATTCTCCTCCATCTATAACAGTAAGTTTTCTTAGTGATAGAGTCCACTTCTGTATACTATGGAAGGAGAAATCTCAAATCTCTGAACATTAAATATCTTTTCTATAAAGTGTTGGTGTTGTGGAGGTATTTAAGTCATGTTAGGATTGAAAAAAAAAGTACCACATAAAGCTAAAAGGTGGGAAATCCCACTGTGAAACTGCACTAAGCAAGAGGGTTTATCTTCATAGGTGACCTAGTGCTGAGCTGTTGGACCTGAAATCTGTTGATGTTTCAACTCCTCCCGTGTTTCTTAGTGACCAAGGAGCAGCATTTTAAAGACCTCTCCCTCTCCCCCGTTTGAAGGTAGGCATGTGGATAGGTATGGTCTGATAAGGGAGCCCACGAGCTTGTTCCCAAACTGCCCAGCCCAGAAACCTGCCCTAGTTCACTGAAAGGTGCCTGGGAAAGGCTGATGGGGCTGGACACGATTAGGGCCGCCCTGACAGTGACAGGCACCCAGAAAGGATCAGTTGAGGGGGATGTTGGGGGACAGARATCCTCTGTCACTGTGAGTTTCCTTAGGAAAAAAGCTATTTCACTGAGCCCTGATTTTTTTTCCCTGATACAGTGTCTCTGCTGCTGGGTGGCCATGCCAGCACCACCAGCACTGCACCGGGGGCCCAGGAAGCCCACAGTGGGTCGCGTGGGGCCAGAGCAGGGATGTGGTGGCCAAGGATCCCCCACTCAGAGCCCTGAGCCAGCGCTGCTCCATGCCCCGGGGTAGCCAGCAGTGGTTTTGTCAGATTCTTTTCGGAACAAAGTGAAACGTTCCCACAGTCCCCACCTTTTCCATAAACACTGCCTTGCAGGGGCTCGCCTGAGTCTGACAAGGCTACCAAACACATCCCTCTGTTCATGAGTCAGTCACAAAAACTGGGCTCCCAAAACCCTACAGAGGGAGATTCTGAAGCATCCTGTAGTTTTCACCCACTTCAGCTGGGGGTGGGGGTTGGGGGGGCAGAAATGAACTTCAGAGCTGCTGAGTACTCAAGGCACTTGATTTTTGGTGGCTGACTATGAGATTAAGAGCCAGAAATCAGCGCTGAAGATCTCAGACATGCAGATGGATTAATCAGTGTTGACCGTTAGTTGAACATCGGAGGAGGAACAGTTTGCTCTCATTATTGCCAGGTAGCACTCCCAGAAAACATACGAATCAGTCCATCTGCCTCTCTCCAAGCTAGGACACAACTCTAGTTCGCTGCTGCGCTGTGCTTCCTAGAGCCCTCCAGGCTTATGCTCTTCTTCTGGGTCACCAACAGTCTGGAAAAAATTAATCTACATTTGTATATCCCTGCCTCCATGGAACAGCAGGACACCTGACCAAAAACCTTAAACAGGGAATGTGCCAGTAAGTGTACCACTGGAACATACTCCACGTGAAGGTGTATGCAACATTGGCAAACCAAATTTCTGCCCATAATGTTACTTTAATAGTCCACAGTTTTACAGCAACATATGTTCAAAATTATCATTTCCAGAAAACTGCACAAGACTTAGGAAATTTAACCAGAATGCTAAAAGAGCTCTTCAGAAAAATACAACATAATAACTTTTTGCCAACTCTTTGAATGTATTTATTTATGTTTGGATTTGTGTAAGGAAGTTTCCATGCTATAAATTTTTATTAAAAACATGTCATTAGAAATAAATAGTACATTTATAGTCATAAACAAACCAGTAGTTTTTATACACACTAATGTTGGGTTTCCTCTTACAAAATTGGAAGTGTATTCCACCATCTAATTTTTTTGTTTATACCTGATATAAAAGGATAAAGTTGCTGCATGAAGTTTATACTTATTGTGGATTTCATATGTTCTCAGACTAGATATACAGAGGGTTTGTCTCTGTTTTCCTAATGATATTTATATGGGAAACATAGCCTTCTGTTCTTCTATTGATTTTTGGTGTGGTAAATGAGCTTAAATACTGCAGAAAAAATATAATTATAATAACAAAGATTAATATATTGGTTGATTTTTCCTGCTTGCTCAAGGGAATGACCGATTTGTATGAAAAAAGAAATATGCTTGTAATGTAGAAAGGCTTGATAATACCAGCTGGTTAAAGGAAAAATACGTTTTTTTAATTCACCAGAGCCTTGTTTTCATTAACTACGTGAAAATATGTGGCCTGGTTTCTCAGATGCTAGGAAAGCAGAATTCCTCAATGCTGTTCTCCTTTCTGTTTTCTGTTTCCTGCAGATCGAGTTGATGATACTCAAATGTCACACGGTTGATGTGTTTGCCACTGGAGACCATTCGCAGCACGGTATTGTCACAGCCAATCTTCATTTGGGCTAGTTAGGGAAAAGAGATTTAGAGGAGATATAAAGATATACTTATATGAGAGTGAGGGAAAAGAGATATATAGTATTGGGAATTACAAGGCACCAATACATACAGTTTTGGAAACAAAGCAAGTTTGTGTGTAGTAATGACCAGCCAGTGGTCATATTGCTGACTAAATACCTTCTTTTGTATTTGTTAGTTTTACTTTACAATGGCTTGGGTATTTAATCAAGTGTTGTAACTGTTACTCATGCAAATGCCACTCATTTCCCATCCACCCGCAGTCTCACGTATGTACAGATAGACATGACACAGCAGTCTGTACTAGTTTGTGTTTGAGAAGGTATGCTGCTGTTAGATACCACGAGCGATGGGTAAGGGTAATGGCACCCTATCCTGGCGATATCCAAAATTAACAATATTGAAATATTTCCTTTTAGAGGGATGAGTGGTTTTGTGCATAAGCAGGTTCTTCACAGCAACAAAGGCACGTGAGAGTCCCACCAAGACAAACTCAAATGGCAGTGCCCAGCATATGGACTCACTCTGGGGGAAATCAAGCATATCACTAACCACTGCTTTAGATAAGCCATTTGAGTGGGGGTTTGGCAAAGCCTGTTTTATTTGGGGAACTCAGAGCACCTCCCTCACTGGAGGAGAAATCTGGTGGAGAGTGGCGGCTGCTGAGATGGGATTTCCCTTCCTTCACACCACCAGGGAAGCACATTTTAATCTCATTGCAGTGCTCAGTATTCACTCAGCACCAGCGCTTGCCAGTTAAAGTGTTAAACAGCTCCTGGACCATTAACTTGTGGTGTGATGAAAGGCAAGGGAGACTGCAGGGGCGAAGTGTCAGGCATGTTCCTGCTCTCCAACCCTGCGGAAATGCCGCTTCTCCGGTGCACCTATTCMTACTCCCGAGGTACAATACATGTGCTACAGGGACCGGTCTGTCACATCACTGCAACACTTCGTACTCTGCTGTATTGAATATTAGGGAAACTGGGAATTCCTATTTTTGTGGGGAGAAAGAGGTCACCGACCTGGCATGATAGTGAAACACGTTCAGAACTCCTCCAGAGCTGAAAGCAGAGAGTGGGAGCTCTGAGGCTTTTGGGGTATGTGTACTCCTGCAGCAGAAAAGGAGGCTTTGGAAATACTGAGTGAGAAAAACCTCCTTAACTGAAAATGAATGCTCTGCCTTCATTTGTTATGAACTTCCAGGCTCATTTATCTGTTGACACTCTAATAATCATATGTGTCCTAGGACAAGCATTTTAAAAATATGTATAACTTAACCTTGTTATAATGATTACTGCAGGAGCAAGTGAAGGTGGTTGTAGGTGTGCTGTATCACACAGCCCAGCCGCAGGCTCGAATAGCTTTAGTTCTCATGTTCTGCTACATGCGAAATTCACCAGTCTAGCAGGAAATCTGGGTTTGGAGGGGCTCTGCATGACTTCCTCTGGTTAATTATTTTATCAGGTGGAGGTAAGTGGAAGAAGGAGTTCTTACCAGACCCATGAAAGGAGTGGCAGAGATCAGCTAGTGGAAACATCTTGGATGGGTCTAAGCCAGTTCCTCCTAGCAGCTCTACAAAATCTCCCACTCCTGCACAGCCTGCTGATGGTTTCTAAAAAGGCAGAAATTAAAAGTTATTTATAATTTATCTTCAAAATGTAGCAGTTGTCTAGACATGATTGCAGCCAACAGTAGGTTTTAGAAGTCCTCTGTGCTCAAACCTGTGAGCAATCAGACTGTTCTCATCCTGAGCAGCACTACTTCAATTTGACATTAGTCAGTTAATTTCCTTAAGGGCTTCCAAAGAAGGACCTAAGTAGGCTCTGAAAATTACTGACAAGTAGTTAAGGTGTTGATTCAACTACTTGTAGTGCAGATAAGCAATCTGATTCTGGATGCTTAGACATGTAATCAAATTAATACAGGCATGGGCTGCATGTGTGCCCACACTCAGCTGGCAGGCAGTAACTTAAGTTCCACTATACCATACTTATTCGTAAGCAATAAATGTTGCTAAAATGCACTATTCTGGCAAAGTTTAATTAAAGTAGGAATTAACCAAAAGAGTAGTTTTGTATGACGACAATGGCTCAAGATGTATTAGACCCATAATTGTTCTTTTCGTGAAAATTAATTCTGTTTGCCAAAAACGTCTTGCACTGACACGTTGTGCACCTTTGGGCTTTCATCCATATGCTGTGATTTAAGTGCTTGATTTCTTTATCATCCTCCTGCTGTTGTCCCTTTTCTATCCACTGCTGAATAAGTCAACTCACCTGACCATCTCTCAAAGCCTGGTTTGCTCAGACTCTGGCAGTCCCTGTGAAGGACCTAGGCTGCCAGTCTCACTGGCAGCAGAAAACAAACTTTATTGCTCCTATCCTTCTGGATATTTTGGAATCTGGCCTTTTTAGACCTCCCAGGCACAGGGTGCCACCAACGGCTCTTGTCGTCTCCTGTCTGGTCGTCACCAAGCACCAAATGCTGTGGCCAAACCCCAGCCCCGTGCTGTGCATCAGAGCAGATGGAGTAGAGGATGCTCAGCATGCTGAGCAGGGAATCAGCTGTGAGCATGTTTGTATTTTTTTCCATGCTAATACCTCACTATCTAACCCGTGTCTCTTTTCTCTGTTTTCTGCTGCTTTCATTAGTTTAAATACAGACAGACAGCTCCCTGGGAAAACGCTCCTTTCTTTCTAATGAAATTCTTACCCTTTGTTATGGCAGGCAATATTTACATGCATTAATAGTACTTTGCATAATTTGATTGCCTCTGCAACATTACAGAGACAATAGCAACAGAGACAGACCCAGCTCTCGTCTCTGGGGGGAAACCAGAGCCCTCAGCATGCGAGCACATGGCCCAGAGTGCACATGCCTTAGCAGCCAGTGCCACAGGCTATCCTGGCTTCACCCCCTTCCCTCTCCTGTGCCCAGGAAAACTGCACATGGTAGTAATCTCCTAGTAAACAAACAACTCACCTTTAGAAAGAGGCCATTTAAATGTCCCAGGGTAAGATCAGATATTTTTATCACCACTGGGTAGATTATGGAGAAGCTGCAGTTTCTGTGCTGATGAGGAATGACCATGGTAAACCTTCCTGAGGGAGTCTGAGAGATGACATTGCAAGCTGGGGCACGAGAGAAGGTACAAGAGTTACTTGTGCAGTCATCACTGCATGTAGCAAAATGATGTACTTTCAGTGCTAACAAAGAACAGATGATTTAATTACTGAGAGTTACAACCAAATTCTGAAAAAATATGCATATGGCGTTTTCTGGGGTTCTTGCATAGCATTTGTTCCCTAAAAATTCCCTGCCCATTGCTTACTGTGTAGCATGAGATCTGGCAGAACTTGAGGGTGAAGCTGTCAGTGGGAGAGCTCACACCCCAAATCCATACACCAGAAGGTCATGTTGCTGGGGGCTCGTACTGTTTGCCAGTTTGAAGGAGGCTAGATATGGATGCAGGGCTTTTGTTTAGCTTTGGCTGGCTAACACCTGATATTGCCAGCAAACCCCTAAGTCCTATTCTGCTCCTCATAACTGGAGTTCCTTACCCTGCAAAACATCCCATTGAAACTAGAGTGGGTACATGCTGATTTTATCTTAAAGTTCAAACTTAAGAGTTCAGGTAAGGGAGTAGCTTATCATCTGCATGTGCAGCCCAAGAGATCCTCCATGCAGACCGGGAAGCCTGCAGCTACGTCAGCGGGCTGGTGAAGGACACAAGCCACCTCCAGCAGCTGCACACAATAATCACATCCACGGGCATGAAGCCACACCAGCATGGAAACCCAGCTTGAAGGCTTGTGTCTGAACAACTTGGAGTAAGGACAGGGCAGACATGCTGTCATCTTCATCCTTTGCATGGTGAGGCAGATAAATCAGACTGGTCTGAACAATAATTGTTAAATGTCCTGTCCCCTCTTGGAAAAACAATGCAAGTGACCATTATTTGTGCCTTGCCAGCTCACAGGCTTAGGGAAATAACTTGCAAATAAATCCTTGGGATCATATATCACTCATAACTATCACATAACTAATCAATACACTATTTTTGCTGTTGAATTTTTTCAAATATTCTTTCCTCATTGTTCACCCAGATCTAGAAATTGCTGAGATTAAACTCTCTAAATTAATACTATTTGTTCCAGCCAAATGTGTTGGAACGTGACAATATTAGATTGGAAAAGATCTTCTTTGAAAGAGAGAGCCTTCTGGTTCTGAATATTGAAGCCATGCCTAAGCTCTCTCTTACACTTCACTTACTTAGGTTTTTTTTATTCAGACACACACTGAGCCTGAGTCAAATCCTCAGGTGTGCAGGTGCGCATGCCTCCGCTGACATTACTGGAGCCGTGTCAGTGAAGATAATGCCAGCGAGAGAATTCAGTGCAAACCAACCCATTCATTTTGCTTCCTGCCCCAAACGCAAGCCCATTTGATGGTATAAAAGGCAGACTTACGAAAGAGGTTGGCGTTTTTCTTGACTGTGACGGTAAATCCATTGCCTGGCTGGTGAATCCTGAAGAAGATCATTGCCACGTTCTGCGATGACCTGATGCTTCTCTGAATATTGCCACTTTCACAAAAGTCTACGTATCTTTGGGAAGTGGGGAGGGGATGGTCCAAGGAACTGGGAAATTTCTCTCCTTTGAGTATCCAGCCATCAAATACCTACAGGGGTTCAATAATTGAAAACAAGGCTTTTGCTTATCGCTCTGTTAGCAGAGAACAGAAACATGAAGTATTGCAGACACTGTTTTATTTTGACACCAGATGGCCTGTTCAAAGCCACCAATTAAAAACAAAAATTCTTTGTATTTATCAATTTTCTAGCATTTAATTAATTATTCAAGCTTCAATCAGTATTTAGCAAAGGGATACATTTAAATTTTGATGTTGTCTTTATTTCCTACAGGTGACAATTTTGGTGACCTCTTTTTGAGGGAAACAGCTCTTTTTGCTCTAGCATCATCACATTTGCATATTTTTTCTTTCTTTTGCAATTTCATTGTTATGAGGAGAAGTTTTTGACCAGCTTGATTTGCAAGCCACATGAAACATAAGTCACCCTCTCAAACTCTAGGTATTAAGTCCATTGATCTGGTCCATGATTTTCCACCATCCATGTTTTGAAGTTTGTCATTAATGGGCCCAGAGGCCTTCCAGAGGTATTGGAATACAATAAAGCTTCGGGGAGGAATTATTGGCAGCGGTATTGCTCTCTCCTGCATCTGTTCTTTCAGCTCGTCCTAACCACTAGAAAGCAGAACAAATGCTGCCTACTTGGCTGGACCTTAAGCAGCAACCTCTACAAATCTTTCCTTCACAATAAATATAGCAACAATTTGCCCTCACCATCTTCAGGGAAATGTGTCAGAACTAGAAATCTGTATTAACGCTAGCATAGCTGCACAGTTGCCTGTTTCAATTCCCTCCTAGCCGCTCTCACCTGGTAATTCCTTCTACACTCCAGTCAATACTTTGAAAATCCAAGGACTGGATCCCGCTTTCGCTTCAGTGAGTAATCCTAAAGGGAGCACGTGTGGGACTTCCTCATGAAAAGCTGCAGGATCAGTCTCTGGATTTGCCAGAACTGTAAATTTTCTGAAGTAATGAGACATGGGTGCTGAAATTACCCCAGGAAAAAGCTGCCTGTATAAATACGATAGTATGATGCAGAAGCTGGGGACCCCATCATCAAAAGAAGGAAACCTCTATAAAGTCTCAAAGATCTCTTGGCTTTTTCTACCCTCCATAAGTGGCTGTAAGTCTAGGTACAAAATCCTTGGACCCACAAGAGGCTGAAATCAGCCTCCCTGTAGCAACGTGGGGAGAGATCCCAGCCAGGGGTACAGGATGGAGGGACAGGATTCCCCAGGGTAAAGTGAGCAGGGGGACAGCATCTCTCAAAGAGAGGTTCACAAAGAAAGGGCTGAAGGGCAGCTTTCCTCCTCCCGCAACTCAGCTCGCCACCAGGCAGGATGGGGTCTGTGCTGTGCATGGACACAGCAGTGCAAAGGGCAGAGTGCAAGGTGAGGGGAGTAGCCAGGGGTTGTCGAGCCTCCCCTTCTCTCCTGAACCGAGTTCAGATCTTGGTCAACGCTTCTGCCTGCCAGCAAAATACGCTGGTAAAGTTTTTTGATACTGGAATATAAACAGCTCTGAGTCATGAACCTCTTTCTGTTCAGATCCAATGTCCTGAAAAGCTCTAGCGGGGGCATTTGAAAGAAAGCCTGCAATAATCCTCTCATTAATAAGCTGATGCTAAGTGACCTGCAAGCGGAGGTCCTGGAGCAGTAACAACCATTGAGAGAGTTGTATCATTATCTGCAGGGCTCGTGTGATTCATGGTGCAATGAGAAAATGCTCCTAACAGGGCTGAGGAGCTTGGCTCTTACTGACCAAACTTTTTTGGTTCCCCAGGTATGGACACTGAGTAGAGGTGCTCCTGGAAAAGTTCACAAGAGGTGGTGCTGCAGTTTGGAGATGGATCCTCAGCCTACATCCAACTTTGCTTTAGTGGGGTGGTGATGGGAGGGGACGTACCCAAAGTACCTCAGGGAGGAAGAACAGCTGTCCCAGAGACGGCTGCTTTGTGAAAGTCTGTTCTGCACACACGAACACACACAGGCTCATGCGTACACGCGTTCACCTGCCCCCTCCACACATAGCGAACGTCTCACATGTCACATGAGAGCAGGGAAGGGGTAGCACAGCACGACTTGCCAGCTTCTTACCTTCAGGAAATCACCCCCTTGGCAGTCTATGTTTACAAAGTTGTAGTCTATTGTGATGAGCTCCTCCGGCTCCCCGATGAAGAAAGTCGCGCAGTGCAGCTGTGGTTGCTCTGCAGTGAAGGTGAACTGCCCCTCTATACTCAGCATGTCAATGCACCCTGGAGAAACAGAGACGGAGCTGCTGCCTCAGCCTGCTGGGGAGGGACACCCAGTGCCAGCTCCTGCAGCACAGGGAAGGGGGGAGCAAGGAGAGACCCCCACACTGAGACTCAGCTGGCAGTGAGGAGACGGAGACCCAGCTGAAGCAATTAGGAGCCTGCTGAGCATCGGAAGATGAATAGTAACTCACAGGTGTGAGCACAAGCATGCAATGGGGGGGTTCAGGGGGGATGACATGTCGAAGCATCTCTAAGCAGAAAACTCTGTGTGTGTGTGTATGTGTGTGCACAAGTGCACAAACACCCTATTCCTTCAGATTTCTCTCTAATCGCAGCTTTTCCACCTGCCCCATCCCCTAAATATATGACCCTGCCCAGGGACACGGGTGGATGATCGCCATCCTCCTCCCATTATTGGGGACCCTCAACTCTGAGCCCCAACCCCTTTTCAGAGCCCCGTTTCGATCCCTCTCCTTCAACCACAGTTTTTCTGAGATTTTAACACTTTGTCTTTCTCCCCCCTCTTGCAAGAAGCACCTGCAGCTCCGTCACTTCCAAATAGCCCCTTTCCCCTCCCTGAGCCCCAAGCTCTCCCCAGGATTCTCCCACYCACCGATGGTCCCCACCAGAGTACCAAAGAAACTCACGGAGTGACCGCCGGTAGATCTGCCCTGCAGACAGCTCTCGCTTCAGATCTTCACTGAGGAGTAGGAAGGGCTCATCTTCACCAGCATCCTTCACCTGGTGAAGGAAAGAGGGTAAGAAGAGGCTGGGGCAAAATGAAATGCAGCCCCTTCCCTGTAGCTCTCAAGAACAGACACCAACATATTAAATCTCTCCTCCAGAAATGGTGCAGCTGTAGAAGAGCTCAGTCAGAAAGCTGCCAACTTGCAGCAGAGGGGAACAAACCTGACACCTAAGAGGTAAACTCAGCAGCTCAGTGCACAGCAAGTCTCTTAAATCCTCAGCAAAAATGCAATTTTGAGAAAAGGGAGGATAAACAAATGCAGGGTGGGGGGGTGGTAGGACTGTTGCATTAATGTTACCCAGGTGTAAGTTTAATGCAGGAGGAGTGGGAATAGGAAGGGAAAGAGGAGAAAGCATGATGCTCGAAAGCTGGGAGTACAAGTTAGAAGACAGCAGCTAAAAGCGTAGTGAGGCGCTTTAGTTGTCAGCCTCATTGCTCACCTCTAGGTATCTGGTTTCCCCCTTGGAGGCTGCCAGGAAGATGAGAATGAAGTGGCATTGAAACTGGAAAGCAGACGGCATGCTGACACCTCCTCTGGCAGCCCTCCCTCTCTCCCCGCGGCCAAGTTTCTCCCGGTCTGTGCTGGTAGGCAGGAGCCGCTGGGGTATCTTGGAGAGACTCTTTTTATAGAGCTGTTGGGAGGGGAGGCACTTGGTCCCCGTACTGATAGGGTAACCCATGGTAACTGAATTCCTCTTGCAGTGACACAGTATGTGGGCATGACAAGGGTCCAAATCGCAGCCACAAATTTCCAAGCCGGTCGAACTCCCCTCCGTGGCAGATGTCTTTTCTACTTATCTGTCTGGGAGAGCTGAAAAGCTCTGGGGAGGAGAGCGTGTCCCTGTGCAGCTGGGGCACTCGCGCAGTGTGTTTATTTCCAGTTATTCCAAAGTGAGGAACGAGGAGCATCCCTCTCTCCTCCTCTTCTCCTGCTTTCCAGTCCTGGGGCATTTTGGATCTGCAGGGCTCCCTGCCTCCCTCCTGCTGCTCAGTGACATGCAGCTCTCTCCAGCCTCTGTGCCAGGTGCTTCCCACCAGCCAGGCCTGGGTGGGCGTCCCTGCATCCCAGCCAGGGTTGCAGCCTGGGACCAGCATCCCCCTGGGGTCCGGGGACCCACTAGCTTCCAGGTCCTGTGCCTGCACCTGGGGCACAAGGGCTCTGCAGCAAGTACACAAGCAAAACCAGGCAGCTCTCCCCACTAGACACGGCTTTTGTACAGAAATTAGGAAAACTTGGGGTTCCTAAGGGCATATTCCCCACAGAAGAGCTGATACTGCTCCAGCCCTGATCCTCAAGGGAAACCTGAGAAAGATCTTCAAAAGACGAACCAGGAATGAAAATTCATAACTCTGCAGAGTACTAAAAATCAGGAACTGAGCAGAGATATTAGTTTTAGGGCATATTCTTGTTTTCCCCTGACCCGGGCTGAACCATCAATACTCTGCAGACAATAACTACCCTTTCCCCATCTCAGGCTTCTTGCTAATGTCTCCTTCTACTCTATGCTTCCCTGTCAAATTGTCACTTTGGTTCAGCAAAACTTAGAAATAATATGATCTGGACTTGCAAAGCTTTAAGTTTGCTGCTTCTGATTTCATTGTTAGGGCTTGTGGACAGAAACATTTTCTTGCTGTTTAACCCAACTTGTTGGTTGAACAACAAATAAATAAATCTTATTCTGTCTATACACCTGTGGCTCTGACCTTATTATGCTGTAATTCTTATGGTTTACTTTAATGTAAACTATAATATTGCTCCATGTCTACATGGCACTTCTGTGAATTTGCCATATCTGTGTGGGTTTCAAGAGCATAAAAAATACTAAGGAAATGGAAAACATTATTTTTGAACTTTGATATCAGTTGCATTCAATGAATGCTATTCAATCGCCCATGAATGGCTGAGGTCTGGGTTGGCACAGCATTTGCTGGTGGAGGTGCCCAGACAAGCAGGTAGTCCCAGGGGCTGGAGGACATCCCGGCAGGTGAGGTGTGGGGACTGTCCTTCTCCAACAAACACGTGGTGGGAGAGAGGATAAGAGCCACCTCCATGTCTCTTGCAATTTCTTACTCACAGGGGACSTATGGCGGCTTTGCATTTCCTATGCAACACCTGCAGGAGTTTGCTTTGAGCGTTACAAATATTCTGTATAATGTTAGTGCAAAAGCTACCTCAGATGCCCCTTGCTGTGGGTGAGGAGCTTGGTTTTAACAGAGGCACTAAGGCAACCTGTCATCTACTCTGCGTCATCTTCCACTTTGCATTTTGGCTCTGGGCTCAGCAGGAGCCAATGAAGCACAATGAAGCCCAGCCTCATTGCAAAACCTCCCAGAGCCTGGGGTAATTCCCTGTGTCCTCGAACAAAGGGCTGCCCTCAGCCCCCAGATTCTTATATGCTTCCCTTTGTGCAGCTCTAAAGCCTGTGGAAGGCAAGTATTTGGGATGRGGATAGGGAACCATGTGCAGAGAGGAGCAGCAGCTGCTGCTGGCAGGGTCTCTGCCTCCACATCTGACTCAGGTGGAGCCTGGGCAGATAGACCCCCAAAGGAGACCAGCCCCAGGGAAGGAGGGGACTCATCTCCCAGCCCTACATCCCGACAGTCAGAGGGCGAGAGAGGATGGGGGACCACCTCCTCACTCGACACTGCTGCCTCCTCACAGGGTATCACAGGTCCCCTTCCCCTCTGCACCTCCCTTTGCCCACTTCAGCGCTGCTTTTGTTTAAGGCCACTGGCAGAGACTGAG
Source organism: Oceanodroma leucorhoa (assembly GCA_030449065.1). Lineage (NCBI taxonomy): Eukaryota > Metazoa > Chordata > Aves > Procellariiformes > Oceanodroma > Oceanodroma leucorhoa. Next base: position 4,156,638 of record JASVER010000041.1, on the reverse strand, counting down.
CTCTTCAGGAGATGAGATTGTGACTAACAAAGCAAAGAAAAATCAGTGGTTTAAACAGGGTTCAAAACATCCCTGCAGCATTTCAGGAGGGAAAAGCACCTTCAATGCAATACAAATCCTTGGGTGAATGAGAAGGGTGTCATTTTTCTTTCATGGGGTTGAGTCATGTTAACACTTCGTAGGACAATTTTTTTCCTTAATAGTAAATTATATAACACAGTAAAATACATTCCCTGACCTTGCTATGGGCTAGATAAACTAGATGCTCTCATGCCATGACACCTTCGCTCTGCTGGCAACCGTAACTCACCCTGGGAGCAGCCCCTTTCCCTGGCAGAAGTGTTGGGATGCCACCATGCTGGTGAGAGGTTGGGCTGCATGCAGAATGTCACCCATGCCGCTCTGCTATGGCTCAGGGGGGTTTGCTGGGGCATCCCAGCCTTTGCCTCAGGTTGTTAAAGCAGTGCTCAGGGGTGGGTTTTTTACACCATTCAGCTACGTGCTTGGGASAACTCACCTGCCCCATGGTGGAAATCCTCCACCTCACGCTCAGAGCTTGTAGGTGTCTTGTCAGCTATTATAGCAGAGAAGAGATCCCAGCTGTGGTGAGAGGTGGAGAAAATACAGCTGAATAAAGAGAGTAGTGAAACAAAACCCATTTACCCTCCCCCGTGGTGATCAAGCGATGCTCTGTGGAATAATACAGGTGGTAAATGCAGTTTCTTCTCAAAGGTAAGGTAGTTGGTACAGGAAGATTGTGAATGATGCCCTTGGTATTGACATTTCTTAGTGAGCAGTGCTTGAGTACGGACACTCCTTAGGGATCCCTCCCTGATGCGAAGAGGGGCCAGGTGTTATGAACCCTTTCTACTCTAAAAAGGGTCCCTTGAATCCCCAGCTCACTAACACAGCACCCTGCCATGCTTTAATTCCTGCAAAAGATCATTTCATTTCAGCACTTGCTTGACCACAAACACACTGCAGGCTGTGGCCTCCATTCCCTCCACTCAACGTGGAAATTTCACCTGCAGCGCATCTCACCCTGCACCCAGGTAAAGGGATGAACCTTGAGGTTTGCTGCCTCTGGAGAGCTTGTACAAACCACAGCTCCTGGACTTCCTACCACCTGTTTGTTGAAAACTACAATCTTCTGGTTTGGGCTGTGTTTTAAAGCCACCATTTCTTCCCCTCCGGAGCACCTCCCTCCTCAGCCGCAGCCTGACTGCTGGCACAAGCAGCTGGAGCAGACCAAACCTCCCTCTAGCACTGGCACCTTAAACAAGAGTTAATTTTCCTGTCTAGACACAGCCCCATGCAGGCTCTGATTCCACGCCACAGGGAGCAGCCCGGTTGCTGCACATCCCATGGGGGCCCCTCTGCTTGTCTGTGCCTGGTGGTTTCTTGAACTGATGGGAACAGAAGCAAGTCTGCAGTGCTACACCAGCGACTGCTCAAGCGCAGAGGATTTCTCCTGCCTCTGGCACTCTGTCCTCAGCTGTTGATGCTGATTTCTCACTGCTGCTCAGTGAAGAGATGTGGTGTGGGGTGATGCACAGTGTGAGATGTCTGGCTGGACTTTAAACTTCCTGTCAACTGCTAAACATTGTGCTGAGCTACATTTATTTCCTTTATGCTCATCCCCATTGTAAATCAGAATTAATTCAGGGACTAGCTTTTCCTTTCCCCCACAGTGTCTGGGAGACGTAGTACTAGCCAGTCCTTGCTGTTTGTCATGTAGCTGCAGGTCTCACACCAATGTCCATGCCTTTGCAGGGTAGGGGATTGCTGCATATTACTTGTATTTTATTATACACGTATGCCATTCAACTGGTTGCAAATCCTTCAGTATATTATTCCTGAACAGTGGGATCAGTTAGCCCAGATTAAGGCAAGAAAGAAATCTAGTGTCTCTGAAGTGTCACAAATGTGAGGGCTACAGTGAGGGCTAAATTTTTGATCCTGTCCTTGCTAAATTGCATGCTAGCAATGTTATTGCTTTGAAATACCACCACAGAAAAGGAAGCAAAGGGGAGGCTGTACCGCAAATAGCAGCCCTGGAGGTCATTCAGAAGCCATATCCTCGATACAGACTCACACAAGACCACTTCAAAAACTGTCTGAGTGATCGAGAACCTAGAGCCAAACACGTATGAAGCTCCTGCTTCTGGTCCGGTTCCCTCATCCCATAATAAATCCATACTCAGTACTTGCAAACTGTTACCGAATGCTTCACATCAGTCTTGAGGGACTTTGCAGCCACATCCTCTCAGTAACCGTCAAGTCCCCTCTCCAGTAAGAGGTTACACCATGCTTCCTGTTATCATTGCTGATAAGGGCAAGTTATCAAGATACCTGCTGCCAAATCACCCTGTGTATCCAGCACACGCACTCACCACTGCATCCCATTGCAATGGGTCACTGCCCTGCCCAGGGCCCAGCTAGGAGGCAACCCACAGAGCAGGCCCAGAAAAATAAATGTGGAGGTTATTAAGGTCTCCAAAGCCCCAGTTGTGTGGAGGACCCAAACTGCGACTGCCAGGTCACTCGGGACTGTAACTGTGCCTGTGATCATGACTACATTTGGGGACTGTTTGTGGCATATGAGAAATGAGTTTGATTGTTGCCATAGCAGTTATTGATGGGTAACCACCCATTCTACAAAACACATCAGCTAACTACTTGGAAACACAGTTTAAGCAGCTAGGCTATGGACGTACAGTAGGAAAGGTAGAGTTCAACACGACTAAAGTAAGTAAATTGGCCCTGTCAATGATTTGACGTGTTCCTTTACAGGAGCCCTGTACAGGAATCCTTTACAATCAGAATTGCAATGACAGCTGAAGGGGAGCATTCCCAGCAGCAGAAACACCAAGTCTGAGATCACATTTTGTGCTTCATTCCTTTACTCTTGTGTTGGTTTCAGCATCAGGCAGGTTTCCCAACAGTCCATGGTCCAACCTGAGCCTAGGACTCCCCCTCTCCGGTCAGCGGACATCTCCATCCCTGACTTCTGTCACTACCCATCTGCCCCAGCCTCTTCCGAGCCTTGCCATACATCTCTCTGTAACACTTCTATTACTTCTTTGTGTATGTCTAAATTGGCTTTAAATAGAGCTGAACTTTCCGTAAGGTGAAGTAAGCATAGCTTGTTAACTCTGGGCAGTTTGACACAAGAGATGCGTGATTTGTCATGTTGAATGGTTTAGAGAAATGACAAACGCATGTGATTTATGAACTGAAAGCCTATCAGCATCATGCAGGCTTGATGATAAGTGTTGCATTAACACTATTTATGGCATTGAATAAGAGCAAGGACTGTGAAGTTTGCAGTTTAGGGGGTTACAAATAAACAAGCAAACATTGTATTCAGACACCGAGATTACCCTGAGGGCGGTTATCGCTACCAGCTCTGCCTGTGACTCAACCCAGCATCTATACAAAGCAGTCAGGGCCAAGAAGTGGGAGCAGAGAAGTTTTCTCCCAGGAAGAGAGAAGGGGTGTGGGAGGGGGCAACCGGCAAAGGCGCGTGCCATCGCTCTGGCGTTAGGAGAGGTGCTGGACATTCGCAGAGCTGTTTAATTTTAGCCTGGGCCTGCCTCCTCTGTGGATCGTCCACACGCTACCTCCCCTCTCGAGGGCTGGTGCAGGAAGACCTCAACACCAGAGCCACACACGTGTCACCGTGGCTCCCAGGCAAGAGACCTTGGTAGATGCCTCCTTCGGTCCACGTCTGTGGACCAAAGTGGGTATGTTTGCCTTTGCAGCAGCTGCTCTGATCAGTCCCAGTGCCCTCGCAGAAGAACAATCTCCTTTCCAAAACTTGGCACAGTTATTGCGGTTGGACTTTGCCTGGAGGCCTACCCCTCGTGGCCCAGGTCAGGTCCTGTGCCAGATTTGCAGAGGACATGGTGCTGCAACCTCTTCCACCGCTGCAGCCTTCTCTCAGTGACCTTGTCCCAAGCAACAGCTCCTGTTCCTCCTCTCCCAAATTTCCTGTTCAACTCCAAGTTATTAGAATATTTGTTACTTTATTTTCAATGCTGAGGTCACTTCTTTATTATACAGAATAGAATTTTCAGATATATTGATAAATCTTAGTATTTACACATGATACATTCCAAAATTTGTTAGATCTGGGTCACTGTGAAGAACAAACTTCATCTTTGACAAAGCACCACTTTGATAAGTGATATTTTAAGATATTTTTCCTATCCAAGGACAAGTATTTCTCAGCTGAAGTGACTATCTCCTTGATTGAGTCTTTCTCATCTGGGAAAAAACTGTGATTCAACACGATTGTCTCTAGTAGTGTTAGGCATCACAGTAATGGTCATTTTCAGAAACACTGTGGAGTRTTACACAATTCAACTAGTCAATATGAGTCAGATAAGAGATACCAGCACACCCAGCGTAATGGTATATTTATCCTTACAACAGCTCCTACCACTTAGTCCTCTATTTTTCACATGAATGTGATTCCTTACTAGTTATCCTTAGTACCATATAGGCTGCAGTGCCAACACTTTGATCAGTTAGACTCCAAACACTATTAGGTGAAAGTACTGGAATATTTTGTGTCAGTGTAAAAATCATAAACATTGAAGGACTTTGAGATCACCTGGTCAGCATTTTTCAACTTTCTGAAGTTTAAAGACAGCTTCACCTTTGATAACAATGTCACAGACCATCTTTAGCTTGGTATGCCAACGGGCTTTTTAATTTCAAACAGAAACCATGCTTGGCTTTCAAAGGCTGATGATTTTCCTTCATGTAATATTATTCCTGGGGCACCAAAAATGACAAAAAACTTTTCCCTGAGTGCAAACTGCAGAATTAGGTCATTAGTGCAAGGGCAAAAAGAGCTTTGGTTTCACCTAGTCAAGGCATTAATGGTTTAATGGAACGGAGCTCTCCAACCCTGCGTCTCATCCAGCCACCCTTTGCTCAGCCACAGGGATCTATTTGCTGCTGCCACTAAATGTCCCCAGCTGGAGCTGGGGAATCCGCATCTTTCTGCAGCATTCCCAACTACTTGCCATTTTTCAGCTCCCAAAACACAACCTTAACTAATGCTCCTGGTGGTTCAGTTGCTTTTCTGCTCTTTGCAACGTGTTCTACCCACAGTTTTTTTCCTGCCATAGCTTTATTCTGTGTTTCCACATAGCACTTTTCTGGGTTCATGCAACTGCTGGGAATGTAGAGTCAGAGTAACACATGGAGTTTTAAGGCAGACTTCACAGATAGGTATTTGAGAGCTACACTATGACAATTTGCTCTGCAACCCATGAAGTAAACCAGGACCTGAGAGGACAGCTTAGAATATAAAGTAGATGTATCACAGGAGCATTTTCCACTAATTTTCCTCCAAATACCTGTGCTCTGAGCAACCACTCCCCCTGTCTTCCTCTTAGCTGCCTTGTTGCAACATTTGCAATTTTACAGGCATGTCCTTATTTAGCCAAGCAGCTAACAGAAACACAACTTTCCATTGAAGGCTAATTTAAAGTCTCAAGCACAAGTTCTCAGCTGTTGCAAAATTATGCCACTAAGTGCAATAGGCTCTGTCATTTTACATCAGCTGAGAATCTACTTGCGAGGGCAAAATAAGTGGATGCAGCTGCAGTTCTCTTCCTTGGGAGTTGCCCCTCGTACAGAACTCATTGCAGGTGGCTGAGAGTTGGTATTTAAAAAGGACAAGTTTTTCTTTTTTTGTGTGTTTTTTTTTTTGTTTGTTTGTTTGTTTGTTTTTTTAATATTATCTGGTGAAGTTTCTTCATGTGCTCTCGCTGATGGCTGCCCAGGGCCTGTAACCCACCGTACCCCAACTCAGAGGAAAGGATGTGGATGGAGCTAGCTTAGAAAACAGGTTACCAGATCACAAATGAAACATTATCTCTCATGCTGTATCATGTGGCAGAAGAAAGATAAAATTGAAAAGGTGACCCCTTTTTTCTTCAAATAATACAGTGCCATTCAACAGACTTAATTATCCTTAAAGACACATCTATTAATTGTTGGTCTGTCAATCAAAACCCTTATTAGACATGCACATGACATCACATCACAGTGTAACAAATCTTCCTGCCAGTCAAAAACCTTTATATAGATTAATCTGATTTCAGAGGCAAGTTTTGTGTTTGACCTTTTACCCAGCTTCTTCGGAGCTGAAACTGGAGAGGAGCTGAATGTTTTCTGTATGCTGCTGAGGTGGGACGATGGGCTCTGGGCTGTCCCTAAGAGTTTCCCTCTTGGCCACGCTCTGCTTTATGCTGTGGCATGGAGCCTGGAAAGGGGCTCTCCCTTGAACGGCTGAGTGACCTGGGGTGGATCTGCTTTGCTACAGGAGAGCTCTTCTCCCCCTTATTCTGGTCTGACTCTACAACAGCGTTAATTCCCTGGCTGCTTGGGATATCATGAGGCCATGCTGCACTGAGATACCTGCACCAGGTTTTGAGATGATACAGTCCATCCCATGCACACTGCACACACACACCATTGTTGCTGTGGCTGTGCACCCATGGTAGTGATTGCTGTGCTGGGGGAAACCCCGGAGCCTTTGCCCCAGGAGGAAATATCTGCTTTGCTAAGGGAAAAGTGTGCGCACATGAACAGAGCAGGCACCGTACTGACAGCCCAGGGACTTTGCCAGCTTGTGTGTCGAGGTGCCAAGGGTGAGAACTAAATGCACTAGTAGCCACCAGGATTTGAAAGGCACCTCCGTCCAGATTTCCCAGACCAAACAGGCAGGCACGTCAAACTGCTGTACCGTTGTGCCCCCCTGAGCAGCTCTGGGCTGTGTTGCATGTGCTGCATGCGCTGCCCTGCGCCCGCTCAGCAGTTGTGACAGGCTTTGAAGATGCTGGATTTCCTTTGCTAGCAAGTGCAGGTTAACACAGATACTCCATGTATTGAAGGAGTCCCTGCAAGTGCAGCACTGGATTCACATCTGAAAATATAAAATCATCACTGGCAATAATTTTCAATTCTTTCTCGAATGGCATTTGGTGGAAAGCAGTTGACGACATTGCTGGCTGCTGGAAACATCATCTGTTCTGTTGGGGTCTCCTAGCGTCACTTCCCTCCCGCTTTCCAGAACCCCAGGCAACTTTGTTTCTCATCTTTACGAGGAGGAACTGATGTTGTAGGATGATGATTATCCCATTGGGCTTGACACCCTCTATACTGCTGTAGGGTAAAAAAGGTGCTGCTTTCCTAGTGGACGTGGCTGGTAAGTCAGAGCTCCATTGCAAAGCACTTATCCTCACGGTGGTGTCATACGCAGTTCTTTGAGATCTGTAGTTGGATACCGAACCTGAAGACATTGTAAATTTATTTACTGATAGTGCATCAAGCTTTGTGTACCCAGTTGCACTGGCACTTCAAGTCTCTTTTGAACTGAAATAAAAGCAAATGGCAGAGGCTGAGGCTTTCAAGATAATATAATTTATCTTCTGAAAATCTGCTTTTTAGATGTCAGGCAAAACAACTTCACAATAGCTAGAAAAGATCTCGTCTGGCATCTCTGTGTTTTTATTGTTCTTTAATGTAACTTGAAAATATTAGGCCATATTGTGGTGTTCAATTTTCTATTGATTTTCCAGACAGTCTGATAACACAAATGAAAAAAATGCCTGTAATTAGACATCATTCCTAAAGCTGAGGGACTTTGGAGAAAGCCACACAGCAAGCTTCCTCTGCATGTAAAACTTTAAAGTGCTTCTACGTTCATGAACTACAGGCAAACTTGAAGTCAGCAGGAAAAGTGTCAGTAAACAATAAGAATACTACCTTCATGTTTGAAGGAGACATTTTTCCCTTCTGAGAGAAGCTAAAAACAAAATGTTCACATCTGCAGGACAAAGTGGCTGTAGCAAGGTTGGCCGTGCAAGCACCATCTTGCACAGCCAGAGTGATGGCTTCAGTGCAGTTCTCCATCCTGAGGATTGCTTACAGAAAAGAGGATTTCTCACAGCTCTTTCTGGATCAGAGGCAATTCAAAACTTCCAGGTGATCTTCAGGTATCTTCCTGCTTGGCWCCTGTGGGAGAGGAATGGCAGAGGAATGACCCACTGGTGCAGTGGGTCAGCCCACGGTTAGCCCAAGATTAGGATGGCAAGTCCCTTACCCCAGGACTCCAAGTTGTGCCAAGGCTTTGTGTTTTCGAGCATCTGAATGTGCTTTATAGCATTTTCTTCCTTTTCTGCTTGGTCTCCAGTCTTTGGGTAAAAAAGTTTCTTCTTTAAATCTGATAGAGTTTAACAGTTGTCCTTGCATTTAAAACAGCAACAAGAAAAACCTAACCAGCCAAGCCAAAAAGGGTGATTTATGAGGTTTTATAAAACTTCTGTTGGAATAAAGATCATTTGAGTCATTCTTCTCTGATTCACCCATAGCTCGTGTGCAAGCAAGCCCCTTCCGCAGAGGAATTAGGCTGCACTCAATCCCTAGTAAATTCAGCTGATGAGATGGCTCCACTGACCCTCTCCATCACGACAGCAGCTCTCCCTGCCTGACCCCGGGGCACGTTGCTGCCACCAGCTGTGACTTAGCATAATTCTGCTCGGCACATGGACTGCTACGTGTCCAGGGGCTCACCAGGGATGAGCAGAGGGTTTATGAACTTTCTGGGGCTTGTTTTCAAAAAGCCTCTTGCTCAAAAGTCATAATGAAGAAACTGGTCCTTACTTACTCCTTTTAGCTTGGGGTTGAAGCTTTAAGCTGCAATCCTCTCCCTTCCCCTTGGAGGAAGGGGAAAGGCTTGGAGGCTAGCAATAGTCTGCAGGACCTATGGGGAACCATAAAAGCAGTCATACTTTTTCTGGGTGATACTCTTGCTGTCCTGGTCCAACAACAGCAATGATATTGAGGTGCATGACACTGCAGGGGGCAAAAAGTTGTGCAATTGTTGTCAGCTTTACTTTAATACTTTTTGCCATGTTCCTCTAGAAGATGTTCTGTGAATTCTATATAACTCCTGTCACTGAAGAGTTAAAGAGGCAGCACATTGTGGCTCTGCTACCACAGCAAAGTCTCCTTTTTTCCAGGATAACATCATTTGGCGGTCAGCAAAGTGTCCTTTTTTCCAGGATAACATCATTTGGTGGTGGCCCCTTTCTTAGGATGATGTCTTCCCCTTGTTATATTTATTAGACCCTATAGGATCCCCTTCTTACAATAAATTACATCTTCTTAATGATATATGATTTTATACAAATATAATCTTTACTGAATGATGTCCAAGGGTCTGGGGAGGAGAGACAAGAGAAATGCATTCTTCAAATGTTGCCTAGCAGGGCATGTCTTTTTTGAGGGATGGTTTTTTATTAACCTCTTACACAAGCAGAAAATCTTCATTTAATTCAGATGTCTTTTATTATAGTTTGAAGTTACCAACAAAATAACAAGGAACAAAGAGAGCTCTCTGTGCAAGAAAAAAGCTATGACACCCTGCTGCTGAGGATTTGCAGGTCTTTGGAAGTATGCTTAATTCAAACAGGAGTGTAGAAGTACACTTAATTCAACCCAAGAGCAGGTTAACACTGAAAGGGTTTGTCCCACTCTCTCCACGCTTGGCCACGAGGTCCCACTGCCCCTTTTGCACCGCTTCCATGCAGTGGGTTGGATCAACGTGAGATGAAATCATTGTTCCATAAGATGACTCACATTACAAAGCTGTACCCTGGGATCCCGGGTCCTCTAAAAGCCCTCCTCTTAGGGGTGCCAGAATAGTGAAAGCAGAAAGCATTTACATTTCCCCTGAAGACCCAGTCCTTCCATCAGCCCTCAGAGCAGTTTGCTGACTAAATCTTCTATGTATTTGAATAATTTATCATATGAATAAATTCATTTATGCTGAACGAAGAGGTGGACTACTGGGATGCAGTAATGCCAACACCACAAAATTGAAGCTGGGGAGGTGGGGGAAATGAATCCGTAACAATAGCAAGCCGTACCGTCTGCTCAGGCGGCAGGAGACAGCTGTGACCACATCTGAAATATGAGAGTGTGGGGAGGTACGGAGCAGCATCTAAAAAGGGCTTTAGAATAAGCAGAGTTGAGCAAAAAACAAGCTGCTCTTTTTGAGCTGCAAAAATATGGTTGTTACAGAATGACTGAAAACTAAATTGCAAGTTTTATGTCTCCTTCCAAATTTTCCAATTCAGAAAGTATATAAGTAACATTCCTGTGCCTTTTACTTCCCACTGACATTTAAGAAATAGAAGTCTCAACTCCTGCCAAATGATCTGTCAACCCAAGCCCTTGACCTGGGCGACTGATGAACGCATGTTACAGATGCATGCAGCTCAAAGGCTGAAAATATTAAAAGCCAGATTTCCAGTAGTATAAACTGACTTTGGTCCAGCTTACACCAGCTGATCTGATCCGTAAGTGTCTTACAGCAGTAACAGTTGGAGGGATGATGGTTTGCATTCACTAAACGCTGATGAGGGCTACCTAACTAGGTGTGCTTTGCTCACATTTGTGGCCAGGAGATGATTGATTGTATAGAGCATTTTTAAAATCCCTCTTTCTTTAGCTGTTCTTCGAAGAAATCATTAAATGCCACAGTCAAAGCAGCAACCGGAATGACAAATTCATTAAAATTCACTTCATATTGTCTTTATTGGAGTCCAGATCTTTCATAATCTTATCAACCAGAAGGGGGTCCTTTTGGCCCTAAAGAGAAATAAAAGTGACTTAGCTGTGCAGATCTTGAATGCGTAATTGTACACACCCAGCAGTGCAACCCACTGCTATGTCACAAGCTCCGGTGCTATTAAATAAAAGGCTGCATGAAATATGCACCAGAATAGTAATATACCACTAGCCACAGCACTAAAAACTGTCTGGAGTCCCAAAAGTGCACAGCAACAGAAACTGAGGACAGTGCAGCTCTTAGAAGGAATACAGGTACTAAGTAGGCACTGAAATGAATCAAACAGATTTTAGGAGCTGCTGACACTGATTTCTTTTGACAAGATGGATCTATAATGTGAATTTCTCTGTATCATCCCTTAACAAACAGTACTTAGATTTTCAACAGGCTATTCATAAGTCGTCGTATTATACATCCATTCATCACATTCAGAAGATCTCTGCTTAGGAAACAACACATCTATTCTGTAGGAGTAAGAACAGTGAATCTTGTAGTAATAAATCAATAGCCAAGATTAAAAGAAAAACCAATCCAAGGAAATGGATACAATGTAAAAAAAATCCTGCTGGTGGTGATAGGGTCCACAACAATTTTTACAATTAAGAGGATACAGAAAAAACAACTATGAATCAGGTCATTATTCCATAAAAACATCCATGCTGTGTAATGCAGAACATGTAAAATGTGCAAAGAGATATTCAGATCAGCAGCTTATCGCTGAAAAGATTTTCTTAGCATCTCTCTGCAGAGCACCCAAGCCACTGTACTGTGCCTGTGGCCATTGTGCACAAGCTGCTTTCTTGTCTCATGAGAACTGGTTGCTGGATTTAATTCTCTGAAGGACTTATCTATGCCCTATTATTAAAAACAAAAACAAACAACAACAAAAAAATTATTAAAGCCTGATTTAGCATCAATTTTGCTACTGTTTCTTCTACTGCTGCCTTTGTCCTCCTGCTCAAAAGGAGTCCTCTGCAGAGGAGTAAGCAGAGCACAGGTACCTGGCTCTGCTGCTGGTGGCACATGGCAGGGCACCGGGGCTGGACCACCCTCTGAAAACACACTTCTCAAATGGGACATCTGATCTCATCTCCTTCTGTCGAGCTCCACAAAGAGAACTGTCATCTGAGAGGCTGCGGAAAGATGTGCCTTGCAGAAGGAGATGCTGTTCCTGAACACTTATCCCACCCACTGCTTATCCCACCCATGAAACAGTAACTCAAGACGTTCAGGAGCTGCATCTTACTGAAAGGAGCTCGCTGGTGAGGAGTTCCTTGAGTTCTCCTTTACTGAGCTTGTATCTGTCTCCTTCTTTGCCAGAGTAGTGATGGAAAATCCTGATTGAGGTGTCCATGGCGTCCTCCAGCGGTGTGGACATAGCAGTGAGCGGGAGAGCTGTGGGGCAAAGGTCCAGAGTCATTGACATTGCACAGGAGCCAAACCAAAGGCTGGTCTCAGGGAAGGGATGGAGAGCTAGCTGAAGACAGAAATTGTTACCAGTACTGAAAAAATGGATTTTCAATTGATCCACCCGGTCAACTGTGTGTGAGCAAGGCTAGACTGTTATAAAACATTGTCCTGAACTCACTAGCAATTGCTTTGAAAAGGTAAACAGAAAGGAAGACTTTTATTTAAGAAAGTGATCTACGTGCATCCATTTTGCAAAGCTACTGTAAAAGGAAATCGCTCATACCCATAGCTGAAAACACAGGGAAAATGAAGGCACACCCTCCTACCTGTTCATTCAAAAGTTTTCTCAAGAAAATGAGGTCAACAAATAAGAGCAGCCAAAGTGGATGCGCATTTATCCGGAAGATTCCACACCAGTTTCTTAGTGATTAGAGGAAAGTCACCAGTAATAAGGATAGAAGCATCAGTTTTCAATTTATTTGGTCATGTTTGCTTAGGCTGACCCTTTTTCCTGTAAATTACTTGGAATAAAGAAATGTGAGCTAGGCACCTCTGAGGTTTTGCTTCATTGAGCATGCAGTGAGAAGGTACACAGGGAAGCACCACCAAGAAAAAAGATGGAAATGCAATTAATTGCTGAGTAGCTGACTCAAAAAATAACTAAAATTAGAAATCAGATGAAAGGCAAACATTATGTTGATTAAGCCCYGGAAGAGAGATTAAAAAAACAGAATGAAATTCAAGGTAAGACTGGAGTCCTGAACAATATCACCATGCAAAGGCTAAGACTTACCTACTTTACAGGCTAGCTGAGGTGTATGCAAGAAGATGCTCAGATCACAGAGGGTGATGGTCACCTTCCTTTCAAAACCCACGCACAGGCTCTTGTTTATCACGCTGAGATGCTAGATTACACAAATACAGATGTATAATTGTCACAAGGATGGCGGGGCTTCTGTTTCCCTCTGCCTTTGCCTACTCTGTTCAATAAAAGCTACTTGCTGTAAATGAGTCACTAAAATATTCACTAGGCAGAGTAGAGGGCTGTGTGTGGAACACATGAGATATTTTTTATCATTTGACCTTTTACAGATATGCCCATCTGGGCCCCTGAAGGTCGAAATTAGAAAACGCTAACAATCATCAAGTCAGTATAAAACAACTTTCCCCCAGTTTCAAACGAACTCTTTCTAATCTGTCCCTCTGCACTTCTACAGCTGAGAGTGTAAATGCCTCAGCACTGGCAGCCAGTGTTCAAAGATACTTGGGTACCTAGGGGTAGGCTTGTAGGTGAGTTTGTTACAAATCCCTTGAGACGTCTACCTTTATTGTCAGATGTCTCCGTAAGCCTGAAACATTGGCTCTTGCTGAATTAAATTCTTGCTGTAGTACATGTGTCCTCAGGAGGAAATGGGGAAACCGGTTTCTGAGGAAGGTGTGCCTGAAGTTACAGTGTGCACTGATCAACAGGCTTGGCTTCATTTTTATCAGTCCTGCACAACAACTGCAGTTCAGTATCTATCTCTCTCTTAATAAGTGATCTTCCCCCAGGAGGGCTTCCCCTGTCCTGACTCCAGGGATTTGCCAACCCCAGAGGAGAAGGCTGGGGGACACAAGAAACAGCAGCTTCACCATGGTAGGGCCTTACCACCCAAAATACCAAATGTAGTACTTACCACCCAAAATACCAAATAACCACAGCTTTCACGTTAGCCACATGAAATGGAAAATTGCTTGCTTCGGGTTTGCTTTCCCTCAATAAAGCCTTCCACCTGCTGCACATGCATGTCCAGTGAGTACAACTGTGCAGATAAAGCAAGAGGGCACACAGCTGCAACTCTTTCTCTCTTTTATTCCAGCTCTTTCTCTCTTTTATTCCCCCAGTGAGGGGGAAAAAGAATGAGATGGGCATTGTTTTCAGCTCTGAAAGTTTCCAGGCACTTCAATTTTGAGTGCCACAGTAGATCTCAGCCCACACCTCTGCTTGCCTCTTTTGCCTCCGGACATGATGCTTCTTCTGTCTGTGACAAGTCTCCACAACCTGAGGGGTCTTGGCTGTGCCTCTGAGAGAAGGGGGAATGAAGGGAGGGCCACATAAAAATGCTGGATCCCAGTGGCATGGGAGATGACCGTGTGTAAAGCGTTGACTCTGAAACAGTAGGCAGGCTCTTCTGGTTAGAGGTCCCTGCAGACATGCACAATACCGTATGCAGGGCATACGCCTTCACCTCCCATCACTGCAGTTTTGAGTGCTCACCAGGGATAGGGTGAGCCAATGTGCAGGTAAATTTTAGCAAAGGTCCAGGTGGAAACCAGCCTGGAAATGCAAGAAGAGGATCCTAATCACTCCCGGAGTCAGAGGAGAATTGGGGAGGAGAGTTGCTTTCCATACCTCTTCTGTATTTGGGGATAACTAAYGGGTGCCTGCTTTTGTACAGAGGGAATCCCTGGGCTCCGGCAACCACAGGGATCTAGCTGGACCATATGCAGCATGTGGGAGAAGAACACGGGTGATATCAGGTGCAGCACAGCTCTCCCATGCAGATCCTGAGTATTCTCTGCGTCTTTGCAGATGCTAAGAAAAAGCATGAATCTCTTATGTAGCTACAGCCAGGCAGGCCTATACCCTGCCTGTGATTCCCTAATGCTTATAACTACTGCTCAGAAATATTAACCAGATAAACATCAAAATACTGGGGTTTTTTTGCCATTTATTCAACAGCAGTTTCACCCACAACCAGAAAAAAAACACGTCTGAGTCAATACATAAGTGTAAAATCTTCCTGTTTGTCTATGTATTACATTGATCCTCTGGCTGATGAATATTGCAAATTAATTACCTAAGCAGAGTCTACAGGAGGTACAACTTCCAGGAAGCAGGTATAAAATTTCACAGCTGCCATCCTCAGGACAGAAGAAAGAAGGGTTTCTTCTGTCATCCCCAGGACATCAGCTCAATAATTTATACGGTGATATAATCTGTGCAGTCTCTTTCAATAGCTACTTTCACTCCAGTTAATTGTTTAAGAAACTCTCTATTCCACATCAGTGGATTACATCTTCACAGGGAATGGCTGCACTGAGCTTGTTGTTAAGAGGTCCATCCAATTTGCTGTGTCTATCCCTTTCCTCCCTGGCTAGTGAAAACCTGCCATTGGCTCCACTGGCAGCGGAGATCTCCTAAGTTATGTGAGGGCAGGTCCCAGAGGCTACTCAAAATTCATGATTATCAATCAACAGTTTTTAATCCTTCATCCAGCACAATCTGGTTTTGTATGATATCTAATAGGCACTGAAGATAACTAAACTCAATGCAGCCTGTGAGCCCTTCTGTAGCAGAGCAAGACCCGACTCTATGTCAGCAACCACCATTTTCCCATCAATCCTCCCCTGCCCTCTGGTTTCCATCAGGCTAAACACAGGAGCAGTACCAGACATGTGGCTGGCAGAGGGAGTAGGACCGCAGCATGACAGTAGACATGGTGAAGATTGGTGCCTTACTCATTCATGACCAAACTTTGTCAGTCACAACCTGCCAAATCACAGCAGTGTCGGTGGGAAGGCAGCTCTGGAGGTGCTTAGTCCCACCTTCTGCTGGAAGTGGGATGTTCACCAACACCAGACCAGGTCAGTCATGGCTTTGTCTAGTTAAATCTTTAAAATGTCCAAGGATGGAGATTTCACAAGTTCTTGGGTAACCTGCTCTAGTGCTGCACTACCTCCCTGGGGAAGATGTTTATCCTAATATCCAATCTGAGCATCTGTGGCTGTTGCACATGCCCTGATAAAAGACCGGGGGGATCAGGACAGCTGCGTCCTCACTTTTCGTGCCCTTACTTTCATGTCTGGACATTGGCAAGTGCCGACTGTCACGTACACACTTTGGGTCAGTAATTATGGTCACGTATACACCTCAGGAGAGGAGTAAGAAAGTTAAGGCCCTCAGCCAGCTAGAATTTACCACAGATCAGATTCGACTAGGGTATAAATAGAGTCCTGCTGGAGGGCAAGTTGAGTTGGTCCTCCTCGGAGCAGCGGTTCTGCAGTCAGAAATTCTCCCCTTGGGTTGGGATGCCACCCAAGGAAACTCCTCGAGATTGAGAGCCCTTATCTTATAGGTGAGTGATTGTGCACATTTTGGATCCTCATTTCTAAAGCTGGCTGTGCAGTATTAATTCCTCGTACATCATCCTGAACCTATAGTTTACTGATGTTGTCAGTGTTGAATGATTTTGTTGGGCCTCATTTCTAGTTAGTTTTCTGCTAAACAATTTTGGTTTAAATAAAGTTTATTTTTGAATCTATCACCTGCTTAATTTGATTTTGTGAGCCTCTGCAACAGCATCCCAAGCTGCAATCGTGGCCATTGGCCCCTTTTGCACCACCTACCACTACCACAAAGAGTTTGACTTTGTTGACTTTATAAATTCCCTTCAAATAGACTTGGCTCCTCACTCAAACTCAAAAATAATCTTGAAAGCAGCCTGTCCCCTGACTCACCCAATCTAGTTCCACATTTTATTGTCCTCTTCACATTATGTGCTTGCCCCTTGCAGACTGCTCCAGCTGTGCCCTTCTCCTGATGAGTATTTCAGTACTAAAATGCACACTGCCAAATCAATGGCTGTCAGAAGCAGAAGGGCAGATTTTTCACCTGGCATGGCACAAATGCTCTATAGGGCTGAATTCTGCCATCTTTGCTCAAGCAGTAATAGATGCTAGGCTTACAGAACAAGTCAGCCATCTGATTTCATTGGAGGCTGCTGAGAGAGGCAGAGGTTGTTCCTTGTCCTGTAAACCTGAGAAAGGACCCAACCAGCTATGACTGCTTCCTTTAACTTTAGTTGGGGTAATGTAGAGGTACACCCAGATGGGAGGCTCTGTGGGACTGCTCCTCATCTCCTACATGGACATAGGGCAGTCAGACCACAGGCGGAAAATCTTACCGCTGGTCTCTGCTCCTAAAAAAACTGAGCAGAGTTCTGCCCTGTGTGAGAGCAGTCAGCCCTTGACATAGGTCAGCAGCCTTCATCCTCCACAGCTGGAAAGGAGAAGCTTTGGCTTTTTCACCAGGATTTTTCCTTGGTCTCTTTTGAGACAACATAACACAGGCTGCCTTTAAGCCAGAGCAGCCTATAAAGTGACAGTCTAAGCCACAGTAAAATACTGCTCAGCTTAAGTGGGAGGATCTCATACTTAGGGCATCTGGTTTTCAACATTTGCCAGAATGCACGTGGGGAATATTTTCTCACAAATAATTATTGCGCTGGGAAAGGCAAGACAACCTCCCACCCACATCCTGTCATTATTTATTTTTCCCAAACTCACACTGTTCTTGGGATGCATGTGTTTTGAATCAATGTTGTACCCCCAAAGTGGCAAAAGGTGTGATGGGAAGCAACAGAGAACACTGCAAGGCTCAGAAGGGCAAATATACTATACACTATAAATCTTACATTAGATTAGAGCCTAGATTAGACTAAAAAGCTTATTAATATAGACTAAAGAGCTCGTAAGAGACTTATATTTGAACCAGTATTTCTTGTAAAGTTATAATGAGCATTTTTACATTTTTAGGATTGTTAGCATTTTCATTTGTGTTTTCTTTCCATATCTGAGTGGCTGACTGATTTATCCCTTTACATCAGGCATGTCTCCCTTCCCCACAGGTTCTGGTTCACATCTTCAAGACTGTTTTAACTGCTGTGATCCCACAGACAGCAGAGTAGCAAAGAGCTAATAGCTTTCCCCACCTAAATTCAGTGGTTTAATCTGTAGGCATCTTTTTTAATGGGTTACACTTCAAGGGCTGCCCAACTGAAGTGTATCTTGATCTCAGTCTCTGCTGAGTCCTGTTTTGGACAAGGCTGTACACTTCTTTTCCAAATACGTAAATGGCTTTTTCATTGAAATGTCCAGATCATTGAACTCTGCTTGTTCCCAAAGTGGTCGTTTCTCTTGTGATACTCATTTAGGACAGAAATTGGAGCACTGTCAGTGCTTGAGGTACTGACTTAGGTTACCACCTGCTGCTCCCTYCTACCTCCCAGAAAATCAGCCACCATTTCCTCCCTCTGTAAGCAACCACACATTACTAGCCTGTGAAGGCAACATCAAGTTATATAGGAAGGCAGTGTTATCTGGAAAATAGCCTAGAAAACCTTCATTAACCCTAAACTGGAGTTTTGAAGTGATATTCTGGCTATACAATCCTTTCTTCCTTGTAAGCCTCTGAAGCAGATGTGTCTATCCAACCATGTATCAGCCAAGCCATTTATTACTTTACAGCAGTCTATCTACACCAAGGAAGGATACCAAAATGGTGTAAAATACCCCAGTGTAGACACAGAGTCGGAGCCAGCTCTGCTTCAGGTAGCAGCAGGGGGTCCTGTTACAGAGCAGCTCTCCCCACCTCATAACCAGAGAACATGCACCCAGTGCCAGCTGGCTTTGGTAGCTCACGTTACAGCTAGTATTTGGCAATACATCACCTTCTGAACAAAGCCAAGACAGTAATTCCCTTTGTGTTATAGCCACCGATCGATAAGGCAAATCCACTTTTTTGAGACATGCTGGTTCTGACTGACTCATGTTTCTTCCTAATTCGAACTCGTATCAACGTGCAGCAGCCTTCATCCTAATTCACTTCAACATCCAGTTCCTTCCACAAGGTTTTTGCAGCTAGGTTCAGGTTATGCTTCATAACTATCGGGACGTCTCCTTGCAGGGGGTGATCCTGTGTCACAGGATGGTGGCCAAGTCACTTAGCAGGTTGTGGCAGTAGGAAAACCTTCCATAGGTTTTCCCTGGCCCTGGGTGGGCTGTTGAGTGAGGCCTGCCTCTGTTCCTCCTTCCTGGTCTCTAACTATCCACACAGCAGCTATTACTTTGGGAATGGGTTTCCTGTGGCTGGTGTGACTAGCTCTCTGGTGGCAAGGAGCACCTCCGAACAGCGAAGGTCCCTGGCTCATGCAACTACATGCTTGTACATGCGCTTGGCCATGCCATGGTGCATCGGTGGCCACCAAGGCTCCAGATGCAGAGCCCACTGCATCCTCTCTACTCTGTTTGCGAGCCGTGTGCTCAAGTGGGCCCGTCTTGAGATAACTGGCAAATACACTCACCCTTCTTATCACCAGCGCCAAAATAAATACCTACCAAAAGATACAACAGAAAAAGAACACTCCAGATCTGCCTGATTCAATATTCCTGGGCACTGTTGATGTTAGATCAATAGAGAAAAATGAAGCAAATAAAGTTTTCTCTTAGTTTGTATAGACATWAAAAAAATGAGGAAAACTTCTTTTGGTCTGGGGCTGCCCCTTAGTGTCCGGATGAAGAACTGCTGCTTCCAGATCTAGCGCTAGCAACGACTACCAAAATGATTCAAGCTGCAGGGCCCAAGGGAGACAGACTCCCACCTGACTGCTCCAGGACACACGTAGATATTTCACCACTGCATTACTACAGCAAGCTCCACACAAGGGTCTGCGTTATAAACAACAAGCCAAACAAGAAGTAATACCATTAAAAATCACAGAGAAAAGAAATACCAGTTGCCCACAGTTTGTTAGCTAGAGCTATAAACTTTGCAGCGAATTTAAGTGCTTAACATGGGTCAGTGTTAAAATAATGGGATTTAGGCACACGCTTTACCGAATTCAGGCTGTATGTTCCACTAATGGCCCTTAATAATGCATCCCAAACTTACCACCTGCTGTGGGAAAAAGAAAGTTCAGAAKTACTTAAGGCCAATGCCACAGTTTGGAGGGTAAATGGAAGAAAAGACCAGAGTAATGTAATCTCCTCCAGAGCTGTTACAGGAGCAATCCACAAATAGCCATGAATTCCTGTCCAAATGCAATGGGATCAAGAAGCCTGAAGAGGGCATTGAGGGCCAGTAGATGGTCAGGGTACAGAAGGATTGCTTAAAGAAGACAAGATCGTAGCAGAAAACCTAAATAAATATTTTGCATATGTTTTCACTATAGTGGAGCTGGGCAGGTTCCCACAACACAGAGAAAGGGACATGCTGAATGATCTGTCTCAAACTGAAGTGTAGGTAGAAGATGTTGTAGGGCAGATCCTTAAAACAAGCCATAACAAGCCAGGACTGGATGGTATCTACCCCAAAGCTCTAGAGGAACTTCAGATGGATGAACGATGGGAGCCACTGGCTGAAATCTGCCTCAGGACCACAGCACAGAAACCTGGCAGGTACAATGCCAAGTGTAGAGGTGCCGGGCAACATCCAGAGAGCTGCTGAACGTTAAGTCTGCTGTCCATATTGGGTAAAAAAGTAGAGACCAGCCTGAAAACCAGAAGGGTGGGAACATGACTAAACAGAGTACAGTGGGGAAAAGTAAAGAGGAGTCGTAACACAAATCTACTGGCATTCCCTGAAGGATTCCATGATGGGTGACCTCCGTGATTACTGTCCACCTTGTTCCCAGAAAGCATTCCTCACTCATAAAGAAAATAGGCTGCCATGGGATACAAGGAAAAGACTCATACAGTAAATGATTAACTGAAAGATAAGAAATAAATTATTGGCTTTTACAAATGAAYTGACATCATCAGTGGGGTCCCACAGGAATCCGTCCTAGGGCCAGTGCTATTCAACATATTCATCGGTGATCAGGGAAAGGGAATGAATAATGAAGGGATAAAGTTTTTTTGTTGATATAAAGCTATATAGAGAGAGGAAGTTAAAGTCCAGCTGTGAAGAATGCAGAAGGACCTCATGGAACTGAGTGATATAGTGGCAGATAAATTCAGCACAGATAAACACAAAGTGAAGTGGGGAAAATCAGTTTTTTGTACACAGCTCTGAGCTTTGGGTTGACTATTAGGATTCATGAATGAGGTCTTGGGCTTACTGCAAGTTAAAATGTTGGTCCAGTAAGAATCTGAAAACAAACAGGACTAGGAAAGAAATAGAAAACAGAAAAACAGAAGTGTTTTTATGCCACTAAATAAGTCCAAGGGAAGCGCACTTCTTCAATATCATGGTGGTCCTCCTACCTTCATCTCACACAGTACAGCAGAGATAAGGAGGAGAGATAAGGAGGAGAGCAGCAAAGAAACAGCTTCTGTGTTAGAAACAGCTGAAAACACAAGGCATCTCAGTCTGCAGAAAGACATAACTGGGGGTATGAAATAAGTCCATTCATTCAAGAGTGACATGGAGAAGGTAAGTAAAAAGTAATTATTCATGGTCTTTTCCAATACAAAAATAAGGAGACACAAAAAACCCCCATCCTAGTTCAAAACAAACACAACATTTTTAAGCTGCTAAACTGCTTGCTGTCACAAATTCCTGGGAAATACTCCTTGAGAGCTGCTAAATACAAAAGCTTTTGTCATCAAGACATTTCCAAAACACAAATCATGGGAGACTGGGTTAGTATCATGGGGAAGCACCAGTCTTGCCCCAGTCTAGTCCTGTTTCCTACATACCTGCATCAACCACTGTTCCTAGCAGGTTACTAGGCGAGAACTAGCTTTTGCCTGACATGAAAAGCCAGTTATATTCTTATGTTATCTGAAAAAAAATATCTCCCAACAATAATGTGGGACCAGCACTAGTTCTGACAAACAGTCTCTGCTTTCCTAGCAGAGCAGAGCAGACTGTGTGGTTTAAATGGCTGTCCCAGCAATACTGGAATAGGGAGAAAATTCATTAAAAAGTCCAAGGAAGACCAAACGTTAATTTCCAGGACAAGGTTATAGGAAGGCAAAACTCTGAAAGCAGAAAGTGCTTGCAATCCTCCCTGGATGTTCTCATGGCTATTACAGCTGCAGTTGCTCTGAGGAATCTGCTCTAGAAAAGTGAATTTTTGATGGTACTAGGGATGGAGCTAGACCAACACTACAGGAGCAATGCATGTCTCAGCAGGAACCAGCGTGTTAAAAGCTGATGTAAATTAAGAGCCAGAGGCAGATTTCTGTTAAGGTACAATTGGTTTAATTGTCTTTAAAAGACAAGGAAATGAGGTGCTTGTTCTAAGTTTAATGAACACCATAAATAGCCCAGAGATATGTTGCACGCATGTGCAAACCAAAACCAGCTGAGATGGTGGGAGAAACAGAGAAAGTCAGCAGGCATAATTTCCTCTTCACACCTTAGAGTTTATTTAGAATTTGGGGTCGCATGTTTTCTCTCCATTTGGAGGAGAAACTAAGAATACACTGTGCTGTGCAGATACACTCAGGTGTATCAGCAAGATACACCACCCTGCTGTGGTGCCTCCATCCCTTACCTTTGCAGGGCAGTAGCAGGAGCTCCTGGCTCCACCAGCCCCAGCAGGTACATCATCCAAGCTGCTGGCCAGCGGTGGGATTCCTTTGTGTTGAATAACACGATGGCCCCATGGGCTTCATATTGGTCTCGTGGCTCACACCCCGGTCACACACTCTCCTGTCTCGTACCACAATCCTATGTCACCTGGTATGTCAGATGCTGAGAGGCTAGATGTAAGCCTGGCACGGTGACAGAGAATAAACTTGCACTTGTGTGTCCCTGGAAACAGCTCAAACAATGGCAAAACCCATTCTCCAGCCTTTGCCAGTGCTTGCCATGGCATGTTGTTCTGATCCCTTTGTTTCACTTCTCCGTGCTGCTTTTATCCTTGCTTCTGTGCCTCCCAAGCATAACACTCATGCAGCCTTTCAGCCCCTGCATTTGCAGGAAGGGACTCCCTCAGCTCCAGCAGACCTCATCGGGTCTCACTCTGCAGCAAGAGGTTCTCTTAGGAGGTTGTGCACCATTTCCCATGGTCTTGCTACGGGAAGCCTGGTTTTTGTGGCTGATCAGTTAGCTCACTTTCAAGTCCACTATATTAGATGCACAGAAGTCGAATGGAACTGGTTTCAGCAAACACCTCTAGTGCGTAAAGGCAAAGATATTAGATGTTGGAAGAGAAGTAGACACAAGGGACTGCAGAAATATTAGTCAACCAATACACATCATGGTTAAAATATGTTATCAAAATTTGGAAATAAACTGGAATAAAATCACTTAAGTGAGTTAAAATGGGTGAGTAAAAGTTTTGACAGACAGAAAGCCCACAGAGCAATTCTCTACTTTGTCTTTGCACCACTAAAAATAGTCATCGTGTCTGCTGTGGAAAATAGAGCGATCGTGTACAAATCCACTTAGAAATTTACTGCTCTGTTGCCTTCTAAAAGGATGAGTAATGTTTTATTGCTCTTACCCTGTTTTCCAAGTCCCCCTATAACAAAGCCTTGAAAGAGCTGGTGTTACATTCACAGAGCTTCCTTCTCATCTTCTCCCTGCCATGCTGAACAATATTCCACCTTTGATCAGCAGGTCTTCTCTTTACTTCAAAGAGCCACATAACACTTTTTAAACCCTTTCTCAGCCACAGAATATTTCACAGGTTGCATTCAAACTCTCTGATTCCGGTTAGCTTTCTACATTCGTTATCCCTAAGAGTTTAATAACATTTATATTGTACCTTCTAAGAGGCATGTATCTCTGTGAAAAGAAATTCCTTCATAATCAGAACTATATGAATTTCTGTTATCTGCCTTTCAGATATTTGACCAAAGACCCTGGGCTATGAAAAGGAGAATGTCAATGACTGATATCACGTGCAACATTTTTTAATTTAAGCTTTTATTTCCTCTGCAAGTATTTTTCTGCCTTTTTTGCAGTGATTTTAGAGTGAAATCAGATTTCACCTTTAAGGAAAGTCTTTTCCAAACTAACTCTTTTGTCATCATTTAAAGGCTGTTTAAAAGTTCATCGTCCCTCTGGTATTTCCGGAGAAAGCAAGACAATACACTGACACAAATGCTGAGACTGGTATTCAATGAGATTTCAGATGTACTTTCTTAATACAAAGCATTGCCATCCCTGAACTAAAAAGCGTGATGATGATACCACCATCCTTCCTTGCTTTCTTTTGTAGACAATTTCTGTTTCTTGGTGTAATTGGTAGATACAAAAGGCTGGCAGGTTCTCAGGAGCAAGTACGTGCTACCACCTTGTTTCCATTGTGTTGAGTGTTTAACTATGTTCATTTTGGTACAAAAGTGCAAGCATCCTTGTTTTCAGATAGAAAGAAGCAATCTCAAACACCTGAGGCTGTTAAGACTCCTTGGAGTCATACTGTGGCAGAAGTATGGCAGAAACCAGTACCATATCAGTAGTGATTGCTGCCTTAACTGTACAGCCCTCTAATTATGGTACCTTTATTAATTACATGCACATGCTCTGTCTTCTAGTGGCCATTGAAACAAGTATAACAGGCATTGATGTCTTTTGTTCTAAGGGTTATCTAAGTAAAATTATGTCACTCACAGAGCAAATGAACAATTACTTTCCAACAACCAAAATTACAGATGCTGCTGACCCATGGAAAGTTCCAAAATGATGATATCACAAAGTATCTATATTTTTTTTTGTCAGGGGACCTGACAAAATCCAGGCATTCCCCATTCTTCATTCTTCAGTTCACTGTCAAGAGAAGTTTGCAGTAAAATTAAAGGCAGATGCTCTCACCACCTCCTCTAAGATGCAGGCCCACTGATGGGACAGGTCCAGCACTCTCAGATGTCCCTGACTCACCTGACATGATGGGTTGCAGCTCGAGAGCTGCATCCCAGCTGCAGTCCTGCCTTTGATACCAAACAGAAGTACACTTGCAGCATCTTGCAAGAGTACTACAGTTCCTCACTAAGGAAGATGAAAGGCTGGTAAAAAATGGTACAAATGGGACTCTGCCTTTGCTCAAACGTTGGAGAAGATTCATTCCTTACTTAAGAAATTAATTTATTTCTTACTTGAGTCTGCTCTTCTGAAGCGGCCTGAGTCACCACACTCACCAGCACAAAGYTATTTGTAGCTACAATGGCCGTGGTAAACATGCATGAAGTTACAGCCAGACATTTGCACATGAAGCAACATTTTCATGACAGCAAACTTCATGTAGGCTCAGACACTGTGAAAATGATAAAAAAAATCAGCTATCGTTGACAATAAACTTCTGCATGTCATACTATTTCAGAAACCTGAATTACAGGAGATACAGGGATTACAGGAGATAAACAACAACATCTCTTCTTGTTCAGATAAGATTATGCTTGGAAGACTTCATTTTAACAATGTTTTAGATCCAAGAAAAATAAGGAAGACTGGAAGATACCGTGAGAATATCCTGCTTCAAAAGATACTCTCCAGGAGCCCTATATCTCTCCTTAGCAATCTCCTTCCCTGATCCCAAGCTTAGCAGGGATATTTAATATCATCTGTTAAGTCCTTCTCCTTCTCTAACATAGGATATATAAATGTGTTTTGAAATGGGGAATTACAAAACTATTTGCACAGCACAGGGAAACTTGGATTAAGTCTTTCACATTTGTGTATTTGTTAAAGAAAATGTGCACTAGCAGCTAGAAACAGAAGAGGGAGCCTTTAATCACAGCATCAGCTCTTTTTGCAGTTTTTCAGAAAATTAAACAAAACATGATTCTGTATGTAAAATTCTTTCCCCAGCTGAGGAATAGAGTCCTCAGCCACCTCCTGAATACCACTGATCTCCCTGTGCTTGGGCAGACAGCTTGGCTGGTATGTGACATGCACCTCTGCCCCTTGGCTGAGAAGCCACGCTCCTGCGTCACTCTCTGTGCCCCTTGTCCACTGAGATGGTACCATTTCCCCGTACTGCAAGTCTCCTGAAGCTAGGAGGTTAATATGCAAAAGTGACGATGTGAATTCAAGGTGGATGCTCTACTCCGTGAAAACAAGAGCCAAGGAGATGCTTGCATCTCTGACTTCAATGCAGCGGTTTTGGCTCCTCATGTAAGTGGTGGAGAAGTGGATGCTGTAGGAGGAAGGAAGGAGGCTGCTAGGTTAGACGTGCTGAACTACCCTCCACAGATGTCTACCTACCCATATAGGATGCTTAGATACCAAAGCAGAGATGTGTGTCTTGACTCCCCTCCCAAGTGCAAACTAACCATGAGCAGCTCGCTCTCCTTTGAAGAGGGAATGAACTACCCAGCACAAAGGCACCGTGAGTTCATGCTAAGGGAAACTGTGCATTAGCTGGCATAGGATAYGTGCCACGTGCACACTACAGTGACCCCACTAAGTGGACAAGCCCCTCGAATGGTCCTCAGGCCACAGTGCCCTGTGGAGCGTTGCTCTTCCTGATCATGTCTGAAAGGTCTGGTTCAGTGTCTTCGGGTGCCTGCAACCAGCAGTAACTCTAGGGTTAGTATTCGTACCAAAAATTGTTTAAGCTTAAACCACACGTGGGAGACAAAAGGATCTTGAAACAACAGGGCTGCTGACATCTCTCTTATCTAAAGCCCTGCTATCTTGATTTGAGGTGTAGGCAGTAGAAGTCGTAACCCTAGCACCAGAGTCAGGCACTGCCATTTTCCCACTTCTGGTAGAGGTATCTCCACTCCCTGCTGTCCCATGTCCTAGAGCCAGGACCTTCCCTATCCCCCTGCCCATACCCTGCCATAACACAGTTACCAAAGTGAAGATAGCTGTGGGAGGACTCTCTCTCTCCCCTTTCTCTTGACATCTCTCCTTCTCCAGCCCCTTCTTGGCTCCTGCTGCAGAATATAATTCTGCAGAGCTCATCCTGGGCTGAGTTTTGTCAATGTTGGAGCCAGCTCTACATCCTTCAGTAGCAAACTCAAACAAAGCCATCTGCACTCTTCAGAGTCATCAGACCAAACAGCCCCGTGACGAAGTTTACCAGCTACCACCTTTAAAGAGCTCCTTTGTGCTCTCCATCACTGGCCCTGCTAATCAAAAACTCACGCCGGTGGACTCTGGGAGTTGAGCGAGACTCCTTGGTCTCGGCTACTTGCCCAGGGTCTGGCAGCAACTCAGACATTTACTGAGGATTGTCTTAGTGGCTACTATTGTAGTATTCACGACTCTACCAATTTAACTACATGTAATGACATGGGGAGCTTCCAGGCAACCAGCCTAACACACAACACAGTCTTCATAAATTATGACAGAGCAGTTCCATAATTTCCTTTTAGCATTGCATTTTACCATCAAATCACTCTTCACAGCTACGGCACCCTCCACCTCAGCTCACAAATAGCATCACCACAGTACAGCCACCTCCAGCGTTTCCAGTTGTATTCCTGAAGTTAATGGAGAGGCATTAGTGATTTTCACCAAAAGCAGGCAACTTCATTTGAACGTGATACAGCACCACTTGCCTCCAACACGTCCTGAATTAGAGCTAAGAGCTTGCCCTCAGTATTTTTACACTGTGAACCATGTCACTCAGTTCATCTGCTCACAGAAAGCCAGACGGGTTTGCCTGACTGGGATTTGAAGATGAAATGTCAAGGGGTCATGATGTGTCACACTGGAAGTATGCGCTAGTCCTGACTCACTGCCAGCTAAATCCAGCGAGCACCAGAGCATGGTGTTCCCTCTCCAGCCGACACTGCCATTTTGACTCATCGATTGCTTCTCGTGTTTTCTTCATATCCCCCCAGCTTTTGTAAATGCATGACACAGGAGACTCTTCAGGACTTTCAGGAAACTCCCTCTACCCACTGCATCTTATTTTTTTAATTTATGTTCTACAAGTTAATTATTTCCTTAATTTATTCTTATTCTGTGGGTCAGCATCTCCAAAGAAGCAGCATATCCCTTGTTTTCCCATGTTAAATTACTCCATTTTCCCAAGTGCTCAGAAATACACACAGAGGCCCCATGCAAACAGGCTTTAACTCCCTGTATCCTGCAGTCCACAGGATTACGTGACAGCACAGTCCCCATCACAGGCATTCAGCCGGGGGAAGCACGAACCCAGCTGCTAAACCACAGCACCAGGAGTACACACTGTCCTGAATTTCAGACTCAATGCAGAGAAAGCATGAATGCTAATGGCGTTCCCCACTGCATCACGTCCATGCATCACCTCCTTCCAGCAGCTGGGAGCTCGCAAGCGCTATGATGGGGGGAGAAATCAAATAAACTGCACTAAGCTTTCAATCTCAAACATGCTGAACACTCAATTCCCAGCAGTTTGCTTCTTGAAGGTGAGACACAAAGCTGGAGTGCAGCTGCTGAACCAAATGTAGCTGTTAACTGTGACAGAGAGACATCCACTCACGTGCTAGCTCATGCTCGTTCTCAGCCACAGCACTTGTCACTTGATGAATGCAAGGTTTGGAAATTAAAATCCTGCCAACCTTAAGAATTACTATATGTGGATTTTYAGAACTGCCATAAAATACAGACAACATCCTTCTTATCCACTGTTTCCACAGAGCTCATTAGTGCTCATTACTGCATACTATTAACAGTTTCAAAACAAACAAAGGAACAAGGTTTAGTCCATGTGATGGGTGTGCTACAAGCAGACTGCACTGGCAAAGCACTCCAAACACAGACAAAACTTCAGCAGTAGGACTGTGCTTTACAGCCAGTGTAATAATCCCATGGAGACCAGATGGAGCAACTTTTACCAGCAAAGGTGCAGTTTCTGGGTTACAGTTACATTAGGGTTCTTGCTGACATGGCTCTGACAATTAGAGATTGCACCAGTTCTCTCCTGTGGGCGTTCTATGCTGTGGCAAAATGCAATACCCAGGTGAGCATTAAGCCGGCACAGGCAGCATGCAGCATTCAACAGCTGGCAGCGCACGTGACAGGGAAGCAGGGTACCCAGACAGATGGGAGCGGACACGTTTTAATTGTCTTTGCATTTCGGAATGCAGCCTCTATATTGAAGTGTAGACACTGGAGCTTGGCTCTGACAGAATTTTGTAGCTCAGTTACAGCAAAGATAAACCCAGGTAGACCTTGGTACCCTTGAGCTGGCTCTGTTCTGGTGTTTGCACCACATGAGCAATCCCAGGTGGTTTATGAACTCCAGTGCAGCTATGAACCTACCTACCTCCATATCCACACAGACAGATATGCCTTTCCCCCTTTCCCTGGCCACCAAAGAGCCAGCCGGACCACCAGGCAAGCTCGTTGAAGACACACTTGAATGACTGTGAAGCCCAAGTCACACCAGCTAGCACTGAATCAGCGAGTCCTGATGGATCCAAGGGAGTTGTCACAGTGTCTCTGCACAGCACTCCATGCATCCTTCACAATCACTAGTCTTTTTTCCATTATCTGAAATCATCTCCACCTCCTTTGGCCTAGATGACAGAGCTGACTATGTAGTCAGCCTGTTGTA
Organism: Oceanodroma leucorhoa; assembly: GCA_030449065.1. NCBI lineage: Eukaryota > Metazoa > Chordata > Aves > Procellariiformes > Oceanodroma > Oceanodroma leucorhoa. The sequence goes on along the minus strand of JASVER010000041.1, from coordinate 4,127,364 downwards.
CCGGTCCTGCCAGCAAACAGTGCCTGGAGAATGTTTGTATGCAAGCCTACAGAAGGTTATCACTCCTGAGAAAAAATGTAGGTAACACATACTCTCCTGGCTGTTTTTGAATCAAAATGACCATGACTACTGTGCTCATGCTAAATTTAACATTGATGTTGTATATTAACCATGTTCAAAACTCCCATTACAGATCAAAGACATCTGTAATGAAACTCGGGTCTCAAAGGGCTGTTATGGTATGTAAGCATTACGCTGCTTGATTCCCAGGACAGCTACACATCTAGACATGTGGTACGTGTCTTCAGTCATCATACCAGTTAGATAGACAAAAGGAATGCTAAACTTGGTGGGCCCAGATGGTATTCATCGAGTTATGAGAAAACTCAGGAACAAAATAGCTGAAATGGTAACAGAAGTGTGTTACCTCTTGCCAAAATTATACTTGAATACTGGGAGCCAATGCTGTAATCAATAATTAAAAGAAGGTTCTGAGATGTCCAGGGAAATACGGTCCTGTGAGCCCAATATCTGTACTGAGCAACTAGTGAAGAGTCTAAGAAGGGACATCCCTAAGGAACTTCTGGACCTTTCTGGGAAAAGTCACCACGACTTTTGTAAAGAGAAGTCTGGGCTTAACAACCTTGTAGAGTTGGAAGAAGCCAGACGCACATGGGGTTAAGGGTGATTCTGTGGATCTAGTCTACCTGGATTTCCAAAATCTTTTGGCAAAATTCCTGATCAAAGGCTTTTAAAGAAAACGAGGCAGCCATAGAATAAGAGGGAAGGTCCTCTCATGGAAAAATAACTGATTACAAGAAGAGAAATACAGGGTAGCAGAAAAATGGTCAGTTTTTACAATGCCAGTTACTCACCAGTGTGATGCTGGACCTGTACTGTTCTGCATATTCATAAATGGTCTGAAGAGGGTTGAGCAGCGAGGAACAAAAGTTTGCTGATAACACAAAGTTAGTCAAGACAAGTAAGGACTTAGGCAGGCTGCAAAGAATTGCAGAAGAACTTTGTAAGACTGACTGAGCAATGAATTGGTGGATGAACTGAGTATAGAAAACTGTATAGAAAGTGAGGTGCATAAGGGAAGAACATCCCACCTTGACAGACAAAACTATGGCTTGCAAAATGACTGTAACCACTCAGGAGAGAGATGTACTTACAAGCAGCTGCATGAAAACATCAACTCAGTGTTCAGGAGCAGAAAAAAAATAAAATAAAATTGAATGATAGGGGCTATTGGAAAAGTAACAGGCCGCAAAACAGAAGTCATCCCTGTACCATCCATGGCTTGAATAGTGTGTGTAGCTTGGTGACCATGTATGGGAATGGGAAGATCTCAGAGAAAGGAAACAGGATTATCATGTGTTGAATAGTGGCTCTATTGGAAGGACTGAACCACCTAGGACTCCTCAACCTGAAAAGTAGCTGAGAGAGGGAATATGATACTGGTCTACAAAATTGCAAGTGGCTAGACAAGACAGTTAGGGACTTGTTCACATCCTCTTCTTTAAGAATCAGGAGCCACCAAATGAGGATAATGGATGCTGGTTCAAAGCAAATAAAATTAGGTTGATTTTCACAACGAGACACCCAACAGGTGTTACTAATTAGACCAGCCAAATCAGACTTAAGGGAACTCTCATGCTGAAAAACGCTGGATGTTGGGAGAGTGCTGTGGGGCATATGATATGTGCCTGCACTGTTTTTACACCTCCCTGGGTACCTGCCTGTAACTTCTTTTTGTTGCTATTGAGTTACAGATTAATCCTTCTCAGCAGCAGCTTTCCTTACAGATGCCAATAAGCTTAGCTGCCCCAACCTTCATTTATCTCCTTTTTTTCTGAACTTCAGAGCACGTTTCAACAGTCCCATAGCACAGCACTCACATGGTGCAAAGCATCAAACTTCCCTGGCCACATCTTATGTGCATCTCGTATGTTGACCAGGTGCCCCGTGCAGCAGTCCCACTGTTTTCTGACATGTCCCTTGACACCTTGCTGTCTTGTTAACCTCCAAAGGCATGGGTGAGCAGATTACCCTGGCTGAGCTGGGTGGTCCCTTGGTCTGAGCCAGCAGAGCCATTCCTACAGCCACGGGTGGAGGCTTGCTCCCTGCTGCTTAGGAGGCTAGGCAGAGGCTTCACAGCTGCTGTGCTTCAACTTGCCTTGTAGTTGCACAGTGCAAGCAGGTGTTGGTGGTGAAAGAYGTAGTCTGACCCTCTCCCTTGTGCTGAGCCAAAAGCTCATCCAGCAAATGAGCCAAACACTGTTCCAAGTCAAAAGCAAACTTTCCTCCCTCCTCCTAGTTTAACTTTAACCCAGGACCAATCCAATCCACCCCAAGGTCACACATGCTTGTGCGGGAAGGAACAGCACAGTACGAGGGAACAGCGGGATCAAGCCGTCGGGGTAGGCTAAAGACTAGTCTACCCCTCTCAGCTGCAGCACGTGCTTGAGCTGTTTGTGAAACCATGACACTGTGCACATAAATTACTCCTGCGCTACATGTTCTTGCCCCATCACCACCTGGCTGCACAGGCACACAATTGCCAATTCAAGGAATTGATTCAAATCAAATGAACAACCAGCCTGGTCTACCTGCTCTGTTAATTGGAGCAAAATAATTTATACTAACTTCAGGATGAGGATTTGCAATGCCCACAGATGGGAAAAATTTCCCACAATTTGTCCTTGTTTCAAAGGAAAAACAAAGAGTGAGACTATAGATACAAGCATTATGTGGTGTACTTCTGATTAAGTAATGACAAGAAATAAATCTTGTCCCCCAAAGACTCGCTATATTAAGCATATTCTTTTTCAGCAATTTAACAGTGATCCATGAATCATGAACGATATCTTTGTGATATTATATAGACACAAACAGACAATTCATCATCTTTACAACGTACAACTTGTAAGCCTTGGACTCCTGGCAGAACACAGGTAGTGCTGTAATCACATGAACTGGATGCCCTTCCTTCATGTTATTCATTGCTGTATCCAGAGCAGGAAACACACTAGGCTGTTCAGCAAGATAAAGGACATTCTCATACTCTGTTTATCGCACACAGGCTAAGGGAAGAGTTCAGATGGCAGTTAGTGAAGATGGTGCAACCCCCTTCTTCCCAAGTGCTTTCAATGAACTATGGCCTCTTACATTTTCCAGTAAGGATGCTGCATTACATCATCAGTTCAGCAATAAATAAGCAATTACTTCACTGCGTTTCTGCCAGGAAACAGGAAGAGCAAACTGTTTATGCCTGAGAAACATTTGTATTCCACATCATCTGAAGAGCTGTAAACTCTCTGCTCCTCAATGAGACATTCATTGCTCTGAAATACCACCACACAACCTCCCACTTTCATGCTAAGCACACGCTAAGAGTCAGTAGACAGGACTGCAGCAGATAAAAGGAGAGCTAGAGTTTAATTAATCCTTGAGATGAGAGATCAAATGCATTAAACAAACTTCTTAGTCTTTATTATGTATGGCAAAAAAACCTTGTTACCAAAGTAGGGGTAGAATGTGGAAACCAAAGAACAAGACAAGGAAAGGAACAGACTAGCACACAGAAAAAAATAATTTACTATGTAAATACTTACAGCCTTTAAGCTGTATAAGACTGTTCAAATTCTTGCTACAGTTCAATCTACCCCTTTCCTTACTCTCCATATTTGAATGGTGAATATTTCCTATCTATATACCAGCTGTCTCAGAGTACTTTTTGGACTGAGGGCTTTTCCATTTGCCTGTATTTGTAGGGACCCAGCTATGCCTAAGTCTCAGACAGGTCACTTGGATGCGAGTTCAGTGTACAACTTGGTGAAACTTATCAGGACTGCAAAATTTGAAACAAATGCATTTAAATGCTACGTCCAAACATATACCCATCAGCATTTCAGATGAAAAGTACATGTGATTCCATATTCCTCAGTCATCACAAATATTCTGGGTGAGGGAAAAGGATTTAAGATATTTAGAAATCCACTGGGGCTGAAGTTTGCTATCTTGTTAATGTGTTTCTATTTCATTATTCCCCCACAGTCCTGAACTGTTTGGTTTTAGTTATCTGCTAGTAAGATAAGGGAACAGTTTCGCTATGATGAAAGCATCATTAGGTAAATTTTACTTAACCCATTTAGACATCAGACCTACAGTTGTCAGACTTCTAATTCACTATAAGGAATAGTATCTTTGTTACCTGAAACCAGGCAAGTTGACCCATTCAGCATTTTGAAGAGCATGTAAAAGCATAGAAGAAAGCACCCAACTCATATGTGTTATACAAAAAAAAAAATCTTATTTAGATATCTTAAAAAATACAAGGCACATTATATAAAAATCAAATAGCTATTCATCAAAACTTTGTTAAATATCCCCATTTAAGATCATGTACGGGCAAGCATTAAGTGACAGTGTATAATCTCAACTAACATTTTATCTCAGTGCTAGCTGATAACAAGTTCATCTTGTTAACTCAACAGGATGACCTTACAGGCTTCTGCAACATTAGTATTCACAATGTGAATACTTGGAAAACAATATAAAACTACATTATGCTAAAGATAATAAGCAGTCACATTGCTGGACCCACACCAAGATGGCAAAATGGATCCTCCTTTCCTTCTCTCTATGGTTTCAAATAATGTTCAGTGTAAGCAGGTACACAGAGCAAGGTTCTATGTACACAATCTGTTCAACTGTTTAATACATTACAGTTAAAGCCAAACAAAACAGATTTCTCTGTTAATTAAATAGACTAGCAAAACTACATAACATTCCAGTGACATTTTGCTTTTTAATAACTTTGATATTGAATGAAAATGTCTTCAACCATGACTCACTTCCAAGTCAGCAGCATTTTTGCAGAGTATCAGAAATGTCATGATTCTTTTCCAGTCTAGTGGGAAGATCTATCTGCTTCCCATTTCTACACAGGGTAAGCAGCTGCCATTTCTGAAATTCAGGCTTCAATGTAATTAAAAAGCAAAGATGTTTCTTCAGACTCTCCTGTACAAAATAACTCTTGTCACTTTCAGCAGTGGTAACAGAAGTTCACTTTTCTTCTCAGATTAAACTCAGTACGTTGATTTAGTGGTCCCATCTGAGTTTGAAGAATAAGAATTTGATTTCTTGGGGTACCTGCTTGATGAGAGAGACACTTGCATCCTCCGTGTAGTTCGCACGCTTCGGCAAAGAAGAGCATTTTTAAGGTTGTCTCTGAAGTCTTTTGAAATATAGTAATAAATGAATGGATCAATACAACTGTTCAAAGTAGAAAGACACAGTGCAGTTACGTACGACACATACAGATAGTTCTGGCTGTAGGTTTTGAGGAGCAAATAGTGCACAACAAGCAGCACATTGCTAGGTGTAAAACAGATGAGATACATAGACAGGACAGCAATAATGAGTTTGATTGCTCTTTTTCGTTTCTTCCCAGTGCTTATATCAGAGATGGAAGCATTCAGAGTCTTAATCATTAGTATGTAAGCGACAGCAGTGAGGAGAGCTGGGATTAAGAAGAGTACAATTGCAAGTGAGAGGAAATAATTGAACATGTCATGAGCCAAAACATTTTCAGGCAACACATCATGGCAGGTAGTGATGTTAAGATTTGAAATGTACGCTGTCTGATTAACAAGATACAATGGAATGGTGCCCAACAAAATCAGTATCCAGATAGAAAGGGAGACGCCCACGGCAATTTCAGATTTCTTTCTTGAATGCACTATAGGGTTCACTACAACCCAATAGCGTTGCACACTGAGACATGTCATAAAGAGAATGGAACAGTACATATTTCCATAGAAAAATCCAACAAGTACTTTGCAGAGACCTTCACCGAATAGCCAGTTATTGCCATTTACATGGTACGCAATCTTCAGCGGGAACCAGACAACAAAAAGAAGGTCTGCCAATGCCAAGTTAACCATATAAATCACAGCCGGATGTTTCTTCTTTGTTCGGAAAAAAAAGACCCAGAGGGCCATGGCATTGCTTGGCAAACCAATGATAAAGACAATTATATAGACAATGGGAAGAAAAATTGTAGTCAGCTTTCCTGTGAGGGCTTTTGCTGCAAATTCATCCACTTTGTACAACTCTTCAGAGGCATTATTTGTATTTGGAACTTTCTGGCCAGCAAAACTTCTTCCTTTTGAACTGCTGGTTCCGCTACCCACAAAGGAAAAAAAAAAAAAAAAAAAAAAAGTTGCTATTACTAAAGTACAGACTTTTTGTCCTTTTCAAAAATAAACTACACATCGTGATTTACTCTGAAAAATTAAAAAGGGCCTCATCAACAGAAAAATTAAGACTGGTTTTCAAACACTTGACAATTTTTCTTACCTTTGTTTTATTACCCAAAAGACAACCTATATCCCTATTCAAGGATTGTATCAGCAACCAAAATGCTTTTCCACATCACCAGTGATATTAAAAATACCTTGTTAAAATGGCTGTCAGGTGCTCCTACCATCTGAACAGTTACAATAGAAACTACTTCAAGTACCCCAGGGCACCATTATCCTTTCACACGGCAGTGCCAGATTACCCAAGTGCTGCGACTCATAAAACTTTGCAGCAGGCTAACATAGCTGCAGCAGAAGTTTTCTCAGTTTTACATGGCCTGAAAATCAGGTGTGAGGTAAAAAAGAGCATCCTGTACTCAGACAAGCTAGAACTGAAACTGTCAGAATGTAATGCCAAAAGCTATGCAAAGTCATCTCTAGGGAAAGAAAGATGTGTGTTACACTGTATCTGAATTGAAACTTGAACAGACTAATTTTGTGCATGAAGATGCAACAGGGCCAGTCATCTGGGATCTCCTTCAAATTCACAGCCAAGATGGTGAGACAATCTCTGCAGTTTCTACTCAAAGTGCTAGGTGGTAAAGCTGACAGCTATGGTTGCTTCGTACACCAGACAGCTATGACTTCAAGTTTTGCTCTGCCTCTTCAAATGTCACAGGGACTTACAAACCATATGGGCAAGCCAGCCATTCCTGACTGCTCTGTCTTGTACGACATGCTTCAGATGGCTCAGTCCGGAACCCCCCAAGATACCCTCCAGACCCAACACAGCCCTCTCACGCTAAAAAGTTAAACTGCACAAGCAGACACTGTCCATGAACTACCCCTGTTCCAAAAAGTCAGACATCCGCCAAGCTAAACTGTACGGATGTGGAACTTGACTGTCTGTTGGAGAAGTATTTTAACCTTATCTCAATTTCTATCAATATTTGTGGATTATTTTTGCCACAGAAGATCCCAACTGGAGTATAAAAGAGAGTCTCCCTGAGCAAGCAGCTTTGTGTACAACAAGCCATGAGCAGTGCTGAAGGATGGCCCCTTTGTTATTCAATAAATAGTAGTTTTGATACAGTTCCAGAATGAAAAATGCTTACACCTTACGGTATAAGAAGTAAGAAAGTTTTAGAAAAGAATTGTCACACAAGAGATATGTAAATGCACAAGTATGCATGTTTTCCAGTATAGATTCTCAAAAGTAGCACAACTTCAGATAGCTGTTCAAGTTATTACTCCAAAAGTCAGATGTACAGCATTAGCGTCCTGTCTAGACTTGTGTGAGCTCCTAAAGAGATGCACAGAAATACAGCATATACTGGTGTTCTTTAGAGTTTTTATTTAAGTTACCCTAGCTCCACTTAACAAGCATTTGACAAGCTCCAGGCAGAGGCACGCTTCACTGGAAAAGTGAGGTGTAAGAAAACTTTTTGCCAGTACAATGACATAGACAAATCTTGGTAGTAGACTGCATGAAGTCTAAATTACACCAACAAAACCACAGTCCTAAAGAAAATTAATTCAAATGCCAAAGAGTAATTTTGGCCTATATGTGGTGTAATTACAACAGGGCAGAATGATATAAGTCCTGCTCTCAGATCTTCCAAGCCACATGATTATGTCGGCAATACTGTCAAAGATTGCAAAGTTTACTCATATAATACAGAAATACCAGGTCCCTAAACCGAGCTATGACTATCAGAAGCCATAAAACCAGCTGGAAGAACATAGCTTACATAGACATCAGATAATGTAAATGATAAGTAGCTAAGCAGGGTTATAGCTTAGCTGAGAGAGATGCCGGAGATGCTTGGAAGCAGTCCCTTTACTGTAAACTGACAGTCATTCCCAGAGGACGGTAATAAAGCGCAGTGTACAATGCTATGTTAAGCAGCTGTCCATCGGTAAGTAGCTGATGTTATCAAATTGCAGTCATACTATTTGTATTCCATCTCAAAGACTTAAATTATTGTAGAAAACTGGTATAGCAAACACTACCACTTTGTTCGTATTAATGTTTTGTGATCAGATAGAAAGCAATGCTTTGCAATTGATGTTCATAGGTTGGGTTAGAGAAAAAAAAAATGCTCATCAAAAAGCCCAAAAGTGTTAGTGTGACCCAAAAGAGTAAGAGCTATAATAAAGTGGATTGACAGACATGTGATCCACAGATGGGACTTTGTACTACACGAGCAACAAAATAGAGATAAAGGTTTGTTTTATTCTATTTTTGAAGACATAGTCAAGCTAAATGGGTGATTTCAGAAACCAAGTCTTGCTTTTATGTTGATTTTAAGTAGTTCCAGCGTCAAAAGTTCTGACTGCAGATACTGGCAGCTTTTGTTAGCCCAACTGGCACCCATACAGGGAGACAGCTCAGTGCCCCGTCTCTCTTTGCAGTTAACACTCCCTCACTGAGCAACCAATCCCTTGTTAGGTATGTGCATTTTCTACATCCTTTTCTTACTCTTTCCGTGCTTGCAGTTTTCCATAACAATTGAGTTCTTTTCCAAGCCGAGTTTCACCCTGCCTGACTCACATACAGAGAATGCAGTTGACTTGCTAATCTGCCCACGGGAAAAGCTTCCTTGGCATCATGGGGAAAAACGTACTCTCTTCCCACAACAAAAGACTGTTTCAACATCTTTGCCATTTGTCCAGAAGATACAACTCACTGCATACCAAAAGAAGGATTATGCCTACCCTGCAGACACAAAAGTGACAGCAGCACAGAGTATCCAAATTAACTAGTTTAGGTCATGGTAGTAATACACACACAGGACAGGTTAAGATTAGCCTGGTTTTTGGATCTGCAGCTCAGATTCACCACAATCCCATAATGGCATTAGCCTGTTTGAAAACAGCCACAATCATGTTCCCTGGCTTATATTGCATCTCCCTTGGTCGGGATGGGATCATACTTCCAAATAATTTCACCTCCCTACTCCAGAAGATCAAGCACCCAACTAAAACTTTTAAGTAGGCTACTTTGCCCCTGCAAGATGATTCCAAATTGTCCCCTGCTCCCCCTGGTCAGATAACTAGGATATTAAGAGGCAGTCTAACATCAGAAACTCTGCTCTGAACCACAAAATTTGCACCTATCTAGTATCTATTTGTTGAGAAAATAGGACCTACCATAAGCTTGGCTTCAATATTTACACAACCTTTACGCATATACTTTTATTATGTAAATGAGCCCAGGATGAACAAATACAGAAGGACACAATGCAAAGGCACACGTAGCTATGGCAATGGGGTTTACTATAAAAGCTGGTGAAACATGAACCTTAAGGCAGTGAAATATTAATGACTGGGTTTTTTTCCCCGAAYAGCACTTAGTTTATATTATTGCTTATTGAACATAACAAAGATAAGACTTAGGATTAAAAAAAAAAAAAAAATTCTAGCTTTTCAGAGTTGGGAAATAAGCGAGAACACGGTCTTTAAGGTCTTTTATGTTTATATACAGCTTTTAGGCAGGTTGCTAGCCGAGTACCAGATTAGGTATAGCACCGACGTGGGTGAAGCCAGGCCACGCGTGCCAGGCAGCTCCCGCGGAGAGCCCGCGCAGGACCTGTGGTCCCGCAGCCCTCTCCGCCGATTCCGTGCGCCCCAGAAGTCCAAAGGGGGCTGGAAGCTGAGCCCGGCTGCTTGCCCGTCGAGCTGCTCTCCCCCACCTGGCGGGGAGGCCGGCCGGCCGGCAGCGCCCTCCCCGCGGGTCCCGGCAGCTCCACAGACACCACCCCGAGTTTTCCGAACCCGTTCGACTCCGCAGGGAACTCGCCCAGTCCGCTCCAGGCTCCCCGCACCCCAGCCGGGGGCCAGAAACCTGCTCTGCGGCCCGATTCAGCCCCGCCGCCGCCGCGCCTCGCCCACCGAGAGCCCAGCCGTGCCCCCCACTCCGCTCCCCGCCTGCAGCCCAAGCCGCACCCCAGGGGCGCCAAGCAACCAGCACGGCGCACGGGGAGCCCTGGGAGGGCTCGGCCGTCCCCAGCGGATCCCAGCCGAGCCGGCGGCTCTAGCACCCGTCGGCGACAGCTCGTTCTCCTCCCCTCACCTGTGGGAGCGGCGGTTCTCAGCAGCGCACAGAGCAGCAGCAGCAGCAGCAGGCACAGCCCGCGGCGCCCAGCCATCCTCCCACCGCGCTCCGGCCACCGCTGCCTCTCCCGCACGCCCGACCAGTTTCACCTGATACCTACGCTAGGAGGGGGCGGAGGGCGCGGCCTGGCCGCTGCCAGCCTGGCGGCGGGCGGAGCCGGGCCAGGGCACGTACCACGTCCCTCACACCCGAAGGGCTGTGGGGCTGCCCCTAAAATGGCGGGGTGAGCCTCCCCGGCGGGTCCGCTGCGTCCGCCTCAAAATGGCGGGGGCACCCCTTCTTTCCTCGAGGGACYGGTTGGTCTCGAGTCTCGGCTCACGTCGTATCTCCGCTCCGTGGCTGCTGGGGCTCAGCAGGTGCCGCGGGCCTCGGCCCTCACCCCCCTCCCTCTCAAGCTGACTCTCCGGCGGTCACCCGGCCCTAAGCCCGGCCGCAGGRCAGGTGCTCTGCTATCAGCTTGCAGCTGAGGAAAGCCGAGGCGTACTGCTTGGGCGGCCACGTATTTGGAGGTGGTCGTGGCTCACGCCGAGCTGCTGCTGGAGCGGAGCGGGCTGCTTCTGGCACAGGCGGGCAGGGGCTGGGGACAAGCTGGCGAGGAAGCGGGGCGCAGGGGCGTTTCGTGGGACAGCGTCACTCCTGCTGACTCGTAAGGTATTGCTTTGTGTCTGCCAGGTTTCCTACTCTTCTTCGGTATGTTGTCATATGACGGACGGGGAGGGAAACGTGTTTAACCCGAATCCATTTGTGGTACTGCGCTGGTGTGACCCAGAGTAAGAAGGGGGAGTTTTTACTTGTCAGCCTCACTTAAACTCGGAGTACACCAACTTCCTTTTGTTTTTGCAAGTAGAGATTTCAAGAATAAAATTAAGCACAATGCAATGCCAGCAGTGTTTTCTATTTATCCACACAAATACGAACTTAAGAAAAGTTTTTAGGTTTGTAAAATCGAGCACACAACTTACCAAATTCCAAAATTAAAACTATATGTTTAACCCTGGTTCACACCTCCAGACCAGTTCTCCAGTTACGTCAGTAATGCTCCCTCTGCCTCAGTCAGTCTGCAAAATGCCTGGTGTTCAGTGGGTGATAAAATTGTTGGGTTTTTCTTTTTTCCTTTTTTGAATGAATATATTATGAATATACACTGTTCTGTGTTGTTCTGATGAGAACATGGGCTTTCTGTGATGGTCATGAAATATGGCTGTGAGTTGAGGGGGTTCCTCAACTCACATTGTTCCTATTTTACAGGTGGAAAATGGAGTACAGAGTAGTGAAGGTAAATGCACTTGGAAGTTTTGGGTGTCTGAGTTGACATCAAGGGCCTCTCCTTTTTGAGCCTTTGTTTTAAATTACTCCATCCTCAAAGCACAGTTCCTGTTCGTCATCCACCTGGCTAAGACTGTTTACAGAGTTCTCATCTTGGTCTCAGCCTCTTTGCGAAGCACTGGGGAAAGTCATAGCCCATCCCTCCAGACTCCCTCCCTGTCTCTTTCTGTCTCGCCTGCAGTGCTGTTTTGTTTACTTTACCATTACAAACTGCTTCATGGCTACTTAATCTCCTGCTCGTAATCACCTTGTCCAGTGAGTTGTAGTCTTCTCATCTAGCTTTTTATCTAATTTCTCTTTCAAACAGGCATGTGCCTATGTGCTAGCTGCTGGTCTCTACAGTGTTTTCCCTCTTAGGTCTCTAGTACTAAGGAGTGGTCAGCCCTTCTCTTTTCCGGTTCTGCTGTAGCTGGAGCTCTCCTACCAGCACCCAGTCCCAGATTTCACTGTTTGTTTTCTCTTGATTTATTCCATCCAGTCTGTCTTTTTGTCCCCTTTACATTCAAAGCAGACAGCTCCTTCCCTCTTTTGCTTGGATCCAGCCACAGTGGAAGGGACTGAGAATGCAAGGGAAAATGATTCACTGCTGTCGCTAAACAAAATCTGCTCTAGGCTGTCCCTAGGTCAGAGCTGCAACTGGAGAAGTCCTGTGGCTGTGTGTAGGAGCAAGTCACTGCAGGTGTATCTTCTGGAAATGCAGCTCTGGACTTAGCCTCTGTAATTTGGCTAGATTTTCATAGGGATGTCAGAAACATGTAATTGATGTGAAGATCATCTCCCTTCAAAATTTTATAAACAATTCATTAGATTCCCAAGCAATAAAAAATGCAGGTTATAAGAGGGAGTGTCAGGCAACTTTAATACCAGAGAACTCTATCARCCTGCCTTGTGAGAGAGACCTTATTGCGACCTTTCAGTACTTAAAGGGGGCTTATGAGAAAGATGGGGAGAGACTTTTTACTAGGGCCTGTAGTGATAAGACAAGGGGTAACATTTTTAAACTAAAAGAGGGTAGATTTAGATTAAATAGAAGGAAGAMATTTACTATGAGTGTGGTGAGTCACTGGAACAGGTTGCCCAGAGAAGTTGTGGATGCCCCATCACTGAAAGTGTTCAAGGTCAGGTTGGATGGGGCTTTGAGCAACCTGACCTAGTGGAAGGTGTCCCTGCCCATGAGATGGGGTTGGACCAGATGATCTTTAAAGGTCCCTTCCAGCATAAACCACTTTATGATTCTATAAGAAACTAATGGTCTTTTTGGCACTTGTAAGCAGTAGTTCTTGGTGCTCCGTCTGTGCCTTGCTATCAAGGCTTTTGTTCTGGTTTTGTTCTCTTTACTTTTATYGAGAAGTTGTTGTTCCTAGCTAACATCTTCAGCAGGGATGATATTTGTTAGAAAGATTCCCCATTTATAGTCTACAAATAAGTTCTCCCTCATGACTTAAAAAATATTTAATAGAAACTAATAGAACTAGTCTTGCACCTGTTCAAATCACTGGGACCTTTGTACAGAGCAATCTCAAGCTTTTGTGATTTTTAGTTGCCATTATTGAAGACAACTGATTTGTCAAACCTTTTTACAGTTCTAGTGTGCCATTTATCAAACAATTTGGAAAGAAAATATAACAATTTGTAAATAAACACAAAATAATTAGGTCCTTGTTCACACTTGTTTATCATTGGAAAATAATTGCAATAAATACAGCTGCCACAGGAAGAATAAGTACATGACTATAGATGCTTATTAAACCTCAATTTTGCATTACAAATTGGTAGTTTCTGGGTTTTCTGCTATACAATTTTTTCTGCTACAAATACATATACATGTGTGTGTGTGTATAGTATATTATATGCTATATTATACTATAATGAGTTGGGAAGAATCATCTTGCACCTTTATACAGTGGCTTGAAGGGAGCTTTGAACTTGCATGTCATTGGTTATTGATTATCAAAGCATACCCAAAACTGCCAAAAAGATAAGTGAGCATCAGCTCATAATTCCCTGCTCTACCAATGTTTGTCTGGGGCATGTTATCAGGAAAGTCTCGTGCACCTTTGGGCAAAGGGCATCATTGGAAATGTGCTCTCCCTTGCACTTCCAGTAGCTGGTGGGTATGCTGGCATTAACACAGGGGCTCCAAAGGGGACCTTCCAGGTTATATCCTTTAGGTCTTGATTCATTTCTAACAGCAAAATGATGTGATGTAATCATGAAGAAGTTTGACTGTCAAAGATACGTGATACCCCTTTATTAAATGTGAAATGGATGTGGTTTCATTGCAAGGCACTTGTCAGTACTCGTGCAGTTTGTGCGAGGATAAATTTTCACTACACAGAGCTTGTTTTGTGTTCTTCTTATCTCCGTGGGAATTTCTGAATTCAGACAGCAAATGTGTTTTCAGTGTGAGGCTTATTGTAATCATACCACATGTCTGTTGGAGGAGAAGGTAAGGGATGGCTGTTTGTGCCATATGTCTCACACAAATATATGGATTTTTTTTTTTTTAAGGTGCAAGAAGAGCTTGGTTTTGGAAGGGAGAGGAAATAAAAATCTCCTACCTTTAAAAATCAACATGTCTTGTAAGGATGGCACGAGCACTTAAAATATCCTTCAAACAATGCAGTTAGTGCAAGGGTTCAAGGAGGGAGGGTGAAGTTTGGTTCAAATGAAACAATGTGAACCATTTCATTTTAAAAACTAACTTAGTTTTTGATTCAGAAGAATTTGATGCATCGTCTCTCTGTGCTTTAGCCTGTAGTCAGGGTAGCCATCTGGCATCTTAGAAATTAGGAGAGTACCTGGGTACTAAGTTAGTGCAAAGCTCTGCTTTTACAGTGGAAGACCAGGTCTCTGGGTATAATAAGCCTTTTTGATAACTCATTTCAACACAATGAAGCCCTCTATCCTTCCTCCTTGTGTTTCTCCTTCATAAAAGCCCCTGTGCCATCTTAAGCAGTCTCTCTTGCTTGTTTTCCTGAGCCTTTGAACAGGTCTCTATTTCCTGCTCAGTTCTTGTTGGCCTTGTTTGGCAGGCTTCCCAGCAAGGATCCTAGGAAACAAGAGGGGTTATGGGCAGCAGCTGTATATTGTTCTGTTCTTCCAGTAGCAAAGATCCATTTTATTTCACTCTGTATTTAGGAAGTCACTTCCATTCCCTCTCTTACCCCATTTACCCCAAGATTCTTGCAGTTTTTGGAAATTCTGACCATGGCAAATATGTGCTTTATGAGCATGTCATGCTTATATAGGTTCCATTCTTCAGTTTCTCTCTTTCAGTTCTCATTTGGCACTGAATTTTTTGGAAAGGTATTCAAAGCTCATTCTGTTTCTACTCACCAGTTTTCTTACATCTCTGCAAATTCAAAACAGGCAGCTTTAGCCCTATCCTTCTGACCTTATTTGTGCATTTAATTCTTATGTCGTAAGACATTGTGGTGTTACTACTACTGCGCTATTGTGGTGTTACTACTTGRGGTGCCGGTGTGGGTAGCATATTAATTCATGGCATTTTGGGATCACTGTGTTGGGGGAAGGGATAGGTATTAATGGTTGTTTAAGGTGGTCCCTTAATGGTTATTGGGTGTCATCCTGATTTTTCTGACCTTCTGTCAGCAGTGTCTTGTGTTTGTTCCTGATGTTTGGCCTTTAACTCTTCCTGCATTTTCACTTTTCTCAAAAGCAAGGAGATSCAGGGCTTGGGCTGGAGGCATGACAAAGAGAAGTGTCAAAAGGTCTGGAACAAAATGTTAGGTATGCCCAGTGCCTGGGCGGTAGAAACATAGATGGCCCAAACTTGACTTCGCACTGACATGGAAGTACAGCTGTGACTCCTGTTCACCACGACCTTGCAGCAATAGAGGACACGCAAATTTATCAAAACAGCTTGGTCTAAGCAGAATATAAAGCAGTGCTTCTGCACTTGTGTTGACAGTTGCTTAACCAGTGGTATGTCTTCGAGTGTGCCTACAGCTACATGAAAAAAGCATATTAAGGTGCCAAAATCAAGCAATTGAAAATTAGGAAATGCTATAATTTAGGCTTCTTGTGCAGTCTTAATTCAGCGTGCTTATGCGTGTGCGTTTTTAAAGGGATTTGGTTATGACGTCATATCCAATCTTTCTGTGGTGCACTGCATGGAGTGTGCTCATGGATAAACAGATAATCTTGTACTTACACCTCTACTTACATGTGTAGATATATTGAAGATACCACCATTTAGCTAGTACCGACTTCTTACCCTGCTGCTGTTATAAACTGGAGAAGTACTCTCTCTGCACAGATAGGAATGCAGAGAAAGGGATATGCAGTTTGCTTGCAACTCATCAGTGCAACCACTAGTTTAGGCTGAGTTTGTATCTGTCTGATGTACATAGTGCTACCTGTGCTGAGGAAATGAAACAATGGATCATTGTTAAGCTAGGATAAAAATATGTAATAGCTCAACAAAATGAAACATTGTTATGTGTTAGAGTGGGTGTTACTGTGTCCTTTGTAATAGCCAACTAGTCTCCAGAGCAAACCACCTGCAACCAGACAATGGTAAATGGGAGCTTGCATCAACACATGGAGTTTAAAATAAGGTCAGCATTGCAGCAATGGAAACAAGATTATTAAAGAGCTGTATGCTTAGATATGCAACCTATTTACAGTAGAAGTATAGTGGGGAAGGTTGTGGTGGAAAATTAATCACAGTATTAGTTGTGATGAACTGGATAAGGATTTTCCACATCTTTCTCTTCTAGAGTCCTGTTGGTCCATCTCAGACAGGAAGTTTATTGAAGGCTTATCACAGAGATAACTCAGTTTGTATTGACACTATGGGACTGTCCAAACACCAAATTACTTTTAGGAATGAATCTTTATTAGGTAAGCGTTAAAAGTCGTAACTGAAAATGTTAAAAGCATTCTGAAACATCTTAAAAGCCCATAACATTTCTCAGATAATTTCTACTCTCTGTATTCCTTTTAATAATATAATTAAACCACACCAGTTCCAAGGAATGATTTAACTTAAATTTTACAATAAAACCTTTCTGATGCCAGGAAGAGGTTGCAAAGTCTGATGAGTATAGTGATATGTTAATCCTAGCCAGTGAGAAGAGGTACACAGGTTTGCTGTCTGGAGATTAATTGAATGAATATTGGGATACATTGACCAAACTGAGAAGGGATTTCTTTTTCCTTTTTTTCCTTCCATTTCAGTTGAGCTACTATTTGTATGTACTGGTTTGTAAAACTGTTTTGAAGGGAGTTGAAAGTTACTGTCAGTCCGGGTCTATACAGTTCTCGTCTAGTGTTTCTACATCTGCACTGGAAGGAATATAGGGTGGAGGTGAKAAAATAAAAATTCCTCTTAAGGTAATCTGAATCATTACGGTGAATCTCAAACACAATGAGAGTCAACAGTACTGCCTTGCAGCAAAGAAGGTTGTTGGCTGTAACGTATGTGAAGAAGTCCTTCCTTCATTCAGCACCAGTATGTTATTTGTTGGAGGATATTTTTAACTCAGTCCATTATCTTCCTTAAAGAAAACTGGACAAATAAGATGTCCAGAGAAGATGTGAACAATTGGAACAATCTGGAGAATGTTTGGAGCAATTAATTTTGTTTCGTCTAAAGAAGATCGTGGAGAGACATGATGACATACTTAAAGTATGTCCAACGCTGCAGCATGTTTTCCATGTTCACTGAGTAGGCTGAAATGTTAGCAAAGTTAGATATTAGGAAAAAGCTTCTAATAATTGGCACTAGTTTTATTGAGCTCTTACTTTCTAGGGAATCTGTAGGACCTCCATCACTGGCAGTTTTAAAGCAGTTTAGGGAAACAGAAGTGATGTAGATATGTATAGTTCATCCTGGCAGAACTAGGTGATGCCTTGAGTAACTCTTCCACCCCAGCTGTTAGTGACTCTACAACAATGTTCCTAGCAGAATAAAAACCCATTCCTTTATTACACTGACCTCAGTGGTCTTGTTTGGGATCTGAATACAGTAAGATTTGATATGGTGTTCTACATTGTGAGTGGTTTTACACCCATGTATCTCTGCTCAAAAAGAAATGCTACTGAAATGCTATCTGGGCCCTGCCGTATCTGATTCTAGCTAGGAAGAGTTCAGATCCTGCTTATCATTACTGAGCAATCATGATTCAGGCAACAGCAAGGTCTCCTGCTAAGATCCATCATGTTTTTGCCTCTGGGAAGAGGAGCTAGTTCAAGCTCCTCTGCATTCTTGCTTCCCCATCACACAGATGACAGCAGTTTTCCAACCAAATGAATGACCAGGAGCCCAGAGGGAGAAGGATCCAGGTGGGGCACTGAGAGAGAAGAACACCAGCTAGGTTTCAGGGTGGCAGTAGACATCTGGGAAACCCCATGGGATTTGTACCTRTTTTGAAGGTGCTAGAAAACAGGTGTGGAAAAATGCCAATCACGAACCACAAAGTTTGGTGGACACCAGTGAGAAATGTGCTTTGTGAGTCTGAGATAAAGAGCATGAAGAGAGTGACATTGAACCACACATCTGGTCACCTTCAAAGAGCAGCATCAAGACATGGTCTCAGAGACTTGGGAGCTGACTAAATCATAGCCAGATTTTGGAAAGTGGGGAGACACAAACCAAAATCTGCATAGGGGGCCATGGCCAGTCAGCGCTGCCAGACATTTCAGTAGTCYTCTGACAAGAAAGAGCTTTTTAAGAAATTAATTCTGTGTACAAAACAGATGTGATCATAGTCATGTACGACTTACATTTTTCCCCAGAGGGATAGTCAGTATATTGTGGGGGGATTTTTAACTATTGAAAAAAAAATTTTTTTTAGTATTTTACTCCTTCTGCATTTAAAACACAAAAATGTCTAAAAAAGAAAGAGGTATTAGGGCACTTAAGGGATACTGTAACCTCTTCCCTCTCTTTCTGGGCAGTAAGATTAAATGCATAAATAATTCTTCTATGTATGAAGAATTCTATGTATGTTCTGGAGAACACCATACAAGCAAACTGGAGTATGATGCAGTTTCCTGGTTTTATCATGACCTGTTTGAACTGATTCCTTCTCTGCCTTGTGGGCATATGTCTCAGATTATTATTATTAATCTGTAGCAAGAGTAAGCCACAGTAGGAATAACCTACAGATACGCTAATGTAGTTACTAGCCTTACTATTGGTTTCCCTACTGCCATTGTTCATTTGCATTATTTCTTCTGCTCCTGCCAGCCTGCAGAATGGGATTGCTTACCTCATGCACCTGCTTCCACCAGCCCTTCCATGTTTCCCAGTTTAGTAGAAGCATGCATATTTTTCTAGTGTTGTTCTGCTACCACACAGTTACTACTCCTCACACCACAGTTCCCAGAACACTCTCGTAAGAGGATTTTTTCCTCCATCTTTTAGCTCACCTCTAGGGGATGCCTATGGAAAAGGAATCCACAAATAAAGGCAAAAGGTGGTGATTTATGAGTGGTGACCTGGAAATGCTTTTTTTTCTTTCCCCCTCAAGATCCTTTCATCTGTTGAGGTCTCGTCAGAATTACAATGTACTGTGCAGCGTTTRAGTAAATCCATGGCAAAGCTACAGAGGAGAAAAGTGTATGTGGAGATGTAGGGATGGGTGCAGGAAGAGTTGTGTGAAGGAAAGAACAGTCCTCCTCAGCACAGTCTCATGAAATGTACACCAGGTTAAAGCTGTAGGCTTGCTCTAACCTAACCATAGTCAATAAAAGGCAGGTGGTGCTTTCACACCTGTGGAACTGCTGAAGTGAACAGGCAATAGAATCTGAGCTGTGATTTGGCCAGTGCATTCTGCCTGTCTCAGTTTCAGAAGGTGTTGGTTTCGATTACCTCAATKTTATTGACATTATGTAAACATCTTGGTATAGATAAGGCCTGGGACAGCTGTAGGGATGGATGAACTCTGGCTGAGAATTGTTGATGTCTCCCAAGGAATTTAGGATTTGCCCAAGCAGTAACGCCATTCTCAGTTGTGTAAAGGAGGACTTGAGAACAACATTTCTAGATCTGAAAACCCTCTTACTCTAAATACTATTTGTCTTTGCGATTTTGTGATTGTTAATCAAATTCCTATTTTCAGGACTTGTCTCTTACTCTTCCTTGAAAGTTGATACTTGTAATAATCATAACTGCTTTAATAAAGAAGAAAATACAACTTGTTGAATCACAATATCATTTTCCTAAATGGAAAGTGAACTTAATCTAAGGTTTGCGCAGTATGAATCCATCTCCCCTTTTTCATTCTGCACTCTTTGGAATTTGATGATATGCTGCTAGTCTGAATTGCTCTGTAAGTTGCATGTATGAAATATGGCATTTTCACCACGTTTCCTGACTAATTGTGGAAATTTTAACAGAATCATGCCTTTATTAACTTCTGACCATGAATTCCATTTCGAGCATTTGACCAGACTGTTTAGCTGATCTGTCAGTATCTGTGATGTGTTCTGGAGTCTCATCCATGTTATATCCATATGTTCTTAATTTCTCAGTGATCTAAATAAGATATGAAAAATTATAACTTTTCTAGTCATCATGACAGCGAAATATTGCAACAGCCATCTGGTAGGAGTATGGGGGAAAAAGATAAATACTTGTAAGGCCATAGCTTTTTTTTTTTTTCCTCACCATGTGTGGGCACCTGCACTATCCCACTCCACCCTTGGGTACAACCACACAAGGATCACAGGATACTCATCCAAAAAGAGGTAGAATTGTAACAGGATCAGTTCTCCAGTCCAGCTGATGGCGTGCCTGTGTCGATGTAAAATAGGGAGTGTTTCAGAGACATGCACAAAAGTCCAAGGGCATTGAGCGGTTCGGGCAGTTCATGTGGTGGCAGTCCTGGCCTATGGCATTTAAATGGTACCTGGCATTAGAGTTCAAAAGGCAGCATGGCAAGTAGGAGGAATTACTGTTTTGGCATTGCCTGGTTTGGCAGGGATTAATATCTTGCCTATTGCAGTTTTATGTTGATAAATTAAAATGAAGTTAAGCAACAGACACGCGAATATATCTTAAAAGCTAGATTGAACGGTCACATTAACAATTTAGGCTCTGACAGAATTCAACAATATTTAAGGCACATGATAGAAAGTATTGAATAACTTCTGTATGAGACCTGACTAAGCAGCCGAGAACACTTCAGTCTGTCTGTTCACATCCTCTACTACACAACTAAGGGCTGCGGCCATCCACTCAAATACTGGGAGCCAGGTTCAAACATAAAAAACATTGCACAAAGGACACGCAGCAGGTAGGAGACCTGTGGAGCTTCTTGCCAAAGGATGCTGGGGATACAATAAGTTCCTGGGAAGACTGGTCAACACTTGCAAGAGAGGTCCATTGAGGATTACTAAAGAGACAAACCATAACTGACTTGGGAATTTCCCTGAGCAGAATGTAGTGTAAGAGTGAGAGAGTAATTGGGGAAATACCATTTATGTTTGTCCTCCTCCTTTTCTGTGCATCTGCTTATGGTCACTGATGTGGCTGGTATGCAGGCCAGTGGGCCTTCCTTTGAATAGTGTAGTCATTTGCCCTAGTTCTCTGGCTCTTCTGGGGTGTCGGTTAAACTTGAGTTAGCCAGTTCGTCAGCTGCTAATATGGCCATTCGGCATTATGGATTTCATTTAGGTTCCACCGTGATGTCCTCCAGTGCTTTTCTGTGTTTCCTCCTGCGCGCCTGGCAGAGACACAGTTTGTTGATGGAAAGGACTCCTGAAGCAGCTCCATGTTCTCCAGGGAGAACAACAGTGTCATGCGTCGGCAGGATCTGCAGGCCCGGCTGGGYGAGCACAGCCAAATTCTGCAGCAGCAGACTGCAGTAAAGCTCACAATTCAAGGGAGGCGTTGGCACTTCTTACCCTGCCTTTGGAGAGCTCCCTGCATCATAAGTTATCCAAGGAAGAATAGGGCAGATCTGTCCACACTCCATGTGACATACCTTACTGCTAGTTTGAGAACAGATATGTTAGTTGTGGCTTGGGGATGGGAGAATTAGAAAAGCTGAAGGAGAAAAGATATCTGTGCTAGAAACTGAGCATCTCCCAGCTCTCTAACGTGGAAGGGATGCATTTGTTTGGTTTTGAGCATATAGTCTTTTCATAGTTTCAATGTCGCCCTTCTCTCTAGCTGTAATAAATGCTGTTTTACCATAGTTCAAGTGGTTTGCAAATTGCTTTTTTGGGAATTCCTGCCATCATTGTCATTGAGGTGAAAGGGGACTGCTTTTGTCCTACTCAGGGATTATTTGTTAAAAAGCACAGAGATTGGAACCATTTATGTAATTATTTTATCAGCAGGATTGTGGTCTGTCTAGAAGCAGAGCCCAGTGTCCACAAAGAGATGAGTTTAATGGAAAAAGTATGCCAGTTGGCTGGGACTCCAGAAAATTATTTGGAAACTCCCCATGCTAAGAAAGGATGTGAGGAGGAGATCCACGCAGCTGTGTTGAGTCACACGCTTTCCACACRGCCATCCTGCCTGTTCTCGCAGTGTTTGTTCAGTGTGGCTGGATCCAGCCTCGTCCCCTCCCAGCATCTCAGCCCACTTCCCACTGTCTGCGCGATCAGGGGAAAACCACAAACACTTTATAAGATCCAATGCTGTTATTTGGCCCAAAATTGAGGACTACCACACTATAAAAAAAACCCTAGCGTTATGACCAAAAGTAATTTTTTTATTCCATCATTACGTTTTGAGGAGGAAGTTCTATTTTTGTAAAATAACTATTTGTGATTGAATTATTTAATTTGCAATTGGATTGTTTAATTTCTTTTTAATGAACAACATAACCATAATTATTATTCACATTTCGAAAAATATTTTTTCTTCTACTCGCTGAAACTTGTCAAACATTTAAACTCCAGACACATAACAGTCTTGTATGATCTAGATGCCGACTAGGAAAATGCTTAGTCAATGCACATTTAGAAGTGAAGTGAACAGAGCTGTTAGGATTTGCAAGTTATTTGCTGCGCATGCACAGCAGCCACTTTCACCATTAAAGAGGTGGAAGTGAAAGACTGTGAGGGGATGGGAAGGACAGAAAAAGATGCTTCCCTCTGCCTTGCTGCAGGGCCATGTAGGAACTTTGCTGCAGCCTCCAGATGCCACATTGTCCCTGCTCCTGCTTGGGCTTCCTTTGGGGGTGGCAGGGGAAAGTGATTCCACACAATGCTGTACCCCAACAGCCCTACCCTGATCTCCTGGACACAGCACGGCAGTACAGGAGCCCACCGCAAATGTGGGGCTATTGCTGCAAGGCACAGAATCAGGAAACCTTTCCTTTTCCCCTCTTTCTGCCCCAAACCCTTCAGTGTCTGTCGTGGTTTAACCCCCGCCAGCAACTAAGCCCCACACAGCTGTTTGCTCACTCCCCCCYCGCTGGGGTGGGGGAGAGAATCGGAAGGGTAAAAGTGAGAAAACTCGTGGRCTGAGATAAAGACAGTTTAACAGGTAAAGCAAAAGCCGCACACACAAGCCAAGCAAAACAAGGAATTCATTCACTCCTTCCCATGGGCAGGCAGGTGTTCAGCCATCTCCAGGAAAGCAGGGCTCCATCATGTGTAGCGGTGACTTGGGAAGACAAACGCCATCACTCCAAACGTTCCCCCCAGCCTTATATACTGAGCATGATGTCATATGGTATGGGATATCCCGTTAGCCAGCTGGGTCAGCTGTCCTGGCTATGCTCCCTCCCAGCTTCTTGTGCACCCTGCAGAGCATGGGAAGCTGAGAAGTCCTTGACTAGTGTAAACACTACTTAGCAACAACTAAAACATCAGTGTTATCAACATTATTCTCATCCTAAATCCAAAACACAGCACTATACTAGCTACTAGGAAGAAAATTAGCTCTATCCCAGCTGAAACCAGGACAGTGTCTTTGYGGGATGCACAAGGTGGAAGCAGGATTTGGATTGTTAGTCAGCTCCTAACGCGAGGAGCAAGCAGTTAATTCCTTCAGGAGGGGTGAAGTATTTTCTTCTGACAGTTGTGCTTATTCCAGTTATGCTGGATTGCACCAGTCCCAGGCAATTTTCAACCCTTTGGTGGCCAGGTGACTGCTCCTTGCAGTAAGGTGCTTCACCCCAAGCCACAGGCATAACAATGCTCAGTAAGAGCCAGTCCTTTACTTGCTTCTTGTGAGCGATAATCCTTTTTTTGTGCTGGCCAGTTGTTCCCGGTTCCCAGGTGGTGGTGTACTTGGCAGCAGCCAGGGTCTCTTATGGAGGTCCCTGCTCCTGCTGAGGTCCTGGATCGGTGTCCGCTGTAAGCCCAGGCTTGGCTTCCGCAGGCACAGCTCCTCCTGGGACCCTCTTTCTGCTGCACTTAAGGCAACTAATCTCACAATTCTGGCTCTTGCTAACTGAGGAGCTGTCTTCCCCTTTCTCTCCCTCCCTCCCAACCGAGCATTGCTCCGGCAGGGTGAGGTTGGAGATCTTCCGCCAGATTCCCCCATAGCTGGGGGAAGCTCCCTCAGGCTTGGTCATGAACTCACACCCACCTGCTTCCTTTGCTAAATCCAAGTAAATCCTTTTACACAACAGTTAATAATTTTACATTAAACAATGTAATCTTACCTCTGTACAGTCTTCTAGCAGTCAAGGAATGTCTTTTTGCAAAACAGTATAAAAGGCTGGAGTGCAAGAGCAGCAGAACTTGCATTTTAATTGTGTAAAAATTCTGCGTGGTTGTTAAAGGTTCTCAGTGTATTAGCTATCATCGCTGGGTTTGATGGCGAATTAACTAGGACTGTGGGTGTGGGAATTAAGAAAGTCTAAATGTTCCACAAAAGTTTGCTCAGTGAAAGCTATATTCCTAGGGTTGCAAAGGTTAATTCCCTGTATTTAATTCAACATATCACTTGATGATGACAGCTTCAACACTAGCCTTACTGCTATTTTCTGCAAAATGAAGGGTGATGCTTTTCTACCTATTTGTCTCTATTGCAGTACCAGGGATTTGAAACAAAGAAAATGTTGAATTTTATTCTCCCCACTGTGTTCAGGTTTGTTTATGCTTTGGCAGAAAAGCTGGTTGATCTGGTTTTTCTAGGATGGTGTCATTACTGTATTACCTTTCCTGACCTCGTGATAGATCTCTTTTTTTTATAGCGTATATATCACGCCTATATATTTTCGCCTACAGACGAAAATAACTGAAATATGATTAAATTACCTCTACTTATAGAGATAAATTACATTTCAAATATGTAATTAAATACTCAGTACAGGTCATAGGAGACTACAGTGAAGTACTGTATGAAGATTTGAAGGATTTATGAAAAGTAATTAGGTGGTTCAGGGCAAAGACCCGTTCCAAAGAGCTAAAACTTGTGGTATCTGGCTTCCGACTCCCTGCAAAGAGTGTAGCCTTGTTCCTGCCAGCCTCCCACGCTGGGCAGAGCAGCAGGAGGCAGCCCCAGTGAGCTTGGACACGAGCGCTGGTACCCTCTATGTGAACTGCAGGAGCAGGCTGTCCCTGCTGGAGAAAACCAGCTTCCTTTAGCCTTGTTGGGAGTTGTCTGTATCCTCTTGGGGAAGAGAGGTTAAGACGATTAGTATGAGTGGAGCCAGGGGACAATATGTCTTGCTGTCTCTGCTCTGTAAGAGCCTGACACCAGAGTAAACACCCTGACTGCCAAAAAAAACCAGCAGGAAAAACAGCTGTGCTTTGGAGTGCAATTCCTGCAGGCACTGAGCTAGGGCCCTCGGTGCCTAAGGGCTCAAGTGGAAACTGCTGAGGGGAAGGGTGCAGCCTGCCCCGTGCCTAAGCGACATCAGTGTCTAATCCAGAAAATCGTGTTTCTGCTTTGCCACKGGATGTGGCAAAACAAAGTTCTTCCTTGCTTTCAACCTTCTTTTCCCCAAAGAAAATCTACAGAGAAAGAGAAGGAAGAGGAGCAGTGCTTTTTTTTACCCATTACCTTAAGGATTGTGAAGATCGAGGATCAATGTGTAAAGGGGATTTCAGCTCACATATCTCCTTATACTAAGACAGAGTTCCCACCTCGAAGTTAAAAGATACTGCAGTGCTTGGACATCTTTGTTTTCTCCTAGTGAAACTATTCCACTTTGCTTAAAGTACTTAGGTGTTCATAGGCACACTGGCATCTTGCATCCTATTTATTAACAGTAACCTGGCAGGATGTGACCTAACACCACAAAATCTTAAAAAATGTGAAATAAAAACACAAAGGGACGATCTGGGCATTGCTTTCTACATTCTCAGTACCTACAACAGTAAAGTGAACAATTAACATGCAGCAAAACTTAATTTTCAGGTTCATCCACAAGAGCAATGAATTTCCCTATTTCTTCACTGACTTTGTAACATAATGGCAAACATGACATCCCCACACAGGACCAGCCTTTCTTAGAGTGCTGGGGGGCTGTAAAATAATGCTTGCCTTTCATTTAAGCTTGGTAGTTTATGGCTTTTTAACTAGTATGTATTCTCCCTTTTTTATAAGCCTCTCTCTTTAGTTCACAAAACACTACCACATACCAGGCAATTGGCTAAAAATCAAAACTTGTCTAGTTACAATGGTAACAGCTGTCTGTAGTCAAGAGTTAAAAAGGTGTTGATAGTCCCCACCTAGATTCATATTACTTTGCAAGTAATAAGCATCAGCTTTTCATTCATTGTCTGTAGCTTGAGCCATTAGAATATACACAAGTTGCATTTTTAAAGGATTTTTATTTCTTCTGGGAAAGTCAGGACTTTTTTATTTTAAACAAAAGCTGGATTCTCATGTCACGAAGTTCAGCATTAAAACTTTAAGAAAAAAGCAGTAATTATTATATCCTCATAATAAAGCCTCTTGGATGGTAATTATCAGCTCTTCAGGGCAAGGATTGCATGGTGGCGTACTCAGTAGGTGCACTGTTTTTGCTTGAGTTTTCTAGGTGCTATCAAAACATACATTCAGCTCACTTAGAAGGAAAAACCCAGCCTGAAGTGAAGAAATGAGGAGGTAGCCTGGAGTGGTGCCAGTGTGTGCTGGTGCCAACACTGAGCTGTTGTGCTCAGTGTGCACATAAGGCAGCTGGGATATGCGTTGCTGCATATACCTTTCTCTTTTCTGTTTTTGGTTCCCCAACCATGTGTAAGTATTCCTGTTACAGTAAAATGAGTCAGATGATACTATGCCATATCTTCACTTCCACAGTATACAGGATCCCTTCCCCACTGGACAGTGCTAAAAGAGGGGACTTAAGGTCTCTCAATTCACCCCGTGTAAGCCTATGCCTGAGTACRCTATCTGTGTCTTCTCATGATTTTCAGCAGTCAAAGAGGACTAAACGATATATGCCGAAAGATGAGCTGGCAGGGAAGAAGAGCAGCCTGGCTGAACAGAGAGCTTTGGCTGGAACTCAGGAAAAAAAAAGAGAGTTTATGACCTTTGGAAGAAGGGGCAGGCAACTCAAGAGGAATACAAAGATGCCATGAGGTTATGCAGGGAGACAATTAGAAGGGCCAAAGCACAACTAGAACTTAATCTGGCTACTGCTGTAAAAGACAATTAAAAAATCTTTCTATAAATACATTAGCAACAAAAGGAGGGCTAAGGAGAATCTCCAGCCTTTATTGGATGTGGGGGGAAACATAGTGACAGAGGATGAGGAACAGGCTGAAGTACTTAATGACTTCTTTGCCTCAGTCTTTAATAGTAAGACCAATTGTTTTGGGGGCACCCAGCCCCCTGAGCTGGAAGACAGGGACAAGGAGCAGAATGAAGCCCCCATAATCCAAGGGGCAATGGTTAGCAACCTGCTACACCACTTAGTCACACACAGGTCTATGGGGCCGGATGGGATCCACCCAAGGGTACTGAGGGAGCTGGCGGAAGTGCTCACCAAGCCACTTTCCATCATTTWTCAGCAGTCCTGGCTAACCAAGGAGGTCCCAGTTGACTGGAGGTTAGCAAATGTGACGCCCATCTACAAGAAGGGTCGGAAGGATGATCCGGGGAATTACAGGCCTGTCAGTCTGACCTCGGTGCTGGGGAAGGTTATGGCACTCATCTTGGGTGCCATCACACGCCACATGCAGGACAACCAGGTGGTTGGGCCCAGTCAGCATAGGTTTATGAAAGGCAGGTCCTGCTTGACTAACCTGATCTCCTTCTATGACAAGGTGACCCACTTAGTGGATGAGGGAAAGGCTGTGGATGTTGTTTACCTGGACTTCAGCAAAGCCTTTGACACCATTTCCCACAGCTTTCTGCTGGAGAAACTGGCTGCTCATGGCTTAGATGGGCGTACTCTTTGCTGGGTAAGAAACTGGCTGGATGGCCGGGCCCCAAGAGTTGTGGTGAACGGAGTTAAATCCAGTTGGCAGCTGGTCACGAGCGGTGTTCCCCAGGGCTCAGTTTTGCGGCCAGTTCTGTTTAATATCTTTATCAATGATCTGGACGAGGGGGTCGAGTGCTCCCTCAGTAAGTTTGCAGATGACACCAAGTTGGGCGGGAGTGTTGATCTGCCTGAGGGTAGGGAGGCTCTGCAGAGGGATCTGGACAGGCTGGATCAATGGACCGAGGCCAATCGTATGAGGTTCAACAAGACCAAGTGCCGGGTCCTGCACTTGCTCACAACAACCCCAGGCAACGCTATAGGCTTGGGGAAGAGTGGCTGGAAAGCTGTCCGGCGGAAAAGGACCTGGGGGTGTTGGTCAACAGCCAGCTGAACATGAGCTGGCAGTGTGCCCAGGTGGCGAAGAAGGCCAACAGCATCCTGACTTGTGTCAGAAATACAAGCAGGACTAGGGAAGTGATCATCTCCCTGTACTCGGCACTGGTGAGGCCACACCTTGGATACTGTGTTCAGTTTTGGGCCCCTCACTACAAGAAGGACATTGAGGTGCTGGAGTGTGTCCAGAGAAGGGCAACGAAGCTGCTGAAGGGTCTGGAGAACAGGTCTTATGAGGAGTGGCTGAGGGAGCTGGGGTTGTTTAGCCCGGAGAAAAGGAGGCTGAGGGGAGACCTTATTGCTCTCTACAACTACCTGAAAGGAGGCTGTAACGAGGTGGGTGTTGGTCTCTTCTCCCAAGAAGCAAGCGAAGAAGTGAACCCAAGTTGTGCCAGGGGAGGTTTATATTGGATATTAGGAAAAATTTCTTCACTGAAGGGGTTATCGAACATTGTAACAGGCTGCCCAGGGAAGTGGTTGAGTCCCTATCCCTGGGGGTATTTAGAAGACATGTAGATGTGGTGCTTAGGGACATGGTTTAGTGGTGTACTTGGCAGTGTTAGGTTTACGGTTGGACTCGATGATCTTAAGGGTCTTTTCCAACCTAAATGATTCTATGGTTCTATGATAGACAGTTCTTTTATTTATAGTTGTAAATCCTTAGATTTAGAAGAACGATCTTTTTAGTTAGTGTTATTCCTCAGAATTGTTTATTATCTCACTGTTTTTGTCATAATGAATGTAAGGTTCCAATAGATGTTAATGGACAGTTTCCATCATCTGCATTTCCTGCAGTCGATGTATTGTCAATTCATCATAACTATGTTTGAAATAGGGATGAGAACCTGGCTAATGGGAGTTTTTCCCCTAACTTTCAAGGGATGAAAATATCACACTTGATCCTTTACTGGGGTTGGCCTCTAAGGAACTGAGGCTTATGCATTAAATAATAAAATAAATAATAAATCATTTATTATTTATTAATAAAATAATAAAATTAAACATTGTAGGTATTAATTGTTTTCAAAGCGCTTGAAAAGGGTATTTTATTGTGCTTAAATTGGAACACAGTTATTTCAAAGTGCTTCACACTACTAACTTTCTGATCATTCAGAAAAACCTTGCATTACTAAATTCTGATATACGACATGATAAAAATTGTGATTAAATATTTTGGGGGATTAGATGGATCTCATTTCATCATGTGCTTTACTAGAGTGACCAGTTATGACTAGAACTCTTTTTTCTAAAAAAAAAGGACAGACTTTTGAATTTGGCTGGGAAACATGAGCCTGAATATGATACTCACAGAACAAAAAAAAAAGGAAAAGCATGAACAGTACCTCCAGTTTATGCATCCAGACCCTGAACAGGCTGTTGTCCTCCYAGAAGTTCAAAGGGACAGATCTCTGTCTTTCAGGGTATGTTTTTTTAATGCAAATGATTTAATGCTTGTGAAATGTTAAATCCAAACATAGAGATGAAGGTATTTTAATCAATCAGTTAAGATACACTACAAATTTTCCCACCATTTTTTTCCCACCACTATTTTTAAGCTTGTGATGTGTTCAGTCTGATAGTGTAGTGGCCATTGGAAGTAGCTGTATTGTAAGAAGAAGCTACAATACCGTTACAGTGGTAAAAATGTCTTAGTCCAAATAATACTATTCACTATTGTTACAACAAGTAGAATGGCAAGACAGAGAAATTAAATAACTAGTTTTTGCTGGTAGACAAGTGTCAAGAGAGATCAGCATAGTTTGGTTCCTCTGTTTGATCATTGACAATACGCACGAAGGCCATTACAAACTACTGTGTTTCGGCTTTCTTTTAAGGCAGATGAATTAAGAAAATCTGTGGAACTGATGGTTAATTTGGGTTTGGATCCTGCTATCTGAGCTGGATTTCCTCCACTGATGCTCGTACATAAGAAACTTGGTGAGGCTACAGAGCTGCTTATCAAAAGGGCTGTCTATACTGAACCAGTTATTCCGCCACTGAGCTTCCAAGTCCAGTTAGCATCATCTCCAAAGTGGAATGCAGAGGAACAAAAGCTGTATCAGTCAGCTATGTCACGCTGTTGCAAAAAAAAAAGACAAACACCATGCTAGGTGTAGGAGGAAGAGCACAAACTGGAAAATGAACCACTTCAATGTATTCAGCATCAACAAAGCCTCAGCTGGAGTATGGTGCCAGCACCATGTTTCAGGAAAGATACGGACAGAACAGAGAGGCCAGGGAAGGAGAATGCAAGAGTTAGAGAACAATCTGTTAAAGGCAGTTTGAAAGGATGGGAATTGTTTAATCTAGAAATGAGACGACCAGCAGCAATCTTTCAATACACAAGAGATAATCAATCTTTTATTGATTCAATCAATCATTTATCAATCTATATTCAATCAATCTATTTATTGAATCAATCAATCAATACACAAAAGATAATTGGGGAAAAAAAAAATGGAAATAAACAGGACAGCATCAGGTGCTGAGGGAGGCTGTGGAGTCTCCACCGCTGAAGGTTTCTGGAAACAGGTTAGGCAAGCATCGATGAGGAGTGATGTATGGACAGCTGATCCTGTCTTGTGGCAAGCTGATAAATACTTTCCTGAAGAGCCTTCCTTTTATCCTGTTTTTAGTGACTCTAACACATGAACGTTACTATTCCTCTACACTCCATAATTGCTGAGATGGGCATATTGCCATGAGATGCCAGGATAGTCTTTGTGAGCTCTGTCTGTCTCCTAACTTCGTTCCTCTGTGCTTCTTGTTGCCATACAGACTACAGAAATGGAATAGCTGAACCTATCCCTTGCCTATAGCAGGGCTGAGTAACTCCTGACCCTGCTCAAAGCACATTATCTAGCTATAGATCCACTTATTGTCCTGTAGGCAATTAGACATTTCAAAAACAGCTGGGCTCCAGAACCAGGAATCAACGCGGCTAGAACTGGGGTGACTAAGCATTTATTAGAGTAAAAGGTTTTCATGGCTATTAACTTTGTTGTGTTTCCGTACATGTGAGTGATAGCTTTTCTGACTCATTAGGACAACTGCTATTACCCAATAGTAAGCCACTTATTTTGTACATGTTCTGGGTAACAACACTATTGATATTTGGCTAGGTGATGAAATAAGGACAGAATTGTGAATGCAGACTTGCTCCTACAGCATTTGAAGACAGGAGGGCTTCTTAAGAAATTGTGCTCCTGTGTGCCTCCTGAGCACATGGTGAAAGAGAAGAGAGAGAACAGGAGTCCCCATAACCAGTGTATGGTGACAGTCGAAGAGAGGCTCCTCTTTTGGACAGGAGCCCTAAGGGCTGTCCTCTTCAGTTTAGGTACTTTGGTTGCTTCCAGAAACTTCAGTAGGAATAGGCTAAATAATTAAACCTCTCCTGTCAGCAGAGGCACGCTTGCTTTTTTTTCCTTTCACCCTGACTATGGAGGGACTTTGAGATGTGTGCAGAGCACTAAGATGGGCTTCAAATTGGGGAGAGGCCTCCTAGGGTCCGTGCATTTAAGTAGGAGGAGAGTCTRTTTGTGGTACCAATTGACAAACTTGCAAGAGCTGCACTTTAGCACATGGATAAAAGCAGAGCAGACCTTCAGCAGGTAAAAGGCTCTGCAGTCCTGCCCAAGACTGGGGAAAAGAAGGGAAAATCCCGTGAATGCAGTAGTGAAAGCTAGTGAAAGGGTGGCAGTCTCACGGGTATTAACGATTACTATATCCTCTACTTAGATCAAAAGCTAAATTTATTTTATGAACTGGTAGAGAGTGTTTCTTTACTATCAACTTTTCTCAGGCCTGCTTATTTGTGGAGTCATAATACAGGGACAAGAATAACAGCAAGAATAACATGTGGGAGGATGTAAACTGCAAAACAGCTTAGTGTTTGAATGGTTATGAAGTCATGCTGTCTACCTGGCAGTGAATTTTACAGTAGCTATTACAGAGTGAGTATTTCTGATASACTTGGCAATGCTGGTCTGGGTTGTGCTGAATCTCACTGAAATTGCAGGGTGTAACAACATGCCTTTAATTAACGAAACAGTTATACTTAATAGATCTGGCTGCTACATGCTACACACAAGCCCATGATACCAAAACCAAGATATGTGCAAAAAATGTCGGTGGTGACTCCAACAGAAACCTCAGCAACAAAGCCTAGAAAGCTTTTCTGGATTGAACACTGATTACACAACAACAGGAGCTGTGAGCAGAGAAAGAGCGCGCTGCTAGTCTCCAGCTAATACYTTCAGTCTTTGTGCAATTAAAATTTTTAGTGCAATGAACAGAATTGCTACAGTAAACATCCAACTTCTTCATTTGTACCTTTCCAKATGAACTGCTCACAACACTCACTAAGGTCTTAGAATAAGCAGCAAATGTACTATGTCATAGAATCATAGAATAGTTTGGGTTGGAAGGGACCTTTAAAAGTCATCTTGTCCAACACCCCTGCAAGGAACAGGGACAT
>JASVER010000041.1:3880208-4094197 GCA_030449065.1 Oceanodroma leucorhoa | reverse complement strand
GACATCTTCAACTAAATCAGGTTGCTCAGAGCCCTGTCCAACCTGACCTTGAATGTTTCCAGGGATGGGGCATCTACCACCTCTCTGGGCAACCTGTTCCAGTGTTTCACCACGCTCACTGTAAAAAATTTCTTCCTTATATCTAGTCTAAATCTATGCTCTTTTAGTTTAAAACYATTCCCCCTTGTCCTGTCGCAACAAAAAAAGTTTGTYTCCATCTTTCTTATACGCCCCCTTTAAGTACTGAAAAGCTGCAATAAAGTCCACAGAACCTTTCTCTTGTCCAGGCTGAATAACCCCAACTCTCTCATTCTTCGTAAGAGAGGTGTTCCAWCCCCCCGATCATTTTTGTGGCCCTCCTCTGGACCCGCTCCAGCAGATCTGTGCCTTTCTTGTGCTGAGGGCTCCAGAGCTGGATGCAGTACTCCAGGTGGGGTCTCACCAGAGCAGAGTAGAGGGGCAGAATCATCTCCCTTGACCTGCTGGCCACGCTTTTTTTGATGGAGCCCAGGATATGGTTGGCCTTCTGRGCTGCAAGTGCACATTGTTGGCTCATGTCCAGCTTTTTATCCACCAGTACCCCCAAGTCCTTCTTGGCAGGGCTGCTTTCAATTCCTTCATCCCCCAACCTATATTGATACTTTGGGGTTGCCCCATCCCAGGTGCAGGACCTTTCACTTGGCCTTGTTGAACCTCATGGGTTTCACATGAGCCCACTTCTCAAGCTTGTCCAGGTCCCTCTGGATAGCATGCCATCCCTCAGCTGTGTCAACCGCACCACACAGCTTGGTGTTGTCTGCAAACTTGCTAAGGGTGCACTCGATCCCACTGTCTCTGTCATTGATGAAGATATTAAACAGTACTGGTCCCAATATGGACCCCTGTGGGACACCACTCTTCACCAGTCTCCGTTTGGTCAATGGATGGAGATTGACCACTACCCTCTGGATGTGACCATCCAACCAATTCCTCATCCACCAGTCAGTCCACCCATCAAATCYGTACCTCTCCAGGTTAGAGAGAAGACTGTTGTGGGGAACCGTGTCAAAGGCCTTACAGAGGTCCAGATAGATGACATCTGTAGCTCTTCCCATGTCCACTGATGTAGTCACTCCATCATAGAAGGCCAGAGGTTGATCAGGCAGGACTTGTGCTTGGTGAAGCCATGCTGGCTGTCTCGAATCACCTGCCTGTCCTCCATGTGCCTTAGCATAGCTTCCAGGAGGATCTGTTCCATGATCTTCCCAGGCACAGACGTGAGACTGGCCTGTAGTTCCTCAGGTCTTCCTTTTTTCCATTTTAAAAATGGGTGTTATGTTTCCCCTTTTCCAGTCAGTGGGAACTTTACCTGACTGCCACGACTTAGCAACTTCATCCTCCAGTTCCCTCAGGACACATGGRTGGATCTCATCGGGTCCCATGGACTTGTGCACCTTCAGATTCCTTAGATGGTCTAGAACCTGAACTTCTCCTACAGTGGGTGGCTCTTCATTCTCCCAGTCCCTGCCTTTGCCTTCTGTAGCTTGGGTGGCGAGGCTTGAGCACTTGCTGGAGAAGACTGGGGCAAAAAAGTCATTGAGTACCTCAGCCTTCTCCATATCCCAGGTAACCGGGTTTCCCGTTTCGTTCCAGAAAGGGCCCACGTTTTTCCCTMGTCTTCCTTTTATTCCCAACATACCTATAGAAGMTTTTCTTGTTGCCCTTGSTGTTCCTGGCCAGATTTAATTCTATCAGGGCTTTAGCTTTCCTAACCTGATCCCTGGCTGCTTGGACAATTTCACTGTATTCCTCCCAGGCTACCTGTCCTTGCTTCCACCCTCTGTAGGCTTCCTTTTTGTGTTTGAGTTTGTCCAGGAGCTCCTTGTTCATCCATGCAGGTCTCCTGGTGATTTTGCCTGACTTCCTCTTTGTTGGAATGCATTGCTTCTGAGCTTGGAGGAGGTGATCCTTGAATATTAACCAGCTTTCTTGGGGCCCTCAGGTCCCAGGCCAGCAGAGAGGCTGTGCCAGTTCACTAACCCAAGGGTAATGCTGCTCCTAGCTCCATGGTCCCACCCTCCTCACATAGTTTCTTCCTCCTCCCCCCATGGTAAGGTCTGATGCAGGTTGTTCCTGTTAGGAGAGGAGTAAACCTAGGCTGTTTGTACATTGCTCATGCAGGAAGACGAGATGCTTAAGGAAGGCTGGAGGCAGCTAGGCTTTTTTCTTCTGCACCATGACCAAGAGAGATTATTCCTCAGTCAAAGGAAAGTCCTAAATKAGCCTGTCCAAGGTCACTCACATGGGCAAACCCACACGATTTTAGGCAGGAGAAGCTTATTTGCTGTCTCATTAAGCTGAGTCCYGTTTCCTCTCACCAGAGGTGGATAAATCTTAATGAAGCCTTTTTAAACTCAAGAGCTGTGCCTGGTTTGTGGCACGGGCAAGGCTAGCACCTGCCTACTAATGGGGGCAGCAAAAATCCTTGCCCT
This sequence comes from Oceanodroma leucorhoa, assembly GCA_030449065.1. Classification (NCBI taxonomy): domain Eukaryota; kingdom Metazoa; phylum Chordata; class Aves; order Procellariiformes; genus Oceanodroma; species Oceanodroma leucorhoa. The sequence continues at coordinate 4,091,726 of JASVER010000041.1, read as the reverse complement.
GTGCATGCTAGAGGAAGCCCAGTCTCTGCCTGGCCCAAGTGCCCTCAGGCATGGCTGTCCCTGTGCTTGGGGCCAGAGGCTGGGAAAGCGCCTGAGCCACAGAAAAATGAGAGCACAGGCTTGCTTGCTGCGCACCCCAGAGCTTGTACGCTGCTGCGTGTGAGAGCCCARGCTGTAGCAGAGAGCTTCAGCCATGGGGTTGGAGGAAGGGGGAGGCTGCCTTCATTCTTCCTGCCCCTCCTCCTCCTCAGTTTGGGTGTGCAACTGTGCTCATGAGAGTTGGGCAGGTGGGCAACTGAAGGGCCAGGAGGGCCGGGACAGCTAAGCCACAGTTGAAGAGGCACCCGCTGCCGCCCCAGCTGTCCCCAGAGACCTGGGGTCTGCTTGTCCTCGGCCTGAGCTTGGGGAGGTGATGCTGGGCTGGGTACACGAAGCTCTCAATGTAGCTGCAAATTGTCTGCCTGCTSTGGTGAGAAGTATCTCACTAGTTTTGCAAGAATAGATTGGCCTTTCTTTAATGGTTTTGAAAATCATGACAATTAAAGAAAATTTAAAATCCCATTTAGATTCCAGTATCACTATCCAGCTACTACAGGTGCCTCTCTCCCTCAAGCACCTGGCTAAGCATGCAAAAGTTTAAAAGAAGACACTGTTAATATCTTTCTAGAGCTTACCATATATTCATAAGAGAACTGTAACCTTCATCTCTGCACAATGCTTCTGCAGACCTCAGTTTACCCCCAGTGTCAAAAAATAGCACTGAATGGAGAAGTGGCTTCTCCTTGATGCTGCTCTTTCCTCAGTTTGGTTTTTACATACTAGTCCGAAAGTAGGGGGCGAGGAAAGAGAAAAAAACCTCGTTTCATTAGAGTACAAACAGGAGATACTGTGATCAAGCAAAGGTAAAATATTTTGCTCAAAATAGCAATAGCTCTTGATGACTGATTTTCAAGTTAGGAAATATTTTCACTGCTTTAACAGAACATGTCAGTAGTTGTACAGAGTCTGCTGCAGTACTGATCCTGGTTTAGAAACTAAGATAAGAAAATACAAACCTGGAAAGATACCCAAAACATTGTCTTTTTTTTTTTTTTTCCCCACCACAGTGTATCAGTTGGGCTAATGAAAGATAATATACCTTTAGACAAGCCTGTCTCTTAAACAGTCTTAACATTTTAAACGTAATTTTGAAGGAATTTTCAGTAATAAAACCTAGTCTCTGATGCACAGATATAAAAGGCTTAGAAATATTTTAATGTAACCATTTAATGAAAAATGTCCATATAGTTCGCAGCAAATTTACAAATATGTTTCATCTAGTGAGTGAAGTGCAGTAAGTCCCTCCTTTCAAAAATTTTTACTAAAGATAATATGCAAATAAAAATAGGAARAAAAATGTTAAAGCAAAGTAAGAGATCTAAGCTGTATTTCGGAGCTTCTGTAAATACAGTTTTCAGTGATAGGAGTACTATTTTCTTGGTCACCGCTCGCTTGTGTTTGAGTGACAGAAAGCAGAAATCTTCAGCATATTTTTCATTTCCTTGGATGTTAAAGCTGTGATAACTAACTAGGTGTATTATATTCTTTGCTGGGTAGATTGCATGTTCCTCTTAGAGTCAGCAAAGGTGGAGACAAAAAGAAGTGTGAAAATAAATTGGAAGAAATTCTACAAGTGGCACTGATATGCAGGTTTATTCCTTATGTGACCCATGCAAGAAAAATATTCTTGGAAATACAGTTAAAACAGTTAAAATATTGTTCCGAAGGAGGGGGATTTATTAGCACTTGAACAGTCAGATAAAACAATGTAAAAGTTTGGGTAGCAAAGTTTTCTCCCTTCCTCTCTCTGTTCTTCCCCATGCAGGACTGAGTTCTCAGTACTACGTGCTTTAGGCAGCTGCAAAGCTTTATTTGCGTACATGCTATGCAATTATTCTGGTTATGCTAGCTGACCGGATTTTTGAACTTAACAAATTTCTCGCATTTTGTGGTTCCTGGAAAAGATGTCAGATGTGAGTGGTATCACTTTACAAATCCACAAGTTTGCTGCRGGCAAGAACACATGTTCTTTTATTTGGCTTTGCAACAATATTGATGAGCAATGAAAGATTGGAATAGGCAGTAAAAATTGTTCATTGTAAAAGAGAAGAAAGAGGAAGATTATAGGAGTGACCATGTCAGAAAAGAAACATTTAAATCGGTGTGTTAAGTTGTAATCAGTAAAGACTAACTACTTGACAGTAAAATCTCTGTGATTTGAAAGTAGATCCCCCAGGCACCTTTCTGTGTAAATGGTGAGGAGGACTGTGTGGGATATTGTCTTGGACAAGAAACACTCAGTGTTTAGGGAGGTATCAGTAAACAGGATATTATGGTAGGAGGTGACAGTGACAAAATGCACTCTCCAGAGCTGGATGCCTGTTTCCAATTAAATGGCTTTCTGCGGAAAAGGAAGCAGACTCCCACGACATGTGTTCGGCGGAATCATTTCCCATCAGTGGTATCACTGGCCTCTGTACCAACATATCCCCTTCTAGCAGGTACACAGGGTTCAAGGGAGGCTCCACACCCACTGGAGTGTAAACTGAGTAGATGGACTTTGGTGTCTGGCTGAAACACAGATTTTAAAGGTTTGGTCTTAGGATCCTAACCTGCTTCCCGTATTGCTGATGGTGATTGCTCTTTACTGTTTATAAGCCAAAAAATTGAATTATTTAAACATATAGCTAAAAAAAAAACCACTATAAGGAACCAATAGTGGTAAAATATTTATAGATAATCTGGCTCTGAAAGTCTATTCAATTATTTTCCTTTCCTCTGTTCAGGCTTCTGAGGGAAGCAGCAGCGTCCTGCCTGCCATCTCTAGCTGAGTCAAGGGGAGAAACACGGCAAGCCAGTGTGAGCAGGCTGCGAGCCCCGTGGGAGGATGAGCTGGGAGAGCCCTGTGCCCAGGCCCTGCGGCACCACCTTTGCCGCTGCCTGGCTACACGCTGCTCCATCCATGCGGATGAAAAAACGTACGTTAGAACTTCCCAAGGATTGCTGCCTCTGGTGCGTAATAGTGTGGCACAAAAAGCCCCCAAAGACCTGAAATTTCTAACACAAAGCCCAAAAATGATCAAAAAAAGGCAAGGACTGACTTTCCCAGGCTTACTAGGAGATGGAGATGAATTTGACTCAATGTCATTCATTTTTATTTTGGTGAGGGAACACCAAGCCAGATTTCCATTGTAGGTTGACTTTATCGGCTCTGTCCTTGATGGAGTTAAGTTGCTGTGTGTGATGCATTTGAGCGTAGTGCCATGCTTTAAATGTCAGGCCTTGCTTTTGAGGAGAGAGGCTTGTTTGTGGTGCTGTAGGCACCACTATTATAAGGCTGGTAGCACGAAGATAAGAAAAATTAGTCCCCCAGACTTTGCCAAACCTTTTTACAGGTTCTGTTTAAAATAAAGTCACCCACTTTTCCAACACAATTCTTTTTCATCTTTCCAAATCCACGTTTGTGTAGAGGGCTAATCAGTATTTTGCAGTTCAGCATGATGTTTAGATCTGCTTCCTAATGGTCTCCCCAACAAGCCAAATTACGACAGCCATACCTAGTTATTTTAATGCTCTCTAGTGTTGACTTGGATTATAGCATGTTATTTGTTCAGCTGCTCCAGCTGCATTAGCTATCACTAAACCATTTCTGTAGCACTTGCAAAATGCAAAATGTTATGAAAAAGCACTTAATGTTGGTCATTAATTTTAAACGTATGAGAGGTCTCGTTCATTTTTTAATTTGCTCAGCCTCTTGCAAGATCAAACCGTGATCAGATAAAAAAAGATGAAAATGATCAATAAAAAAGGGCCTTACCCAGGAATTTACTGAAATATTGCACCTGGCACACCAGGCTCTTCTCTTTCCTCCCTGAGCTCTCAGAGAGCTCCGGTGCAGAGCTGTAGCTGGTGATGTACCAGCCAGCTCTACTCTCTTTTCATTTCTGGATCCCATCTCAAGTAGGGAGAGATCCAGTGGCCTGATCCAGTTTGCCTGATGCAAAACATCATGAATACACTTCGTAGCCATGCTCACATTTCGGGCTAGGATTCAACTAAATAGGGAAACAGAGCTAACAGCCAGCAGACCATTCTTTGTCTGCAGTCAAGCTGCAGGGAGCAGGTTATAAGGCAGATGCATGCTTGGCATTAASTGATAAAATGCTTCTAGTGTGAACGTACCAATCTCTGCAAAATCCTTGCCATGCTAAACTAAGCAACGCTTCCCCTGTGAAATAAGTTATACTAGTGGCAGCTGCTGTATGAGGTGTTTTGCCAAACCATGCTGATTACAAATCTTGCCCCTGCCAATATTGCTACAACATGAAGCTGGCATATCTGGAACACCAGCAAGCTTTCTTACGCATGTTTAGTGCCTGACACCTCCTCACCTACATATGTTATTTGGCACAAGTTTGTTAGCTTCCTTCATACAGAAAATAATGCAGCTTAACCCTGACATTATGAAAAAAGAGAAAGAATGAGGAAGAGACGGTATGGGTGAAACAGCATGTAACATTGATGGGTTTCATTTCTTTTGGTCAAATTTTCATTCCTTCCCCTTCCCCCTGAAACAAGCCGCTCATTTTCTTTCCCAGCTAGCAGTGCAAGGGTGCATTAAGCATGAAGAAATGGTTAGCTTTTCCTGTTAGCTTAAGCATGTCAGTCTAAATTGCAGTACTTTTCTGGTTCAGCTTCCTCGAAAGGCTACCACATTGTGCTTTGCTGCATGGCCATGCTCAGTGGTTATAACCTGTTTTGCGAATGCTATTTGTGCCTGAGTTTGGCTCCATAAACTGTTGCTGCTTGAGCAGGTCCCACCAATCAAATACAAGCAGCATCTTGCCATCAATACAGCAGCAAAAGCAGACACTGAGAACTGTAGCATGTTCCAACTAACCGGTTGCACAGAAATGCCAAATTCAGTAAGACTTGAGCTGCCATTGCCTTGGTATGAGACTCCCCAGTCACATCATAGCAGTTTGCTTATTTTTGCAGTCCAATGAGGCTGAGGCCTCAACAAAATAAAAACAGAAAGCGGAAGTGTGACACTAGCTGTGGGAGCTTAAAAGAGGGAATAACTATTAATGCTTCATTTGCTATGAAAAGGTGATATTTGCTCTATGGTTTAGCAAGTACTATGCTGTGCGGCAATTGACTTGTTAATCACCTCTCCATATGTAGCAGACATACGCATTTGCAGGCTAGCAAGAAGCTTGCTAGAAGCACTTGCAGAGGATCAATATGAGTAGGATGCCTAAGCATGTGTCATTGAATGGCTTGGGTTGGAAGGGACATTTAAAGATCATCTGGTCCAACCCCATTCCATGGGCAGGGACACCTTTCACTAGATCAGGTTGCTCAAAGCCCCATCCAGCCTTGAACACTTCCAGGGATGGGGCATCCACAACTTCTCTGGGCAACCTGTTATAGTGTCTTACCACCCTTACTATAAAAATTTTTTTCCTGATCTAAACCTACCCTCTTTTAGTTCAAAATCTTTAGCCCTTGTCTTGTCACTACAGGCCCTGTAGTCTCCCTCTATCTTTCTTATAAGCCCCGTTTAAGTACTGAAAGGCTGCAGTAAGGTCTCCCTGGAGCTTTTTCTTGTCCAGGCTGAACAACCCCAACTCTCTCAGCCTTTCTTCAGAGGAGAGGCGTTCCATCCCCCTGGTCATTTTTGTGGCCCTCCTCTGGACCCACTCCAACAGGTCCATGTCTTTCCTGTACAGAGGACCCCAGAGCTGGACGCAGTACTGCAGGTGGGGTCTCACCATAGCAGAGTAGAGGGGCAGAATCACCTCCCTTGACCTGCTGGCCATGCTGCTTTTGGTGGAGCCCAGRATATGGTTGGCCTTCTGGGCTGAGCGCACATTGTYGGCTCATGTCCAGCTTTTTATCCACCAGTACCCCCAAGTCCTTCTTGGCAGGGCTGCTCTCAACCCCTTTYTCCCCCAGCCTGTATTGATACTGGGGGTTGCCCTGTCCCAGGTGCAGGACCCTGCACTTGGCCTTGTTGAACCTCATGAGGTTCACACGGGCCCACTTCTCRAGCCTGTCAAGGGTTGTGTTTTCAAACATGCTTAGGCAACATAAAAATACTTTCTAAAGGCAACTTCAGCACTTTAGCTAGTTACCAATAAGTCAAGAAGTCTAGCTAGATTTGTAAGTCCTTTTTATTTAAGGGTTCTGTGCTGTAACAGCCTTTCCTGTTTGTTTTTTTTTTAATGCAAGCCAGAATCGTCAGCAAACCCAACTTCAGCAGTGTGTGTGGCAGAGCTGGGATACTGGTTTACAAACATGCATAAAATCTTTTTTAGTTGTTCTTATTCAGGATCTTTGTTGATGCTCTTAGCCATGAGGATAAACAAACAGTTGCGTTCACCCCTCTCATTTTTTCACCCTACAAGGTAGGAAGAAGTTGCCTATGTGCAAATATTCTTGAGCGCACAGAGGTTACAAGTGAAAGTGCCCAAGCACACAGCAAAACGAAGTAAGTAATCGCTATGACTGCCGAGCTGTTTTCCATGTACCTTTCCTTGCCTCCTAGCATGTAATACTGCCCCTTGCAAAGCAGACTAGACAGTCTCTTTTGGCTAATAAACCACTATCGTGAAACAAAATATCACGACATTGAAAAAAATCCCAACTATGTAATAGATCTAAAAAGTAGTCCCCCAGCCTGTAACTACAGGAAGCACAGAGGTAATTTTTTCTGCCGCCAGGAAGTGGATGTCCATAGTTTTAAGATGCATTTGGATTTTCTGAAAACCAAACCCATCCCTAATATGGTATTAAACAAAATGAGAATGTATCTCAGTATGTCTCATAAACATTTGTGGGATTTTAGCCTTCCAAACTATATATACATATATTTTTAGCGCTCATGTACTTAGAAAGTGGCAAATACTTGAGAATAAAAATCTAGAGAGACCCTGGTAATGCAATATTTAATTATGCTTAAGTCTGTTAAGGAACAGACACAAACCAACAAGACATGGTTAGAAAGAACTTTTATCACTGTCACACTGTATGCAGAAAAATCAGGTTTCTTAACACTTGTGCTGGACTGAAGACAGCTTTTATCCATTGCTGCACTTCTTGGCTGATTCCTATGGCAAATCCTAGATTAAACAAATTCCTGCTTAATTTAGCTTCCATTTTCATATACAGTCCTATTACCTACATGCTCATTTCCAAAMCTGATTTCCTGTTATTTGGCTTTAGCATCCCTTGTAGTAAAAGAATGCTCCACAGAATAAAGTTAGCTATTTGGCTCTACACCACAGCAATTTTAGTAGACGTAGACACAATGTAAAATATAAAAAACATCCAGACTTGTCAGGGGTAAAGGATATTCCCAAGTCCTGAACATGTGCATGAAGATTAATCATGTGCAAGAAAGCACATGTTTGTAAACTGCGTAACAAGATGATGAATACGACTTTTTCAGTATATTTTCTGGAGAGCCATTCAACATTGATTTATTGCGAAACAAAATTTCACAATTTTTCCTGAAATTAATTGTGAAAAATACCACATTCCTAACCAAGATGCCTAGCATAACTAATGGTAGGAACACCAAAAGAAAAGCTAGTTCCAGCAGCTGAGAATTATCTCCCCTGACACATTACACCAATCAATAGCTGGTTTTCATTTGCTCACATTCCTAAAACCATACTGTTTTGAAGTGGAATATATAAAAATGTAAAATGAATAGTTTCAGGGTCCAAGATCCGAAATAATGCTAAGAAAATGAAGTTTACAGATAATTCCAGAAATAATGACATCTAGGAAAAAAAAAGCCTGGAAAGAGATTTTCACTTTCTTCAGGAAGTACTGCATAGGCGCAGTGGTTCCTTAAGTAAGAATTTAATCAACCTGACACAGTTCAAAATCCTAAAATGGGATTTCATAAAACCCCTGCAATAAACTGAACTGACAATGCAGAGTATTTGTCTGAAAAAAGGAGTTTATTTGAAAAACACTCAAAAACTTTTAAGAAATTACTTTTCCCCTCTACATTAACCTATTTACATATACTATATATATACGTATACAGAGTTATAAATTGAATTGTGCATTACTATAATGAATCCATAGAACTATGTATTATACAACAACTTGGTTTAAGGTTTTGCATTTCTTGGATACAATACAGTCTTTTGTTGTCTGAAATTGTCTAAAAATTAAGCATGTGTAAGACACGTTATCTCAATGCATTGCTAATAATTTCCTGTAGRCACTGTTATTCACATTAGTAGAGCACGTAGCCCTTCTACTAGTGGTAGACATTGACTGGCCACTGCTGCTACTACTGTTAGGATCGAAAGTCTCTTTACAATGGAAGAGACTGACAAGTTGTCTCTGATACTGAGAAGAAGCATAGTAGTAAATAAAGGGGTCAATGCAACAGCTAACACTGCTGATACAAACACAGAGTAGATAGGCAAAGTAGAGATACTCTAAGCTGTTGTCATAAGAAAAATGGATATAATGAATTAATAGGAGAACATTTGTTGGTCCAAAGCAAATAACAAAAACAGAAAAAACAGCCACACACAAGAGCAAGGCACGTGTCTTCTTATTTTGTTTTGCAACAATGGTAGAAGAACTAAGACATCGAATGATACACACATAGCAGACAGTAGAAATTATAAATGGCACTACAAAAAACACAGAAGAGAAGACAGAGAAGAAGTGGAGGTAATAGCCGTGAAGTTCAGATTCTCTTAGCACATCGTGGCAAGTAGTTATATTTAACTTGGGTATTTCCATTGTTTGCTCTCTGATAAGAAAAGGTATAACCCCAGTTATTGCTACAAGCCATATGATGAAACAAATCAGCGAGGCACGTGTCAATGTACGCCACCCAAGAGACTGCATGGGATACACCACTGCTAAGAATCGATCGAAGCTTATGCTCGTCATAAGCATTACTGAACAGTACATGTTACAGTAGAAGGCAGCAGTGATGAAACGGCACATTTGAGGTCCAAAAACCCAGTCATTTCCAGAAAAGTGATAAGCAATCTTAAAAGGAAGCACGCTTACAAACAAGACATCCGCAAGGGCCAAATTCAGCATGTATACTACAGCTGGCTTTTCAATTTTCATTTTTTTCAGAAACACCAGTATCGCTGTAATGTTCAGAGGGAGACTCAGCACAAGCACTAAGGTGTAAACTGAAGGAACAAAACGCGTCAGCCACGGACTAGTGAGGTATCTTGCTGTTTGCACTGACACTGTTTGTTGTTCATGTAGGAACAATCCAGTCTGATTGGTGGCTCCTGATGCGGCTTCGGAGTCATTTTCAGTATCACCTTCAGTCGGGATAGGGTCATCCTGGTGACTTATGAAAGAGAGTACAAAACTTCTGACCTGTGGTATGCTGCCATTATATGGGAAGGCTGAAAAATAAGAAAGTATAAAGATTAATAAGCAAATATTTACATACTATGGGGAAGCAAAAACATCTTTCAAAAAGGAAAGATAAGATCATATTAGCAACACAAAATAATAAAGTTAATTCCTGATTTAAAGCACAGACTGCCCACAGATGTTAGTCCAGCGCTTTTTGTTTTAGCTCCTGTTAGAAGTTTGGGTAAGATGTCCTTCTTTGTCTAAGATGTCCTTCTTTGTCTCATATCTCTTAGTTTGGAAGCTTTTTATGATAGGGAATCTGTCTGTGCTTAAGGAGCCAATCTCATCTATGTTCTCTTTGGGCTAGTTTAACGGGAATACAACAGTAAATTTGCCACCCTTAAACTGTCTTTGCCAGACCCTTCATACAGTTTGTAAGAAATAAGGTGCTGGGATAAATACTGGTATACATACACAAAATTCCCGTTAGAAGTACTCATCACCAAAGTAACAAAAACTTAAAGTGAAATTAAAACATCAAATTACTGAGATATTTCTCTGTGCTCTGGAGACATCCTACTCAACCTGACGGCCCCCATCAAGACAGATGGCAGAAGTCTTGATGCATGCAGTTCTCAAGGCAGACGTGGATGAACCTTTTGCTGCATCAGACAGGTAGCCACAAATGGCACTGAAACACTTCCCCAGTTCTACTTATCCTGCCCCACAGTGTGCATCGCTGAGGACAGCGTGTGTCCAGTGTGCCCTCGGGGCACTTCTGAAGCCTGGCACTAGTGTTCCCTCTACGGCAAGGTCTTCTGCAGCATGGTTCGGTGGCTGTGACTGAGAAGAAAAGTGTCAGGACAGGGTATCTCTGTTGTATGTAGCTGTAACGAGTTAGTAATTTAGTGTTACAAAGTGTTGAATGTGTGGTATGGGTTTATTTATGTAAAAAAACCCCACAATCAATCAAAAGAGCTACGTTAGACTTTATTTCAGAAAAGTTGTTTGTAGGGAGACTTATTTTGGAAGACTGTCGTTTTTTGCTTCAGCTTAATCTACTTAGACGTAGRATAATTCAGATATACTATGGGCAGACAAAAGTGACAGAGTTACTACTACTGAAGTAATCATTCATCTACTTAGCTGTGCCACTGATCCTTTGTTGAATCGTAGACAATTAAAATAAAAATGAAGGTGTGTTAGCTTAAATCAGTGAGCTGAAAGTACATAGGCATGATTCACCCATCTAAGATGCTATTCGTTAGAAGCAATTATTTGTTCAACAGTAATTCAAACCATTTTTTTATGCAGATGAGAACAAAAGCATCTAAAGGAGGCAGACGGCAAACAGAAAAGTGGCTGCAGCTTTAAGCAGGCAGTTACCTCCCTTTGTGCGCAGGCTGTGTGAGAAGGGCCCTGCCCAGCTTGAATTTTGGTGAAATTCAGACTTGAACGTGGGGGGAGATCAGAGGAGTGGTAGGGAAATTTGGGGATTTTTTAAAGCTGCTGTGCTCTATGTATCATGTTGTGTCACAGAAGCATTCTAGGGGCAGAGGGACAAAAGAGGGGAAGTGTTTGAGAAAATTATTTTCGTATGGAAAGTGACTAGATTGCAACCTCTGCAGGCCTGAAAAAAGATGCTGGATGAGAATTTGAGCCTGGGAGCTTGTTGCACAGACTGCAGTAGGAACAATTTAGTACTTATATTGAAACACAAATGCACAGAAGTATCTGAGATTCAGTGTTCACACAGAAGGGCACTAAACCAATTTATACAAGGGCCTATTCTGMCATCTAAAAGAGAACCCTAACAAAAGGCAAAACCATAGATCAAGCCTTAATCTTTAACCTTACTTTAAAAGTTTAGGCTGAGCAGTGGGGTGGCTTACGGAGCCAGCTTCCTAGTTTAGCAGTTCAGGTGCAGCACAAGTTATATTTAACACCTCTAACTTCAGCCCGTGGCCGACATTAATCCGTTTGCCTGTGGCTGACATTGAATAGTTAGGTGCAATAGAAACCTGTCACAACTGAYACCATTGGTATTCATCTCTTTTGGGAGGATCGTAATTATACTTGAATGAAAAAAAAATAAAATTTCTCATGCCCAGAGGGAAGTCTCCATGGTAAAAACATCAGTAAGAGTGATGAAAAAGCCTGAACAGTACCTCTGGTATCTCTAGTACATGCAAGCTTTATGGATTCAAGACTTTGAATGCTGTGAATATATATGTCTTCCACTGACATTTCTAAAATGGAAAATTTCTGAAATGGGAGACAATGACAATCCCAGTCCCCGAAGGTCTACATGTCCTTCTTGGTTTCTCCACCACTGAAGAACAGTGTGGAGAACCAAATGAAGAGGTGACATGGTTTCATGTGAGGAAGGCATGTTTTTGGGGAACAGATATAAATGGACTTGATGAGAGGAAGGGTAAACCTGTATCTGGAGCTAGGAACTGTATTGCCAAGATGACCTCTGCATGACATGCTAACTGAGGTGCTTCCAGCAAGSACCTCTCTCATCCCAGTATCCCTGAACTTTGAAGGGCTTCGCCTGTGCTGCCTCACCTGAGTTAGCAGTGCTGCAGGGAGCCACAGAGGAAGTGCTGCAAGTGCCTCACTTTTTGAGGACTAGCAAGCAAACTGGCCAGACCCACTGACTCTTAATGACTAAGGTTAAGTCACTTAATGCAGAAGTGCTTGGTGGTAACCTAACCCATTTCTCGTCAGTGACTCCTAACTTAGAACAGTATGAAAATATGCTGAAGTAAAAAAATGATGATTGGCCAGTTATCTTTTATCAACTACTGACCTTTGTCTTAGCTATTGCTTAGAGTTACTCGAACATTGCTAATAATTTTAATTATATCCTGAATTCTTGGAACTAACTTATTTACAACTTTCTTAGATGAAAGGATTTRGAGTCTGCATTACTCCATTATCGAACTTTTCTAAAAGTAGAATCCTACTACAATAATTCATAAATAATTTTAGTTTAGCTAAAAATCTCTGGAATAATACTTTAACTTGGTGAAAACTACATGTTCTTTGTATAAGCAAGACTTTCTAAGTTCAGAGTTGAACTCAACCTTGATGCTGTTAACAACACCTCCATGCTGCATCCTGTGCTTAGTTCATGTCTCCACCTTGAACCTAGATGACATGAGGTACTCCTTGAAAGCCAGCTCTATGGAAAAATGCAATGAGACCTCAGACTTGCTGTTTCTTTGCCAYTTGATAATACAGAGAGTGGGAATTTAAACTTTCTTGATGAAATTCAATTTAATTTGAATTTAAAAAATTGACAGCCACACATCAGTTCTTTTCCTTTGCAAAGCTGCTTGTATGTTTGTATGACACAGCATCTGTGTATTATTAGAAAAAACAATCGTGCACTTCATGCGTTCTGAAACAGAAAGGTAGTTACTGCCCCGAGGTTCTGGATTCCTTTTGTGTCAGTGTTTATTTGAAAATGCCAATGAGCAGAGATTTATACACAGAAGGGAAGAGGTTGAAATGACGTCATATTATTTCAAAAGATCTTAATGAACCTTGACAATAAACATAAAGGTCAGTAATGGGAAACAGGCAGTACCTACAAGCTGGGATAGTAGAAGACAGCCAGTACAGTAGCTCTACAGAAAAGATTTTAAAACTACTCTTCATAGCTACAGCTATACCAGAATCTGTCAGATGTTCTTTTCTAGCTGTTTTAAAGCTGTAGATATAATTTGTCTCTAAAACATATTTCACTACAGCTTAAGTAATTTTTAATAATACAAATAATCTGTTAGGAAAACAGAGGTAAAGCTTGTATAATGATCACAAATGTTCAGTCATCCTATTTTTGCTAGGCTGTCACCTGATCTGTTTGGAAGAGGTCAAACCTGGTGGATTACTATTTTTATGACTAGTAGTATTCTCATTGCTGATACGACAGGGTTAACAGCTGTATCAAAGTACTTGTAAAGTATAAATAGTATGAAAGAACAGGACTAAGAAACTAAGAACAAAGAAGGAGTGAGATAAAGCACTGAGGTTTTATTCTCGTGGTGTGCAGTCAGCACACTGAACAATATATATAGAGTCTTTCCTTTTCTTCCATTAAGGACTTTGAAAGGCAAAAATTACATAGAATCAGTACGATACTCAAATTGCCTGAAGTTTTCTTTTACTGCCTGTGGTTTTTGCACTGATTCTCCAATAAGGACATAGACAAATGATGTAGAAAGCTCAATAAGTTTGGGATTGTTTGATTTTAACARTCTATACTGTGGTGTTTTCCACCAAGTACTACATATTGTTGGTCTCGCAAGCAGCATACATGTATTCTGCTTACCCTGAAAGACACTGCTTTTTTTTACACAGAGCTATTTTATAATTTCCTTTCATGTCTACTTTCATATGCAAGGGGCTACTGCACATACTGTTCCGTGAAAGGGGAAGTAGAGAGCAAAAAATACAACGGCTTCAACCAATCTTAAAAAGCACTCTTGAGCTCCAGAAGAAAATTTCAAAGTATTTCTGTAGACCCATAAATCTGGACAGGATGTTACAAACCAGCTGTGCTAATATCTCAAGGGATATTTTTGTGAGGTGGAAAACTAAAGATTAGGCTCCTACTCAAGCCAATTAAATATGTTCCCTATGTGCTGCTGGACAACTATTAATACTGATTTCTGGGCATTACTGATGACAGCTGCACCCATACTGCTGGCTTATAACAAAAAGTCAGTTCCTCTTATCTCGCCTTTGTATAATCCGCAGTGATAAGCATCTAGAATCTAAATTACTCAGTGGCCCATAAATTAGGTACTCACATTAGGCAGAATGTGAAGTGCATGTCAGACATGTTCATGAACAAGGGGAGACACAGTCTTGTAGGACAGATGACCATTATTTGCTTTAGTGAAAACAAACACCATATTGTCTTTAAAAAATACTCTTTAGCCCACATCTCCATTTATACAGAATTCGTTACTGTATTACAGGAGTGATGTAACAATTTGAACACATCTTCCTGAAGTATTGTTTTCTTGCAACCAGATGTCTGGTCCTTTTTTGCTTTCCTTTCTCAATTGCTTTCACCACAGGTGTTGGCTTCAGGCAATGATAACATCTTTCTACCCAGCTATCAGTGTCCCAACGCAGGAAAGTCCGGGCAGGTTCAGACCTCAGCCAGCCACCTTGGCAGCACCTGGTCAGCTAATCTGCAAGCACCTAGCGCCAACCCGCTGCCAAGCCACTGCTTTTTCACCCACCCACAGGACCAGCACAGGTCAATAAGGTGAGAACCATGGATGTTGAAGGACCAAGGGAAAAGCCGGGGAGAGAGGCCACAGGTGCAAGGGCAGAGCAGACCTGGGGATACAGCAGTGCACGGGCGATGGGAACTAAGTACATTGTGGTGGGAACAGGGAAGCTTATGTGGGACAGTGGGGAAATGATATTATTACAGTGGGAGTGAGCACAAGTGGAGCAGAAGACATGTTCRGATGGCCAGGCTTTATTAGTTCTACTGCAGATGAAGTAACTTATATTGAATTTTCCTCTTCCTAGTGATGTAATACAGCAATTATTTCAATCATTATTTCCTAATGAAGCAGCGAATAAATAGTGTAATTCGGGGTGCTCTTTAATGAAGGCTATAATTGCAATAGGCAGGAAAACAAGTTTTAATGTTTCCATAAACTGGAAGAATAGCATCCAACACTACAATCTTTTTTCTAGCATTACATTGTAGTTTGTCTTTTACCCCTCTCCCCCCCTTTTCTTTGTAAGGACATTTTCCTTAGACTTCCAATACGAACATGATTGTGGTCTCTTCATTCCCACTTGTCCTTGTGCCAAAAAGTTGTTTAGCCAAAATTATCTGCCCTCCCTGATACTGCCCWCCCAGCATTATTACAAACACTATCTCTATCCCCTTTCAGCCTTCATTTTAGCAGTCAAAGCATACCACGCTCTGAATTTCCCCTTAGCTATTCCTCTGATCAGCCCTTTTCTGTATGTAGAGCTTGAACTGAGCAGACATCTCATGGGGTTGTTATTTGTACAGCAGCACTATGATCACTATGTGATTGAAACAAATGTTAAACTGAATCTGTTAAACAGAAAAAAATCGCTGCTAGTCTCTAAATGCATAATCTTGCCCTTTGTACTGTTGTACTTCTACSAGAAACTGGGAGGTTACATGCATGCATGTCTTCTCTTACCTTCCCGCCCTCAGCATCTGCCTTGTCAGACAAGCTCTGCACTAGACGAATCTGTGTTCTCACCAGTTACAGCACTGATGTTGCTATTAGTGCTATTTCTAATTGAATAACCATGAAGGTCATCTACTTGGGGTGGATATTCTGCATTACTTTGCGTAGGCAGATTTTCCAAACTTTGCGCTACCTACAAATTCAGCTGGCACTCTTATCTTCTGAAGTTGTTAATGAACGGCAATGCCAGTTTTTTAAGGAAGTCCACCAGTACGTCTCACCAGCCTGGTCACTTCTTTCCATCACAACTTGCTATTGCATGGCAGCCTCCTTAGCCATAGGACAACTGCAAACCATTCTTCACCATCAGTAAACCTTACCTGTGGCATCGCATCTTTCTCAGATCTATGTATTTCAGAAAGAAATACAGTTCTCAAAAAGTACCTGTCTGACGTTGCTTTACCCAGGCTGCCTACGTTTTAGCYTGTTCTCTTGCCCCTCCTATGAGAAAAAACCTGGAGCAGCGTTTCACAACGCCAAAGAAAACGCGATCCTAAGCTCCAGTTAAAAGCGGCAGACCCTTGCCCTGGCTGCGCGCAGGCCAGCGATGCTGTGCGCTAAGGCGTACTCTGTTCTTGCCGAGGGCCCGGGTCCGGCCCCGCTGCCAAGGCACACGGCGCCGCCGCCGCCCGCAGCCCGCCGGACGGCCGGGCTCCTCGAGGGCTCGGCGCCCGCCGGGCTGCCCGGCCACCGCTCCGCAGCGGAGCCCACGCGGGACGGGAGCGCTCCGGCCCGACCGGGCTGGCGGCGCCCCTCGCTCCCCGCCCCTCCATCCCACCTCATCCCATCCCATCCCATCCCTCCCTCGGCAGCTCCCCCGCGCGGGAGGGGCGGCGACTCACCGGCGCGGGCGGCGGCGGCGGGCGGCGGGTAGCCGAGGGCCGCCAGGGCGCAGAGCAGCGCGGGCAGCGCCCGCGGCCCCATGGCCGCCGCGCCGGGGCGGGAGCCGGGCCGCCGGGAGCTCCCTCCGCTCCCTCCCTCCGTCCAGCGCAGGGGGACGCGAGTGCAGGCGAGGGGCGGCGGCTGGCAGCCGGCGGCGGGCTGGAGCTGCGGAAGGGCCGCCCAGGCGTCCCTCGGCGGCGGGGGAGGCGGGGACGCCTTCCTGCCGCGCCGCCCCGGTGGAGGGGGGCTGCGCGCCGGGCCCGCGCCGCCCGGCGTGGGGGTGGGGGGGAGAGCCAGGCCCCGGCGGCAGCGGGGGGGGCGGGGAGGGGGGCGGAGGGCAGAGCCGGCTGACGCCGCAGCACAGCGGCCCGGGCGGCAGCCCGCACGCTGCGGAAACGGCAGCGGCAAACGCTGGCACCCGGCTGAGAAGGGTCGTGGGCGGGGACAGGGTGAGAAGGCAGGAGGTGCAGAACAAAGGGTTACTCTCAAGGAATTACTCTAAGCTGAATTTGCCACATTTTCTTTGTGCAGTCCGAATTGCTAATGCCCTACAGGAGCACGGTGWCAAGACCAGTTGAAATATCTGCATTGCTCATAATTGAAAGATCACGCCCATTCAGAAAAGCTTCTTATTACATGGATCTGCTTTGTATAAAGCAGACAACATCAAAGCTTGCTTGTACTGCAATGGTTCAGTAAGCTGACTGCTCTACAAATACAGGACAACCTAAAAGCAATTCATTACCCAGCTTTGCAGTCCTCATGCCTGTTCTTGCAAGACCCCTGAGGAAGAGGTGCCACTCGTGAACTCCAGTGGCACACGCCTTGGACAGGAAAGCTTGTGCTGTCCTTCAGAGCTGCTCATGAATCAAGAGCTGGTTGAACTGAAACCTATATGAAAGCTATAGAGGGAAATATTTTGGTAACTTTGCAGCTATTATTTAGGCTCCTTTCTTTGAAAATACATATTCTACTGGTCGTTTGAGTGTTTGTATTTCTTAGGCCTATAACACAGTGGAAAGCTTTACAAGTGGACACTCTTTGGTTTGCTGGGGTATGCGGACCCATCCTCGACTGTATATCCTTCTGTTTACAGCAATACAGAAAAAAAAAAGGGGGGGGGGAGGAGGAGGAGGAAGCTCCATTTAGAACTTGTTCATATGTATGAAGTGCCTTTATTACTGCTGAAGCACTGACCTTTGCTCTTAACTCAGAGTAAAAACCATGGAAAATAAATACTCCTGATCACAAGTACTGGTTCCCAGTAGGTTCTATGTCTCTATGATATTGTTCCCACAATCCTACCATTTGCTACGTTACAGCACTGTTAAGGCTGACTGCAATTTGTGTAGAACAAGAGCAAGTAATAAATACAAATTTTACAGCTGGCCAGCCTTTCTACAGCTGTCACCCCCAAAACACCAGGGAACCCACACAAAACACCTTATACTTAATCATGAACTATTCTTCTAGTTAAGAAATACCTTAATCAGAGGTAATTTCATCTGTTTGGGAAAAGAAAGTGAGGCTATTCTTGGGCATTCTTGTGGTCTCACAGCTCTATAAACATACCCAAAGGCAACACTTAAAATTGTCTAAACCCAAAATGGAAGTGAACTAAATACCAGTCTTTCTTAAAATAAATGTGTATTTGTAAATGTTATACCAGACCTCAGAGAAGCATACATTTTCAGTATTAGTATTTCTTAAGTTTAAGAAGACTTAACCAGTGGGTTAGTGCTTGAGGGATAAATCAGTCTATAGAATCTGTGAAAGATATGAAGGGAAACTCAGATTGTATCTGCAGGGAGTACCTTGGTTGCAATTATAAGGAACAGTCATAGGGCTATGTCCTTTCTTCTTTGTAAATTAGATTACTGTAAATATAGCAAGTGAATGAAAAAAACCCTGTGTTTGTTAAATTTTCTGTCTGCATATGGGAACCAAATTTAACTTAATTTTTGTATCCTGTAGTTATGCAAGTCAGCTTGCCGCTTTCTCCCTAGATAAACTGATTGTAGTGGAAGTGAAGAGTTCATGACTTCTGAAGTCATAAACTTCACCAGCTAYGACTTTTTAATTCTAGCTCTTGTACCTTTTTCAGAGCTATGTTTTTTGGCAGAAGCATGTTACARGACAAAACTTCATTCCTGTTAAACACACTAGGTCTACCAAAAAAGCCTACAACTGTCTAAGAAGATTGCTTCGTCATAGCTGCCTGGGGAAGGAGCCATCTTTCTGCTGCTTAATATACAGATTACCCTGGTGCATGCCTGGGGTGGGTAGTTACTGCTCAAAGAGGATGAGGTTAGAAGCATATCTCAGAGGCAAAATCAGTCCTCCAGGAAGAGGGTGTTTATCTAGTTATGAACTTTTAGAAATCAGATGTGACTGTCACTCTCTAGATTTGCTGTTAGAGGGAAGTTTGTTGTGTTGCTCCTATAATCTYAAAGAAGGTCATTTGCACATAAACATGAAGTGAAACAGAACAAAGCTGTTACTTGTAATGGTGTTTCTGTCTGCTTGGCCAACGAAGAAAGATGTTGTTCTGCAATTTTGTAGGTAGTTTTGGAGCTTCAGAGCCCCATCAGAATGGATAAGTTCCAATATAAGCTAAGTTAGCTGCCAACCACTCAGTCAACTCTAAAGACATGTGGTAGAAAAATGCAAACTGCAGGGCTAACAGACTAAGACTATTGGCTGTTATAATTTCTTTTCACTACCACCGGTTAAGGAAGACAAAGTTGAGAGAGAGGCAAGTCTTTCAAGGAAAGATGCATTTTCTCCTATCGTGACAACTGATGCGTAGGCTGTATTCAGCTCTACTGGCTTTTTCCTCAGGTTTTGCACCAGCAATGCAAGTCTTTCCACAAGACCATTGCATGAATGAAACTGGTTTCATCAAGTCCTATCTAACTTTGAAGATCCTAAATTGCAGCTTACAGCAGCCTCCAAAAAGCCTTTCTTTTTTGTTGTATTTAGTGGCTGTCAGCAGCATAGGACAGCAGTAGGAGGGCACAGAGTTACTTTGCTCATTTGCATGTTACTTGGTACTACCGTAAGTCTTATATTTAGGTAGGAACCATTGTGGTCAGTCCTGTTCTGCAGGTTCATTGTTTGTTGAGTGACAAGGCCCTAAACTGAACTAGTTAATTAAGAAAAAAGCTTCTAAGAGAGTTTAGAGACATTAAATGGAAATTACTCTTTGATGTGCACTAGAAGAGCAGGAAGCCCAAGAAATTGTTGGAAAAGGTGAGTGCTAGCACACAGACTGTACCTTTTATATGTGTCATTACCTGGGAACTAAATAAGCTTTCCTAAGCTTGTGTACATCAGGAAGTAACTGAGGAACATGCTGTTCACATTAGGACTAAGCAGTCACTAGATGTGTCAAGTGCGTTACACAAACCAGCATATCCAGGAGTGACTTAACTCCCAACAAAGGCTGTGGGGCTCTAGTACGTCTCACCAGCAGAACTCCAGGCTTTTGACACATTACCTCAAAGGTCTGGTCTTAGGATCAACATCCCACCTGTGCAGACTTACCTGCTGAGCTAGACTTTGTCAGAAATATGTAGGGATTAGTCAAGTTGTTACAGATAAAAAGGGAAACAAAAGGTTGTGAGTTCAATTCACATTCAAGTACAATTCACTTCTCTCCTTTGGAAGTAAAAGTAAAGTGCTGCTTTCATCTTCCTTTCCAGCTATTTTAAGTGAACCAGGGTATTAATACTGCAGCATTTGTGTCATGTTAAAATGGCTTATACAGAACTAACTAGAATAAAACTGGAAGCACGTAGGAGCTGTTTATATTTTAATTAGGGATATTAACTGTTTTAAAGTAGTCAAGTGTTCAAATTTAATGCCATGCATACATGAATATCTCTAGTAAGTGTAATCATTTTTTCAGCTTGTATAATACCACAGGTCAGTATACCAACTAAACTTGTAGTCTATATATCTGCCACTGGCTTTACACTGTTTTATTCCACCTTCAGAATTAATACTTGTTTAATATTTGTTTTACAATGCATTCCAAAATGCCTTGCTTGTCACAAGGGAAGTGAGAGTAGGAAATATTTTCTCTTGGTTTATGTATTTATCACATTACCTACTGTACACACTTTTGCTCTGTAGATATAATTGGTAGTTTATCAGCAAAATCATCATCACGTTCAGTGGCATAAAGGCCATGAAGTCTTCACTGCTGAGCAACCTTCCTAAAGTGTACTGTGAGGACAATCAAGCTTAATTAAGATTCAATTTTATAAAAACACTGAAAGAAGTCTTTCACTACCATCTGGATTGCTGCTTGAATGACTCCTTTAAATGAAATTTAGGAACCAAGCCCGTTTAATTAGGTAATGTTTATTTTACATAGAACAATCTCCAAAGAATATTTAAAAAAATCTAAATACTGATTTTATTGCATTTATTTTCTTACAAAAAAAGACAGACAGGCACAATTTACATATTCAAATACTTCAAAATGAACAACAAGTGTTCACTATTCAGATTTCCCCAATGCCACTCCAAAGGCTTTGAAAGTAGAAAATGTCATTTTACATGAGGCAGTAGTGCATTTAGTAGGAATGAATCACAAAATATATTTTTGTACAGTAAGACGTTATTGTCACTTTATAATTACCTATAAAAATTTTTGAATTGCACAATAAGTTTGCTTTAAAATTGACAACTGCCAGAAAATAGGCTTAGCATGTAACTAAATATTTGCCCAAGCTATCCCCTAGAAACAAATTAGGATTTGTTTTGGTAAATACTTAAAGTCTAATAAGAACTATATTATATATCTGAGGTCATTTAAAAATGTTTTAATAGGAAGAGGTTTATATATTCAACTAAATTCAATTTTTGCCTACCTTAAGATCCATACAACCACAATATCTGAGTGTCAAACAATATTTTGATTTGAAGTTACCAACATCAATGAAATCTGGAACTGTTTAAATTAATCTATTTCATATTTTTCTGCTTCTTTATCAATGCTGAAAAGGCACTGTGTACATTCCTCTGAACATTTGGTGTTTTAGGGTTTTTTTTAAAGTTAAAAAGTGTCCAACAATAAACTTCGAACAAATGTTTAAAAGCAAAAAAATACTGAATAGACTACCCACTGATGGGTGCAGTCCATGATATCTGAAGACACTCATTTTCCATAGAACTTCTTATTCAACAAGAATATGAGCAAATTCACATTCACTTTAGCTTTATCGAACATTTTCATTACAGCCACACCTTCATACTGCATCTGAAGCAAATCCTGTAATCAGAAATAAAATCATTAGTCTCTCTTTGAATCTATACCTTACAGCAACAAGATGGGGTCATTTTCATCATGTGATGACCATCTCAAACTCCAGGTCCTTCACAATTTAAACAATTACAAGCAGCTATTGGATAGGTGTAGAAAACATTACATGCCCTCTAGATCCCAAATTGTAGACTGTCAGTAACAGCAAACCGGAAGTGCTGTTTTCTGTGTATTTTTATTTTCTCTTGGTATTTGCTGCTTGCTACTGAATTGGTGTTGCATTTAGTTTCATGCAGTTGCCCTAATATATATATATGAACACAACTCTGTGCCCAGCATCCTACGGAAGTTAAATAGTTATATAGTTAATCCCCACATGATCTGCTGCTCTGTGCTCTCTACAACTACCTGAAAGGAGGCTGTAGAGAGGCGGGTGTTGGTCTCTTCTCCCAAGTAACAAGTGATAGGACGAGAGGAAATGGCCTCAAGTTGCGCCAGGGGAGGTTTAGATTGGATATTAGGAAAAATTTTTTCACTGAAAGGGTAGTCAGGCATTGGAACAGGCTGTCCAGGGAAGTGGTGGAGTCACCATCCCTGGAGGTGTTCAAAAAACATGTGGATGTGGTGCTTCGGGACATGGTTTAGTGGGCATGGGTACTGGGTTGATGGTTGGACTCGATGATCTTAGAGGTCTTTTCCAACCTTAATGATTCTATGATTCTATGAATAGTTCATAAATACATATAAAAAAATCTGAAATAGCTTATATTTAGAGGAAATGCAACTGTGACTATATAGCAAAGTAACAAAATTCAAACTCTACCTGGAAATGGAGCTGCACTTTTTCCATCTCAACCCCCAAGAATTTTGCTTTGATTTCAAAGTCACCCACTTCTTCTCCAGGTGTGATATCAAACATCACATTCTTAAACCTCAAAACAAAAAGAAGGGTAATTGATTATGTATGCTATGCAGTTTTATATAGTCCAGAGACAGTTCTGGGGAAAAATCATGCAGAACTCAAAAGAACTTTGACTGTAAGCAGTGTAAATGGTGTCAAATTAATCACTCCATCCTTACTGCAATATCTTTTTGGAGACATTCTGGTGTACGTACAGTATGGAATGCAGAACTCTCAAGTCTCTTACATTGGGAAAAAAAAAAAGGGCTGTGGGAAGTTCAGGGAACAAGGATGACCAAGTGTCCTCAGCATAGGAACAGGGCAGCCAGATTTTCGTTCTGCCATGCCTTAGTGTCTTCTTGCAGGTGCGTACACACTCTTCTCTGGTTTCAGTTTGCCTGACATGGCTTCCTCTGCCTCATGAACCCACTTGGAAAAAAACTGCAACCTGGAAAACTTTTTCCATGCAGAAGATGGATGAAAGGGTGCAGAGGATAGAAGATTTTTACTACAGTGGCCTCAAAATGGATAGATACAATAGGGATGTTAAACCACCACATCCATTCACCTTGCCATAGTGAGGAAGTGCAGGAAACCAGATGTTTACTCAGTTATATGAAAGCAATTGGTCAGTAAATGAAAAAAATAACTGCCACAACTGCTTAACAAGTCAGTCATTAGCAGTGAGTGTGCTGCTGGACTTGTACTTGTTCCATCTAAACTAATGCCAAAATAGGCTTAGTCAAATATTTTCCCAAGGTAATCATATAGCAAGGTTCAAGGGAAAAAATGAATTGTGACAATTAGGCTTTATCATTCTTCTGAATGTAAAAGTCTGAGGTAGTTTTAGGTGTGGCACAGGAAATTGCAAAGATTTCTTTCAACAAAAGCCAGGCCCCTTAAGAAGCTGTTGATTAGAAAATGCTCTGAATTGTTTTATACCACACTTACTGGTTGGTTTGAAGATCTTCAATTTCTAGGATGACACCTTTTTCATGCAGTCTTGCAGCTGTATACTTTAATGAGGCCTGCTTCAGTTTTTTGCTTCCCTTCACCTCCTCTTTTCCATCTAGTTTAATTGACCTCCGTGAATTTCTGGGAAGAGAACAAGAAATACGGCTTTTGATTTATCTATGAAGTCTTTTATACTTCAACTACTCTTCTAGCCATATTTAGCTTTCCCTCACTCGTTGCCTTCTTGAACTTCTATTAATGAACAGAATTAACATTCAAAACAAATCTAAGAATTAGAGGGATTTTTAGTGCGTACTGAATAGTCTAAATGTTTTGGCAATGATTTTGAATCAACACTTTTTAGCACTTGTTTAAACTCTATTGTGGAATGCAACCCTGATCCAAAGAGTCCACAATTGTCACTTTAAAATAGCCATTTGTAAGCATACAGTGACATAGGTGTTAAATAAGATTGGCCATTAGAGTTCATTTTTGGATCGATGAGGTATGCACAGGGAAAGCTCCTGTTTATGTCAGTAAAATGTTCTCATTTGGCACTTCAGTGGCATTGGCAGGAGGGCTTGCTCTTGAGTAACTGCATCATACCTGAAAAGTAAAATTCTTTAGGCATTTATTTCCCCCTTTTCCATACTGAAGACAAACCCCAATCCTTTCAATGAAGGAAGAAAATCAATAATTACTTCCCAAAGCTGCATGACTTCAAAGCATGCGAATGGATCTGCAAAGTAGCACCAATTCAATATATTGAAAACACATACATTTCAGGCCTCTTTCTGTGAGACAGCTTTAAATAAATGCAAGACTTTACTTTCCAGGTTTTGACTCAGGTCACAGTGACAACTCCCATGGACTTTTTAATCCGTGGTTTGTCAATCTGTTGGAATTAAAACTTTCAACTACAGATTAACACCTGCTCTCCTTCCTGATAAAACACACTGAAATATTAAAAGACAAGAAGACTCAACTCACTTTCTTGTTAAGTTGTCTAAACAAGTTTTTATATAGGTGTTGTAATAATTAATTTGTTCTTCGTAAAATGCTGTCTTGGAGTTAAGTGCATTCAAAGTCTGCTGGAGTTTCACCAATTCGGCTTTTCGATGATGTCTGTATCTTCTTTGATTCCGGATATCCTAAATAAATTTATTATGTAATTGCTTTATTAATTTGATATTTTAAAAAGTCTTAGTTTATTACCATTCAAATCTGTAATTACTCAACCTGACTTAATTACTGGGAGAAAGCATGAACTGCCATGTTCTCACAAGCACCATACCAGTAGTGAGTACTACAGTCTACATGACTGTACAGAAGACAACAATCACATTGCTACTCATGTATACAAGTGGTGGTATCTTGAACTCTGCTATGGTCTCCAGGGCATGACAGACACAGAAGTCATTAGGAGGACGTCATCTTCATGCTATAAATGGAAGCTTTCTCATAGCTAGTTTCTGGTGAGAGGCCTAAGAAATGAGAGCCTGGGCTTCTACTAGGTAAGAACTAGCTACTGCTAAACTAGAGCTTGGGTTGAAGGTAATGGTTGAGTTGAGGTAAGCGAAAGTAAAATAAAAGCAACTTTCAGTCCTAAGGCTCATCTCAATCTTCAGATTGCCTTAGCGGGTCAAAACAAAGCATCTGGGCTTATAGATAAGAAATAAAAAACAATGGGGCACTGAAACATATGTAGAATGGTTTTGTCTCAAGTAGAAGCAGATGCAGACAAGTGAACTGAGCAGGGCTTTAAAATGGCACTTCAGATTAGGTGCAACATGACATACATATTCAAATATATTTGCAACTTTWAAAAAATACATATTTATAATATGTAAATCACTCAGTGTGAGCTATGAGTAATTTACTCATGAGTAATGAAGGATAATCCAATATTATTCAGATTCTTACAGATAGTATTTGGGTGTGGATTTGGAACAGGATCTGCCAATTTGTACACAACAGGCCCAGTGCTTTATCAATCCCAGGATGGGCACCACATTGGCCCACTATTCTCCTTGTGTCCTGCCTAACCACTGCAGATCAGTGTAATAGCAATCAGAGAATGTTCTGGGTTTTTTAAAGTCTTTTTAAACCTTACCAAGACTACATTAATTATTAATTGAAACACTGATGGGTAATTCTGATTCCTTTTAAAATATAAAAAGCTATACTGAAACACATTGTACTGGAGAAGTTAAAATAGCATCAGTATCAAAGCTGGATAACAAAGTCTACAGCTGTATGTTATTTGGTTCAGGTAGTTATGCGTGAGAGTACTGTCCTTTGCTTATTTTGTCAGCAAACAAAGATTTGTTTCTTATGTGGATACTTCAGTGATTTAGCGTAGCATTCTCTGGAAAATGTACATCTCTAGCTGTAATGGATTTAGGCTAGATGCCTAAAAAACCATCAATATACAGGGAAGCATGTTCCATTTACCTTAGCGATCTCATTTATAATTTCTTGGTACTTAGTTGCTGAAGACACTAGTCCTGCTTGTTCCAGCGTCCGGAGATTTCTCTGAATTTTCCTTTTCTTTTGTTCTATTGGTAGCTGCCCATCTTCAAAAATAGACTGACTGTGCTTCATTTTCTCTGGAGTTTTGGAATCTAATATGGCACGTTTTTCTGCAAGTTTCAAGTGCTCAGATTCCTGGGTTAAAAAAAAATCCAGAACAATTATTTTCCAGCTCACGATAACAGTTAAGTATTCAAGTACATTGAATTCTCAAAGGAGATTATCAAGAATCAATGTGCAGGCTTTATTTATATCCTCTTACCACATGATCTGAAAGTGCTCCATTTACTATGCCTTTTTGACATACCCTAAGTAACTAATCACAACACCTAGATATGTATTTCAATTAATAAAAACATGTCTAAAATCAGCAGACAGCTCAATGACTTGACTTAGTTGTGGGAAGACTGTCCAGACCTCACAGGTGTCCCCTTACATACGCACACGATGAGGTAAGCTAAAATGTGCACATTATTGAAATGTAGCTTTGTGTGTCAGTATCTACAGGGAAGTCTTCAACTGGGAGCTCTTCCCACTCCATTCTCATACCAAGGATAGCAGTAGCTCCCCAGGCAGATGTTTGCTTGTATTGCTTAAGCAAACAAACTGGGTGCCAGTGAACTTGAGTTAAGATACTGAAGTTCATGAGAAAAAAAAATACACAGAAAGCAATCTAGCAGAAGGATTCACCTCAGGCTATTTGATTGTATTATAACATAGGAAAGACCCTGTTTACAAAAAAATGTAAAGGAAAAAAATATTATTCTAGTGTGCTAGTTGACAGCAAGACTTGATTTTATTTTCCTCTGAAGCTGTTACCAGTTTTACAGTAAAAGAAAATTTGCAGGCCTCACATTTTGAATGCTCTGATCTGAATAGTCTAAAGCCAGCAACAATGATTTCACTGCAGTGGAGAAAGCTRCCAGAGATCTGTTAAGGCTTTCAAATAGCTATAATAAAATATGTACCTTCTTCCCTAATCAGGCACAGTATATCACTTACCTGTTGTGCCGTGGCTGGTGTTTCTAATATTTCTAAGAGCGTATCCCCTGGCTGTGTTCGTATCACATCCACAATAAGTCTTTTGGTCCTTTTAAAAAGGATATATGGTTATTACAAAACAGTTGTCACTGGATCACTTGTGCATTTCATTTCTTCAACAGTAAAACTAGCAAGCTCCCCCTTTATTATGGATACTTGGTAATGTTTATATTTCCTAGCTTTTTATGTTTCAGAGCTTCCATTAATAATGTTGAACATCTGGCTTCTACACAGGTTTGAATAGAGAAATACATGCATACTTTCCCCCCATTTATTTTAGAARACAGTTAACCAACTAGCACAGTAAAACAGTTATTGTTAGCATAATAAAAATCCAAGCAACAACTCACATGTGGATTTTAATTACGATCATGACAAAACAGCAGATGGGAATGTAATCTTTGCAAAGCCTGAACTATGCACAGTTCCATTAAAGGTCGTATTTACTGAATGAAGTGGAAATGCACTCAAAACTGCTGAACTTCTAAAGGAATTTTACATCTGACGCAGTATATTTATGCATACCACTTAAGAGCAAATATTTCTCTAATGGCAACAGACAAGGAGCATTTCCTTGCTAAAAAGGGAAGCTGGTACACCCTGATATGTAAACCAGTTCTTTTTCTGGTAAGAATTTATCTCACTCTTGCTGCCTCTTCATCCATAATACTTCCAAGAATATCCTGCTACAGAATTCTGTTAATTTAGAGGACGCGCTTACAAATGAGATAAAGCTCATTATTCTTAAAAATTAACAGAAACTTGAAGATGCATCTTAAGTTTCCTAGGAAAACGTCTAAATATGATCAAGGCTTCTGTGATAAAATCTCATGACTTGGTTTAAAATTAGTTTACCTACGTAAAGTTGGGGTGTTTGTTTGTGTTTTCTGGACTAGAAGTTCTGATAAAAATGTAATGAAATTGGACAAAAGATTTACTCATATATAGGTAACATTATCCAAAACCACTGAGTATTTGGGTATGATCCAAGCTTCCATGGAAGGGGTGACAAGGTAGGAATGACTGACAGCACAGGCAGACCTGAAGCACTGCTCCTTCCATCTTAGAAGGCAACCTATAAAACCTCCTGGAAACTAGTTTGCTCATCCAGAGCTGCTGTTAACTGTACTGAGTGGTTCTATCACATTCAACAGCTTCTGAAGGACTGCTGTTAAGTATATTTTTCCTTCACAAACTCTCTTGGAATCCCCTCCAAGTTTGCCAGGAAAAAAAAACCAAAACAAAACCAGAATGGTTTCCTAAGGTTGGTTCACTTGGGCTACATCAACACATTGCTGGCTTTCTGTGCCTGACACAACCTTTGTGAGTCTTTGGTGGTCACCACCACAGTCTACATTAATGTACGTGGGGCAGCGTTATGGTTTTATGCACTGCCTTAGAAACAGGTGCTGCTATGGCCAGTAAGACACGAAGCTTATTTCCACTTCCTCTCCCTTCAGCTTCCTCTCACCACGTACCAAATGTGCACAGCTCTGTTGTTTTCCAGAAACACCCCACTTTGGGCTGGACGCCTCCCCCTTCACCTGCCACTTGGCATGTGGCACCTGCGCACTCAAACTACGCAGACTGGGCACCTTACATGGACTTCTCTAGACAGGGGTACCAGCAAATCTCAGGGTTCTTCACAGAAGCCTTAACMAAACCATTTAGAAAGCAAATATATCGATATTTTTATAGAAGAGGGATGTCACTTGCACAGAAACAAGGAACGTTCAGTGAATCAGCTGTGACTTGAATTTTAGCCAGGTGCCTAACATTTTGCAGTTGCAGTAAAAGACTTCTCTACAGCTAAGGTAGGAAAGCTAAGCATCTGTATTCACACATCTCCTGTGTAAAAGGTAGCGTTAAGTATTTTAACTTCTGATATTCCTGCAATTTAACACAGGTTGCTAATTATTATTCTGTCAGATTATTTACTAAGTTTCCTCAAAATATGAGAAATACTACTTGAAAGCACTTATGCAATAAAGAAGTTAAATTCTTTTTTCAGTTCTCATGCTATTATTCCAGCATATTTCCACACAGTGTAGAGGATTAAAGACGTTTCTTTTTGCCTTGATTTTGCATATTTTTAGGGATTCCATTAAGGGGTAGCATTTTACTCCTACACAGAGGAAAAAAAGGCAGGAAGCACTTTTTTTTTAAGGCACAGTGGAAGGCATATCCTTATTACAAAGCCAGCCTGGGAACAGCTCTAGAGTCTTGGTCTCTGGAATACCAAGTGACTAACATGGTTTTGATTTGACATTGTCTTTGCAGTCCCTTTACTTTAGATCACAAATTATGTTTGATAACAAGTTACAGAAAAACCTCGGTGTTTTCTCGTTTAAGATTCGGATCAAATCTGCACAATTACAGCGGAAAAAAATCCTCTTCCTTTTAGGATAAATAGTAAGAGTTTTCTTGCACTTAAAATTAGATTTTTCCCCAGACTTTAAACAGGCATTTATGGCTTTTATAGAAATTGCACTACTTACTGCAGACTTTATAGCTAAGAACTTTCTTCAGAAGTGAAACTTCACATATTACCTAATAAATTCAGTTTACTGATTTTTGATTTGGAAAAAAAGAATACTAACAGATTAGAGTTGAATTACAGCCTGTATCTACACTCCTAGTGCTTGCAAAGGTATAAAATCCTTATGCTGTATTTCCCTTTAAACTCAGCTTCTAACCTTCACACTTGTGGGGTAAGAATAAGCATAGTAATAGAGGAGAGCAGCATCCCATTCTCCCCCTTGTTCAGGAAGCACCAGGATCTTAAATAAGCCAATCCTTATTCTGGACAGCTTGACATAACTTCAAAAGAGAGGTGCCAATAATTTGATCCTAAGTACTTTTGTAAAAATATTTTTGACTATAAAGTAGCCTATATCCCAGGGTATCCCAGTAGCCATTTCTTAATTTGCTCACCAAATAGAATAAACATAATTTTCTTTCCCTGGATAAAAGCTTGCACTTTTTCTGCTGAAGTGACAGTTGCATCCTGTTCAAATGCCTGATGGCAGTACGTCCGGAAGTGTTTTTCTTTGAGAGGGAGGAGAGGACAGTGTGATACTGTCTGTCCCTTACAAGGCTAGACAGCTTTTCATCTCTGCTTTCCCAAGGCTGTGGTGTTTTAAAGCAGAGTGCTTTTACAACTTCATGGAAAAGCACTTACGAGGTTAGAAAATGATCCAGTCACCGTCCAAAAGACAAGTGGCAGTATGTTTATCTTTCTGTAAGAATTGACAGTTTGTGACTTTTGCAAAAGTTTGAGTAGAACTGAACACAAACTGGCTTTTGAAAACTGAGTGCACTCAGCGCCTCAAAAATGCACTTAGGCAGGGCAGCAGGGTGAAAGCAACTTTAAAAAAAAAAAAAAGGCATCGCCAGAATATGTGTTTTTGAGCAAAACTTACTTTATCATCAGGTTTTTGAGATCCTGATCTTCACCTTCTCGTAACTCATATTTGCTTGTTAGAGACAGTGAAATCTCCGTTTTTGCAAGTTGATTCAGCGTGCTTTCCCTGTTGGCATCATTGGGATCAACAGCTCCTTCCCCTGTAAGGAAACATCTTTTACTTCATTTGCCAACTTTCCCATGATTCAATGTATGAAGCAAACAAGAAGCTAAATAAATCACATAAATCATCAGAAGTTTATTAAATAGCACACCTATTCCTACCATTTGGAAACAATCTTTTTTTTGGACATTGAACAATCAAAACCATGAGCCAGCTATTTATAAGCCCAGTTAGAATATTTTGGAAACGCCACAAATTCTTGCTTTTCAAGCTACTGATGTGCAAGAGACTCACATGTCTTCTTCTCAAAGAAGAATACAAACAATTTAACATCATTTGTCCTAACATGCAGTGATAGTGAAAAATTAAAGAGTCACAACTGTGTTAACAGGCTGTTCACTTGAAAGCTGGTATTATCCATGACATCCTAGCTACTTTATAAACAGTTCACATCTTACTACAATTAAGGCAAACTAAATATCAGTCACATTTATTCCTTATAACTTTCTAATAAATTTGCATAATTTAAAAAACTGCATTTTTATTTGGATAATTGAGTGTCAGAATAACAAATGGTTATTTTAAGAATGCTCCATGCACTTTTTGTAATTTTCTAGCCAACGCTAACAAATCTTAAGATCAGGTTATTAAAAATCACTTGTTTTCTATCTGCAATTTGAGCACAATGGGATCATTCTGCTCGAAACATTATTAATGTTTGGATTTTGAATCACATCATTAATCTTTAGGGTGAATATTGCAGTTAGGAGAAGGTTGAACTATAAGGAGCAATGTTACAAAAAGTGCTCAGAAAAGAATTCTATAGTAAATGAAGAAGCTGTMGCTATGAGAGACATGAGAGTATTTAAATCAAGCCCCCATTTAATTCTGCCCCTAGAGCGAAGTTAACCATAAAGATGAAGAAGAGCATACCAAGGAAAGACTCTACATCAGGAACAGGTCCCAGCCCTTCCAGCAATTCATTCAGCAGGTCATTTGGCTCAGTGGCAATAGCGTCCTGGTGTTCTAACAGTAGCTATAAACAAATGTAAATGAAGTCATCATCCAAAAAAACCATTCCCAGTGTCTATACCTGTAAATAAATCTGGAGACTAAATGCTGAAAAACACAGACCTAGTGTGATCAGGATTATGGAGGACCCAAGGTGGGGGAGCATGCTCAGTTCTGGACTACGAGTTTAGAATTGCTCTTGCTGTAAGACAGCTTGCCGTGCTGCTCCGGCAGTTGTCTCCGGAGTGCTGAACATCACAGCTGAGCAGAAGTTTAAGATTTGCCTTTAGGACTAACAAAGTTATCACAGAATAAAGGGCGATAATCCCAAGCAGAGCATTTCTGTGCTGCATCCTGAACTAAGCACACAAAGGAATGAAGACGGGGTTGGTGGTCCACGGAAAGATACCTATTTTCTGTATATCCATTCCAGTAGCTTACAATAGCGTCAGTGATACCTTTCCGAAATGACTATATTTTGTAAGTAAGAAGCCAGCTATGCTGCACAATTTCTAATAGACCTAGAAGTTACAGGAGATCTGTGAACATATTCACAATAACTTCCATTGCACCTGGGCACATTCTCAAAAGTTTAAGCCACAAAAATACCGATAAGCCAAGGTAATAAAGAGCATGAACAGGGCAGTTAACATTTTCTTGAAAACAGGCTCTCGCCATCTGTGAAAAAAGTAACCTCATGCTGAGTTAGATAAAGCCAGCAGCATTAGTGGCGGCTAGATTCAACAGTCCATTTCCCATAGAAGCAATATACCTTACCTGGAGGACTGATGGAAAGACAGTGTCACCAAGCTTCCCTGAAATTTAGCTACAGCAAAGCAAGCACAGTAGGCAAAAATTCCAGGATTCTAAGTATTTTAAACACTGCAAGTTATAGTTAGTCAAAAGTTACTGGTTACTAGAAACTTGCTGACAACTAAAAAGCCTATGTCCAGAAAAGAAAGACATTTCAGACGTACTTACAAGACAGTAGTGAGCATTATAAGCCCATAACCATTAACTTGTTTAAAACAAGTTTCTCTCTTAAATGCAGCAGCTACCCCACACTGTGTGTAATGTTGACTATGATACTGTGAGAATTGCTGGGAAACACTATATGCACTGATTAAAACTGCACCATGCTTAATGCTATACAAGCACAGAATGAAAAAGACATTCACAGGCCAAATTCTTTGGGGTGAAGGCAAGAGATACATGGGGAAGCACCAAAAAACAAAGCTGATGAATGCAACAGATCCCTCATTCTAGCTACATCTACAGAGGTGTGCAATGAAAATTAAGCTTAGGCAAATGCCATGGGATATGATGACAGAGGGCAGATTTGAGAACTCTTTCTGAAGCTGAGCTACACATGACAACAGACAAAATGTTTGTGCATCTCTTGTTATTCAAACTAATTTTTTTTGGAGCTGCATGACCTGAAAAGAATATTTAATTTACACTTGCAGGGAAGGTGCAGTGGGAGAAGACAACTTATATGAAGGCTCAGACTTTCAGAGGAGGTTTGGTGGGAGAGGTGGCACGGGACAAGGAGGATCACCTGGTAAATATACTGCACGCAGACAACGTACAGTCTTCAGTCAGCAACCTAATTGCTTGCTTGCTCTAGGCAAGCAAGTGCGCATAGTCATGTTATCAAAAAAGACCGTCCCCTTGACCTCCTTTGGCAATTTACTTTCATTAGATTACTTCGTATTTTGTATTCTATCAGCTAATATAAATTTGCATAGTAGTACTTTGTCACATTAGAATCAAGTAATATATTAGACATGTAACAGATCCACTAAAAGGAATATTTGACCAAGACTAGTGTTTAAATATAACCACTGATCATAAACATGCAGGCATAGGTCTATGCCTTAAAAAATTAAAATAAAGAATAGGCACAAAGATAATCCAGCAAATACGTTTTTAGAAGACTAGGCTATTAGTTTTCACTTGAATAAAGCTAACTTGTAATGTGGTGTACTGGGAGGTGGGTATTCTACCTTTTCTATAGTGTATCTGACAAAAATTGTGGGAGGTTCTTTGTGGGGTTTGTGGGGGTGTTGGGTTTTTTGGGGGCTTTTATTTTTTTGGGGGGAGGGTGGGGGGAGAGGGGGACAGGATGGGATGACACAACAGGGGACAGTTTGCAAGCCAGGAAACATAGTAATATCCCAGTTTTAGGAGGACCATATGTGGTAGACATTTAACTTACATCCTAATGAGTCATACTACAGACTGCAGTTAATCTGTTCTTTACCCATGATAAAGAACTGGCAGGATGCCATAGCTTCAGTCCGTCTAAATCAGACATTTGCATCTGCTTCCAACAAAACATATGACAGAATTCCAGAGTCACGAAATACACTGAATTTTCCTCTATTCCCAGAGTCGAAGGAGCTTCTTCAAATTGGTGTTACTTTCTTAGCCAAGACAGGAAAGTATTTGTCATTGTAAACAAATTAGAAATGTCACACTAGATTAGAAAAAAAAATGTTCCTCCCTCCCGTCAGAAGATGAGAATTGTTATTCAAGATGATGCTTTTACATGGAAAAATGCAGCCTAATACTCAATTCCAGACCATTTTAGAGGTGAACTGAAGAAATCATTTCAAAAGGAAGAACAAACACTAAGCCTTCCCCAGAGACTATTGCAAGTATTTCATGATCTATACACTTTAGTCTGTTGACTAATATATTTTCATTGACTTACTGAATGGGTATTGATAATTTCTTCGATGGAGATATATATGACAGGTTTGCTAAGGGTCACCATGTCAGAGTATTCATCAATATTGAATTTCTCCTCTGGTTCAGAAACATCACATGCTGCTTGAAAAAAATTCCTAAGAGAAAATGAGAAAGACTTCAATAATTGTCCCCTATAAACTCACTATAGTTAGCCTGTATAAAAAAAAAAAACACATTCAAGTCTTTGACATACATTGTATTTCTCTTATAATCTGCAATCTACACTTAGTGTTTGAAGGAGACTTTTGGAGGCAATGCATTTACACATCAATACAAATGACAAAGTGTTCCATCTTTCCTGGACAGCTGGTGGAAGATTTAAAGGTAAAATTTTTTGTCCTTATTCAGCAAGGAGTGATAACTTGGTAAATTTTAAACACACTTAGAGAAGTCTGTATTTAATGCTCTAGAAGTCAGGAAAGGGTTTCCACAGAAAGGCACCCTGATTTTAGGAAGGCACTTTGTAGTATGAAGTGTGCTGAGAAGAAATTATTTGAAATAGCTGCACAAAATTACCACTTGGCTTACAAATGTTTAAATTGCTGTTACTCAGAAATTGTTACTCAGAAACACCAAGGTCCTCCTGTCAGAGGACCACTTTATTTTTCAAAGTGAGAGGACCTGAATTGGAGCAGCTGGGAGAAACAGGGTTTTAGATGAGGCCTACAGGGATGCTGCAGGATCCGTCCCGCCTTCACCGTGCCAGCCCAGGAGGATGCACATTTCAGGCTCAGGGGATCTTTAAAGTGGGTATTGGGGGGGAGGGGGGGAGTGGGGCAGGGGAAAAAAGGAAAAGGGCTGGGATTCCTCGGTTTGGAGAGGAAAAGCTGAGGGATACAATCAAGTTGTACAAAATTACAGTGGTGTTGCATGAGATGGGTGCAGAATTCATTCATCAATCCCACAATAATGGGACAAGGGGGTTTGCAGTGAAACTAGCAGGAGTATATTAATTTCAAATAAATGAAAGGAAGCACTGTTTTAAATGACAGGTAGCAAATGTCTGAATATTGCTGCAGGAAGAGGTTGTGGAGGCAGGTGATCTCAAAGGTTTAAGAATGGTTTGGACAAATTCCTGCACAATTCATGAATGCACAGTAAGAGATCTAGGCAGGGTTGGTAGCTTTTAACACAGCTAACATTGCAATTGCAGTTGCTAGGTGAGTGCAAGGGGAACAGGCAGCTGAGAGCAGCCATTGTTGGTGTCTAAGGAGGGTTCAGTTAAAGTACAGAGCACAGTCACCCAGAGACTCAGTTTTGTATAAAGTTGGCTTAATTAGGAGAGGGAGTCTTCCTTTTGTAGTGATCAAAGGGCCAACTAGAGTAGACTCTCATTAGCATTTGTTATTCCTGCTAGAACACTTTCTACCCTATTGTTTCTTCATTTTTATGTCATGCCCTTAAATACTTCAATAAACAGAATGACTAAGTTCAAGTATCTTTGTGTTCATGGCTGATATCTCAAGGAAACCCATTATATGAACAGTCATTTGGTTTCATGAAGGGCAGGAYACTAAAGATAGAAGTTCTGAAAGTGAGTTTGTCACAAGACTCAACAACACTTCAAGCTAATAATAGCAATCACCTAAAAAAGTGGGCAATAATCCCAAAGAACTTGTGTCCCAGAGTGTAGCAAAAGATGCAATTTCCTATGACTGCAAGATGAAAGAATAAAATCTGCATGGAATCTCTTGTCAAAGATGAAAGAATAAAAGCAGAAAAGACAACTTTTTCCTGACCAATAAGTTTTTCCTCAGACAAAACATTCAGCTGTCCTCCCGACCCAAAGAACACATTATTTCTGCTGGGTGATGAATCACCCCACACTGCTCTCACAATCTGTGTTTGCAGTAAGGAAGCCTTACTGCAACCAAGCCAGCAGAGGTGATCAGTTCTCAAAGTAATGCTCAAGCAGAAATACAACCTGTTACTCCTGCTTCAGGAGGAGTAACTTCAGCTTCCTCAGCAGTGAGAATTTCTCTATGGCAGATCACACAACATTTTTAACTCTGAGCAGGGAATTCCTATAAATGAGGAGTCCACCTGCCTTACTCATCCTAGAGGAGAGCTCTTACTGTGTAAGTGTTTGTGAGGGCTTTGCATACCTGAACTTCTGGTATGTCTGTGAGAGGTAGGTGTTCATAGATGATAGATGTTCGCTCTCTCCTTCAAAGAGTTTGTTAGAAGCAGCATGCTGAAGGACTTTTGCCACACAACCTAGGTTCCTCCTCTGGTCAGGGTGTATCTGGCCCCCAGCTGTCATATCAATTATATCAAAACCATCAGGAGCAACAATGGCAGGGTTCATGTAGCGATAGTACAGGAGGTTGCCGACAATCTAAAAGAAAAAAAATTAAGAGCTCTTCCCTTTGCATACAGTAATTACATTTTACAAAACATGATCAATCATTTCTACTTCTGAATTAGACCTTAGGAACCAGTGCTAGAAGAACCCCTAAGACATACGTGTTACCTGTGTGGCTAACTGGAAGAGCCTGTGGTCTTTTATAAGATGTGCCTGTTACAACACCTCTGTGAACATCAGTTATGGACTTTTAGAACCACATTTCAATTTGGTGCTGGGGCATTGAGTTGGACACAAAGACAAATACAACTCTTCTTTCTTCTAAWTTTTGGAAGGCTCAGCTCCAGAGGCTCATTCTCTGAAGTGCTACAGATA
This sequence comes from Oceanodroma leucorhoa, assembly GCA_030449065.1. Taxonomy (NCBI): domain Eukaryota; kingdom Metazoa; phylum Chordata; class Aves; order Procellariiformes; genus Oceanodroma; species Oceanodroma leucorhoa. The sequence goes on along the minus strand of JASVER010000041.1, from coordinate 4,054,501 downwards.
TCTGCCAGCATTTAATGCATTAATTGACAAGGGACCCATTGTTTCTCATGAGGACTGCATGCAGCCCTAAAAGGCTAGAGAACAGGCTTTCCAAACTGCAAGTTCTATAATGATGTTACAGTAACTTGTATTGTGCAGATGGTGGCTTCAAATCATTCCTGATCTCAGAAACAGGCAGGACTTTTCTTTCTGCAATTTGCCTCAGCTTATGTATAGTCACCTGAAGAACTCCCAACTTACACATTTAAAGGCTTTCAGTTGGGTGCCTTATGCTCCATTTGCTCCTTTTTTTTTTTTTGTAAGTTGAACAATGCCTTAATCTGTATTGCTGGAGTGATGGACAGAAGTACCCCATAAATGCTGCTTGCAAGGATTTCCAATGCATTGTTAAAACACACAAAAGCAGAATTAATTTTTCATCTAAGGAGTTTGAAGTCCTCTAGGCACCAGGATATATATATTTTTATTTTTAAAACACTGAACAGTATCTTTTTGAAGAGTAATAGGGAAGTCCTGTTGAAATGAATACCTTGTAATTTTAGAACCATTTAATTGAACACTAATGCAAGCATCTTTATTGAAGTGCAAATAGTTCTAATGTAACAGAGTTGTCAGTGTCTCAGTTGGCTGGAATGCTCAAGGAGCAATTCTCCTAAGCCCTCTGAAGAGGGACCATGGCTGTGGTAGGTTAGTGTGCCAGTACCGTGCTTATCACTCACACTTTACTTTTCAGTCTGAACAAGTGTCATGCCTACAACTTTTACAGCCATCTTAAATAAATGTAATGTAATGATCTATTTGCAATTCATTTTTAGAGCCYTTCCTCATATTTAAATTACAATATTAATGCAATTTTTTTAATATATTATTTTTTAATATGTTAACAACTTCAGGTGAGGGGGAAAAAAAAACCCACAACAAAATGAAGACCACAGTGTTCTCCATGAAAGGATTGCTGGTGGTAAGGACCACAGTACAAAACCAAAACCCAAGATGATTCAGATAAACTCCAACCTTCTAAGAACAGTAACTATCCAAAACAGGTTAAGCACTGTCTTACATAAGAATTGCTGAGCACCCAGATTAAGATAGCTGGGTTGTGGCAACAGAGTTCACTTCTCCCCTTCCACCACCCGTTTGCAACCCAAGAAGTGCCAAGTTCCTTTAGTAAATGCTGGTGTTCTCAGTTCCTTAGAATGCTTAGTGACAATGAAAATCCCCTATGGCATTAAAAGAACAAGGTGCTGGCAGTTTGCCCTCAGAAGTCTACCTTTAATAGTTCATCTTCTGTTGCATCTGGGAATTTCTCATGGAGTGAGCTCTTCAGAACTTTGGCTATATATCTCATTCCGTAACTACATGTAGAACAGATGAAAAGGAAAAATATTGGAAAGACTTAGATGAAACACAAAACAATCATTCTAGTCAGCCAAGTTATTGGCTTTTTCCCCAGCCACTTAAAATACAAAATGAGATGATAATGAAAAACAGAAAAAGTTTCAAGTACAGGGAGATGTTCACGAGGCTGCTAAAACAGAGTACAAGTGAAGAAACCACTCCCTCTACTGGGGAGGCAATTTGAGAGGCGTGTATCACAAGCCATGTAATTTGAAAGGACCTCCATTGCTGAGTTTCCAGTGAAGCTTCACTGTGCACATGAACTGCAGCTTGGAGAGTCCAAACTCAGCACTTACGGCATCATGTTGAGAGAAGAGAATATGGATGTGAGAACTTTGTCAGTTACTGCTCGCAAACTCTGAATTGATGATTCCAGTTTATTGACCACTTCTGTGTGTGTTAATGCTTGTTCTGTGGTTACATCATATGGCAACTTGCTGCAAAACAAACAGATATTAAACCTGGCTAAACATATTTGAGTATAAAATACTTTTTTTTTTGCTTCATAAGGGCCATCAGTGAACAGAAAAAAACATCAGACAAATACAGTTAAAGTTGGCTAAGTAACGAAAGTCTCAGATGCATTAACTTCCTTTTTTTGGATGGGGGCAGTTTGTTTAGGTGCACACACCACCATGCACCTTCCCTTAATTACGGAAGGAGAATCCTCATTTAAGGCATGCATCTCCACATCCTAGTCCCACCATAGCTTCTCAAAAGCTTGGGACACTACTAACATACTGTTATAAAACCTGGGAAAAAGGCTATAAATTCTTCTATCGCATAGTCTACTACACCTGTAAAGATTAAGTAATTGACTTTTGAAGTTCATGACCATGAAAGTGATCCCTTTGTTGTTCAGAACAGTCTAAAGTACCTGTTTTTCAAGCACCTCTCTCCAAAAACTCTCATTGTGCTGCAGGAAGATTGGGAAGGGATGCATGGGCACAAGTGCAATTTGTCAGAGAAGGAAAGTGAGAGTAGAACTGAGGGATCCCTCAAGTATTTAAATGATACAACATGTCCAGCTTCCTCACTCACCTGGCCTCACCAGTCTGCATTTCTAGCTGGTTTACCCATGACTTATACACATCCACAGGACTAGTGTTGATTATGAGGGACTTGTCCTCCATGATCTCCTTCACCACCGGGGCCAGGAGCTGGCGCAGAGTGTTCTGTCCACGAGCAGCTCGATTGAAGCTGACGACCATCTTAATGACAGTGGGGTTTCCAGTAACAATATCCTGTATCTGGTCTACCTTAGAGCTGTATCAAGAACAAAAGAGTTCTCACATCTGACTTACATATGCAGTTATCCATGTTTTCAAAACCCACACTTTTTAAATTATCCTATTTCTATGTTGAAACATGTTTATACAGTCTATCTCTCAGGCTTTCACATGAAACAAAATTATAGAAACTACTAGCTGAATTCTAAGTGTTATAATAATGTCCCTGGAACATAGCATAGTTAGTGGCAGCTAATATATACCTGATTCAGGCCCAAATACCTGTTCAGGGCATAAAATAAGATTTTATTGTTTCAGGATAAGCTGCCACTCTCCACTTAGATAATATACATTTACATAGAGAAAGAAAAGACTTTCTCCACCCTTAAACACTCAAGCACAAAAGCAAGAAGCCCTAGTGTCTATTTTTTTCAAGTGATTTTTTCATACAAAAATATTGCCCACAATAGAAAGATTTTTTTCTGAATTGAAAATAACTTGAGATAACAAATAAATTACCCTGAAAAGAAATTTCTCTAGTAACAAAAATATGTATATGATTTTACAGCAGTTTAAAGATTAACCATCAAATTCTTTTAGGTATGAAATATTCATTGAACTGTCTGCAACACAAATTAACTAAAGTCTTCTTGTGAGTGCACATACTTTATCTCCTCTTCTAGAGCAGTTTTGAAGAGTTTGAGAAGCAGATATTCTTCTCGTTGATTGGAGGCATAGTTGTATAGAGTGAAGATGACCGTATCCATGAACTTGGTTGATTTGTTTTGTGGCATCTGGAAAATCAGCTTTGCCAGATATGTGGGATTAGTCTACAAAGCAAACAAATTACTTAAATACTATTGTCAAGGACAAACTACCCCCACTTGGGGGGCATCTCTACCTTTCCGTTAATACCAAAAGCATTTATGTTGATTCCCATATATGTCACTTTTCCACACAGGTTACTTTTTTCCAAATCCTAATGCCTGAGAAACACTGAATACTGCACGATTAGATATCTGTGAGTAGCACCAGTAAGGATTTTATCTGTAGTCTGCTAGCAGTACCTCTGTGCATCAGGTCTATGTATCCAACGACAATGACAATTTAGCAAATGACAGTGGCTATTCTACCAAGATGACATTGCATACTACATGTCCACTGAAGTATTAGAGGGCATCTGCCCTGCGAAGATCTAAAATTCTTCTAGAAAAAATCCAGTGAGATGAGATAAAAAGAGCACAAGAAGAGATGCATTATATGCTGTCCAGCTGCATAGCAACTTCCTTTCCACCACATATAATGCACAGTAATAGTGACAGTAATTTACATGGACTAAAAGATACATGGAAGAAAACATTTCTCTTTGGCTTCAGTACCGTCTGAAGTTATTCTCAAGAAAAACACAGCTATATTTCTTGCACGGATTAAAGACAGCAAGGATTTTCTCAATTACAGGAAATATTAGAAGTTGATCATAGTATTTGCTGCAGTCTGCATACTACTTTGGAAATCTTTTCATAATCACTACCACAATCATTAAAACAAAGCAAGCAATATATTTCTAGTTTTTCTTTAGCAATTTGCTGCCATGTTAATTTTTACATTAAGATTTACCTGTAAAAGGTAGAATAAATGTTGATAAGCCTCCAGTTTTTTTCTTCTCTCTTTACTCAAACCTTTGATACCCTGTTTATCAACCRTAACCATCTCTTCCAGCTGACTTTTGCTCTTTTTGTTAAGTTTCTTACTGTGCAGTACCACATCCTGCAGACAGATGATCGAAAATCTAGATTATACATTCACAAAAAAGGCAAATTAGAAAAATTAACATTTTCCCAACCATGTTAAATGAGATATTCCTCCAAGGGCCTTTATTAGCAAGTTTGTTTGCTGCTCTATTCACTAAACAGTCTTTTCAACATCTTTATCTTGTCACCAGTATTGCTTGCCAACAATGACCACCTGGGAAACCTGATCTCATGTACAGACTCATTCATCATTTAGTTAACAATGAACAAGCTCTCAAATATGATCAGAAGCCTACTCCATTCTACCACAGAAAAGATTCTTAAAATTTGCCAAGCAATTACTATTGTCCACAAGTAGCAAAACAAAGAGTAACATTTAGTAGCAAACTGACATACCACTCAGGACAAACAGAACAACCTCTACCACAAGGTATTTTGACAAGATTTCTTAAGACACACAAAGAAAGCGCTTGATTTACCAGGAGTATTTTAACTGATTGAGAGTAACCAAGCACTGGCACAGGTTGCTCAGAGAGGTTGTGGAGCCTCCACCCTAGGAGATATTCAAAAGCTGTCTGGACATGGTCTTAGGCAACCTGCTCTGGGTGACCCTGCTTGAGCAGGGGGGTTGGACCAGATAACCTCCAGAAGTCCCTTCCAGCCTCAACCGTGCTATGACTGTGCAATCCTGAGCTCCTTCAATACACGGAGGTGCTCAGTAGATGCTACCAAGGGACCCTGAACAGATCCTGCTGACCTGAAGAGTGATTCTGTTTTTCACCAGCAGTCCAATCTTTATATCCATTAAGTTCAAGTCCTTCTCCAGCTGTTGATTGGATCGAATTTTTGTAACCACTTCTTCCCTTAACCTTGTTACTTCTAGTTCTTCTTGAAAGTCTAAGTCACTTTGGTCCAAGAGGTAGGCAAATTTGCGCAGGACAGTCAAGGGTGGATTTTCAGCACCAACTGTAGTTGAAGTACATAGGCTTGTTAGTTGACATAATACTGAACATTCCTAAAACCCYCAGGAAACTGATCACTGTGCAGAAAATTTTGGAACTGCGGAGAAGTTTATGCCAGTTAGAACAATATTTTTGTCACACTGTGTAAGTACAGCTATCCAAAATAGTTTCAGCTGTAAAACAATTGGTTTACAAATACTTGCACCTGCTTTTGAAAGGGAATAGGAAACTGAGAAATCCAGGGTGAAAATTTAAAAAAAAACCAAAACAACAGACTGAACACAGTAACATACTTCTCCCAAAGTATACAACATTCAACTGTTACCACTTACTTAGTATTCTGTAGTCCTCCCTGGCTTTGTTGGCTCTGAGAAATGCTTGTATCTTCACAATTTCGTCATTCTGGAAGGGACCAAGATTAGGCAAAAGAATCTAGTTATGACAGATTTCTGCTCAGAAATACACTGCAGAACCTGCACCCTCTTTCCTGAGATTCCCAAAACTGCCCGTGCAGTCATATTATCCTATTTTAATGCTTCATGTTCAAAATGGAGGAAAAAGACTTACGTGATCCTTGAAGTATTGCAGCCGTTTCCTGTAAGCTCTCTTTGCTAGCCACATTTTGACCCATGACTGAATCTGAAAATTAGATAAAATTAAATAAAAACTTAACAGATACTGCACAAACTGTTTTGTGTGTGTGTTTTAAACTTGATTCTGACAGTTGTCTTCTGCRGGCATGCTGTTCTCACATGCTTGGCGCCATAGATGACCGTACCACTGGGCTCCTACAGTCCAGTGACCAGATTAGTGGGCTTCGAGCAAAATAGCAAGTTTAGTTCAAGGCTCTACCACCCACATGCAGCATTGTCTTTGGAAGCAATTTCTACCTTCAAGTCTCATCTCTCAGTTGTAAACCAGTCTCCTTTAGAGACATAAGATCAATGTCCCATCTGCGATCTATGATCTGCTCAAGACATAATATCCCATTAGCCTCTCAGAAAAGTGAACACACTTCAGACAGATAGATTTGACAGCTTTTAATGAAATAACACTGCCAGCTCAAATATTTTCTAATTTAGTATTATGGAAAGGAAAGTGTAAGGAAATCTCTATTATGAGCAACTCAAGTTCAGCAAAGCCTGATAGAACTCAAACACAGAGCTTTCAAGAAGCAATTTACTTAAGCTGTCAATTAAACAACTTTCAACACCATGTCAATTTCTGGAGCACAAGTCTCTCCATTTTGTGTTCCTAGTCTCTGATTCCCAGGTAGTGGAGGACCAAGCTAAGAGATAAAGCATACTCAGGCCTCAAAACACAGTGGTATCTTACCTTAACGATAGCAGCAACATTTCCTTGAAGCACCTTTAATCTGTCAACATAATTTTTCCTTTGTTTGAATCCTTTCCAGAAAGCCTATTTTATAAAAGGCAGGAGACCATTATGACTAATAAGAAACTAATATTTATTAAAATCTACATATATACACTAAAATCATTAACAGTGTTTATCTTGTAGAGGAAAAATTGCCATTGTGGTAAAAGATAACTAAGGTGTAAGTAAGCTTGCCTGTATATTTTTAAGGTGCCCTGATACATTTCATGTTAATTTGGCCAATCTCAGCACAAGCACTTTGTAGTCCAATGCCATTTCCTTCCCTTTCCTGAAGCCATCCTTACTCTTATCACCAGTACACCCACGTCCTTTAGCATCCCAGTCACTGGCTTCATCCCACAAGGGAAGACTGCCAGCTCTTGGCCATTATGTCCAAAAACTGTCCCCTGCCTAGCTGGACCCCCATTGTTCTGGCCTGGCTCCTTCCCAAGTCTCTCTTCCAGAGTCACTCAGGATCATCTTGTACCACAGAAAACCTCCCCGTTCCCTCACTTGGCTCTCCCTTTGCTAGCTCAGAAGCAAACTCTTGGCAAGGAACCCAACAACGGGGATAACGCAGATACTCTCACTGCCTTTACCATATTTTGCCTTTCACCTCTATCCAGCCAGTGACATCAGCCTTGTCCTCTGCTTGTTGTCTTTTCACAAGTCATTTCTATGTTAATGCCCACAGAAAACAATCAAAACAACTTTATTTACCTGCATTTCTCCATATTTTTGAACCTGTTCACAGACCCTGAATTCCCGAAAGAACAGTACAGTCCTTTACTGGCCTCAGACACAATGCCAGAAAATGAAAAGCCAATCCCAGCGACAGCTGCTAGTGGTAAAGGTATTTATCCTCATGAATTGTTAAATTAAGTTACTATAGATTAACAAAATCAGTTGTACATTTTTCTATAATTTGGGGGCGGGAGGGGAGTTGATTGGTTGTTTTTTCAAGACTGGAATAAATTGCTTGTAGCAGGAGGTAGCTATTTCACCATTTAAAACCAGTGTGTGTGCATTTGTCAGTGTTCACATCATCAGCAGAAAGTTTCCTTTATACTCCTTTCAGAGTTCAGCAAACTGAAGACAGCCAAGAAATACTGCCAGAGCCTGAGAACACCAGGGCGGCTACCACTCCCTACCCAGCTATGACTTCATGGAGCAAAGGCAAACAACTTCCAAGTGGAGATAGTCTAGAAAGGAATGCATTTCTTAAGTCATGCTTTGCCAAGGAATTTTTACTTCAATACTCAACAAATATCTTCTGATCTTGTACTGTGCATGGTTAAGTGTACCACGCAAAACCTGAGCACCTCAGAATAAAGCCAGGGCTATGTACTTCTGAGTTTCTCTCACTGAAGTAACTTAGACTGAAGGAGGATATTATCCATTCTTTTAAAACTGGATATTTGCTATTTAAAAGCACAATTACTTCAATGAGGGCAAGAACATATTTGCAGATGTAGGAGTTTGAACTACTGCTAATGAAAACAGGAAGAGAGACCTATTTGAGAATCAGTGGTAGTAATCAGCCACATCACCTGTCACATGCAGAAAGTTGCCCAAGCCATGTTACCTTCTTGTACTAGAACAATACCTGTATTTTGATGGCAGATGGTTCCTGGTTTTGAAGGTATGCTTTTCTCTCCTGATAATTTTTTCTGACTAAGAATCCCCTTGCTTGGGCTTGCAGCTGAACAATCAGATTTTCATTAGCAAGCCACAACTGCTCTCGATTGTAATCTGCTGTAACTTGCCCAACAATGCTCTGTTAAAAGATCATGGAAAAAGGTAATTTAAACGCAAGAAACCTGAYGCCAAAACCATCCTGGAATTTGGTCTGTATTCTCTCCACCATCTGTATAGCTTATGTTCATCCTATCCAAGCCCCACTGATTTACCTCTAGATTTTAATCAGTATGAAGGAAGAGCTACTTTGCTACTGCTGAATTTTATATGAAGGGTAACTGAACTCCTTTCAAGCCTCAGTTATTCAGCTGGATATGCTATTTTGAAAGATTTTTTTTATACTTTGGGACAGTTCTGCTTTCCTAATACTTACAAGTTTTTTGTAGAAGACAGACATCTAGAAATACTAACTGAATCAGTGAGCTCTCTGTAGAGAAGCACGCTCAAGTATTGCTGCAGGCAGCATTTCAGAAGGACTTACACTGTGACTTGAGCTGTTTGTGCAGCAGAGTAAACCTGTAACCTAGATAGGCTGCATCAGAATAAAAAACCAAACTGCGCAGAAGTTTGTGTGATTTACTTTGTTCTAAGTTATATTTCATGCTAATGCAAAACCTCTACAGTAAGGGAGTTTATGTATCACACTCATCCTGTTGAACTTGGAGATACAAGAATGCTGTCAGATGATTAGATTTAAACATAAAACAGTGCTTCCAACTGCCCCCAAATACACAATGAAATTCCTTGTCATAGGCCAGTGCAAACTCTGAAAAATATGAAAAGGGTATGAAAGCAATCAGACTTTCCTTCATCAGTATCTGCTGGTGGCCATTAAAAGAAATCTGTAACTTCCAGTTAGGAAGTCCCTGCATCATTGTCAGACATCAGACAGGAGGCTGTGCTATCACTGTCTGCTTAGGCCTAAGTTGCTGCTACTGTCAGAACCCGATACTGAACTAAAGTGATCTTCAGCCGTTTCCCTTGATATTGCCACATCTTGCTATCTCTCTCTCTTGAATGTTCATGCTGCATTTGCAATAAAAGCAAAGGTTTCAGCCACCTACCTGGATTTCTTCACCAGTTAACCATGAAGTTTTTAGTAAAACTCCTTCAGGGGCAACACAGGTACCTTCTTCAGTTTCCACATTGTAATAATAATCATACATGTTTTTCATTACAAGTTTAATCCATGGACTTTCATTAGAATCTAAAAGCAATACATACGATTACTACACATTTGTGCCCTATTACACTGATAAATTACACCTCTCCCTACCCATTTCCCATTTCTATGTTTGCTACGAAGCCATTTTACATGCCAAGTCACTATATATCTTGGGCCAGTTTGTAGTAAGGATATTTTCAAAATATCCTGTTAGGTGGATCAGGATCATTCTTCTAGAACGAAACACCTATGAGGTTAGTACAGATCCACTGCCAGCTTCTCCAAACCCCAACGTGCCAAGTTAGTGCTTACTCCTGAAAATGTGTGCTGTGTCTTCCATCACCACTCACGTAAGTGGAACTGAGACCGTGGTTATAAAAAAAAAGTTGTTCTTGTCTTCTGYCCAAATGCTGGCCTTATTGACACTTAGCTCACACGGGACATTTCCTATATCCACATCATTGTCTTGTTTAGTGCTTTGGTAAACAAGGCTGTATTCTGACAGGTGGGAAAAGCACTTCCTCATGGACAAAAGGCCCCAGGATAAAGCTGATAAGGGTACTCGGTTGCGCAAAATGCCCTCTCAAAACTCATGTTGCARGATGAAACATGCCCATCTACTCTAAGAATGTGTACTACATTGATGGTAACTTTTTTTTTTGTTAGCTAATCTTGGCTATATTAGCTATGACCAGCTTGCAGCTCTAACATGACAAAATATCCCATCATCTTGCTATGGGCAGATTCTAGCCCCAGCTTTTGCTGATACCTGCTGCTCTAGCAATGCACAGGGACCCTAAATGGGCCATGGACACTCTGGCAGAGCCTGGCTTGATCTTTGACAGTAAACCGTAAGGCTGAAGTGTGCAGCCTAACCCTTCTCTTCATCTGCTAACAGAAAAAAAAAAATAATCAGAGTAATATGGTTTTCTGAGAGGATGGACTAGTCTATTGACAGTCACAGAGAAGCTGCCCTAAATTCACTCAGGGCTAATTTGAGACTCTAGAAAGTCTTAGCTAGACTCTGGAAATAGCTAGACTTGTTTCTCAGCATGTACTGTGGTCTGGATGATGTGTGTAACAGTTCAGCATCACATAAAAAGCACTTGGGCAAGTAAAACATTTCTCAAAAGATTTAAAACCAGCAACTGCCTTCCTCAGTTTACAATGATTTTAGGTAAGCCTTCTGTGCTACTTTTCCAGTTGCCTCTGTCATACAGACACGTGAACCTGTCCTGTTCAGGAAGATTTTTACCTTCTCTAGTTTTCAAGTTCTTGGCTTTGGAGAGGTTCGTGAAGTAGGTTTCAGCACACTCAGGAGTGACTCGTAATCCAAACTTGGACTGCAGTATCATCAGGATTGGCTGTGAATCACCCTTCTCCAAGCTCTTGTTAATCATTGATGTTCCAACAGCCACTAGGGTAAAACAATGACATAGGAAATTAAGTGGTTTATACTTTATGTACCCACAACTCTAGCCTCCAGCAATTTTGATAATGGACTTCTAAGGCTGGCACACACAGACAGCATGACATACACAGCAATTCAGTGCTTCACCCATTTGCAGCCTCCTTCATGCTTGTAAGGACAAGTATTTCAGAGAACAGCAAGCTTGTTAGATCGAAAGCATGCACTCCGCCCAAGCTGGGATGCAGCCACAGCACAACGGAGGGTGGTCCGAGGGCATAGCTGATGCCCCACCAAGTGACATACCAGATGACACCAGGGCAGGGGTTGAAGATGGCAGGTACCGCCCCACTCAGCCTGCCCTAACAGACAGGCCATCATCTGATCACTTGGGAGCCTTCTAGAGATGCCTGAAGTCATTAGGCTACAAGCTGTAAATGTTAACGTTTTACTATACAAAATGGGAATAAAAACTGATTGCCTTCAGCAAAGTCTTGCAACACTAACAGCATCCTTCTTGGGATCCTGAAGCGACCCTTTCTTGTCCTCACGCCCTGGGAKCTTGTTTAAAGCTGATGCAGTAAATTCATGCCCTTGAGTTTACCAGAGAAGCAGCTTTTGCTTCCAGGGCACGTGAAAGTGCCCTGAGAGGTGATGCTGTGAAGCATGTTCAAACTTTGAGGTTATACAACATTACCCATACTCTGATTCAGGACTTTTGTGCTGGTTTTGGCTGGGATAGAGTTAATTTTCTTCATAGTAGCTAGCATGGAGCTACACATGGATTTGTGCTGGAAACAGTGTCGATAGCACAGGGATGTTTTCGTTACTGCTGAGCAGTGCTTACACAGAGTCAAGGCCTTTTCTGCTCCTCACACCACCCCAGCAGCAAGAAGGCTGGGAGTGCACAAGGAGTTGGAAGGGGACACAGCTGGGACAGCTGACCCCAACTGGCCAAAGGGATATTCCATACCATATGATGTCATGCTCAGCGTATAAATCTGGGGGAAGAAGGAGGAAGGGGAGGACATTCGGAGTGATGGCGTTTGTCTTCCCAAGTAACCGTTACACGTGATGGAGCCCTGCTTTCCTGGAGATGGCTGAACACCTGCCTGCCCATGGGAAGGAGTGAATGAATTCCTTGTTTTGCTTTGCTTGTGTGCGCGGCTTTTGCTTYACCTATTAAACTGTCTTTATCTCAGCCCACGAGTTTTCTTACTTCTACCCTTCTGAGTCTCTCCCCCATCCCACTGGAGAGAAGTGAGCAAGCGGCTGTGTGGGGCTTAGTTGCTGGCTGGGGTTAAACCACAACAACTTCCTAAGCATCCTTTGCTTTGTGCAGGTCCCACCATCACCTGACAACATGTAGCAGCACACGCCACTTCAAAGTCCCTTACACACTAGAGGTACATGCTGCTTTAGAAACTGCTGCTCTGGTCTTTAATGGTGTTCCTTCACATCTAAATTCAAGATCCATGCACAGAGGAACCAGTGAATAGATAATGACTAGAACATATACATTATATACTGGCTTAAGTGAACCTAGCTACCTTGCATTCCACAGCTGTGCTTCATGCTGCAACACCAAACACTTTTCTATGTCTTGTGTATATTCAGATCAATACAAAAAAGGTCCCTCCCCACACTCAGTGCTCTGCCTACACAGAGCTGACCCAAAAGGTGCTCAGGAGCCTACACACAGGAAGCACTGCATGAGACTGAGCTAGCAGGAGAGCATTTCAGCAAGAGAAACAGTTTTTCTTTGTGGTTAGTTGACTAGGGTGGAATGGGTAGCTTTGGCTAGAGAGCAACAGATCAATCACCAAATACACTAGCAGCTGGCTGAGAAACAAAATGAACACACAATACCACACCACCACCATCTGGATTTCTACCAGATAGCATCCTGCTATTTTTGAATACTTTTCTTCTTCCTTTTCATCCTATAGTTACAGGTGCTGGAAGCTATGGTTAGTAAGACAAAAAAGCACACAACCTAGCTGAGAGTTGTTTCTGTAGGTCCCCTGCTGCTTGGCTTTTTATCATCTTTTGATCAATTATGCCTTTATTTTTGAAGGAAAATGTAAGAAAAATGTTTAGTAGGGAAAAAACCCAATTCAACAGAAATTATTTCTTTCTGTTGAAGTGCTAGTAATTAATACTGCAGCTGTTGCTCTAAAGAGGGGCCATGTGGACACTGTAAAATTATCAGCTAAACACAGCCTAGCCACCCGCAGCTGCAGAAGAACTGTGGGCTCCAGTCTGCTCCTGCAGCGGTTGGGTTGCCAGTACCAGATCAACACTGTGAAGGGCTCTTTTCCACACCCATCCTCCCCTCAAACAGCTATAATATACAAAGATGCAGCTGTCTGGTGTGATAAGCCTGAACTCTCAACAGGGCCAAAGATCAGCTTTTTCCTGTAACATAGGATCTCTCATGACAGATCCTGCTTTGACAGACAGACTCTTCCTGTGCAAGACTAAGGCCTATTCCTGAAGGCTATACAGCTGATATTTGGGCAATCTCATTTTGTCCTCCTTAGAGGACCTCCTAGATAAGGATGGTTGAACTGATTCAAGAAGTGAAGCAAGGTGACACAAACTGCACAGAAAACACCACAAAGAATTAGGAAGAGCACCAGGATTTACTGAACACATCTTCCTAAATGAAGATACAAGAGAGTCCTTTACTGACAGGGAAGACAGTTTGTAAAAGCCTTTTTAAGTTTTAATACTGTAGTATTTAATATTTATATAAGGCATAAAAATTAGTTTAGAAGGGATCAAGACTGTTTCAGTACAGCTGTCAGTACCTTCTCTTATTTTACTGCTTATTTTATTGCCATTACTGCAGCAATCTCAAAAATACACTTTGTTCTGACTGAAAAATAAATCTTTGACTGCCTTGCAAAAGTTTTGGAATGGGACATGGGGAGTTGTTTGCCTTTCAAAAATAGCATCTCTGAGATAGATCAAAATAAAAGTTCATTTCCAAGCTGTGATCAAGCTGAACTTTAAGTTTAGACTACGTGAACACAACATGCTAACTTCCTGAGACAGGATGTGTTTGTAATAGGAAGTATCAAGTTCTGTGCCGTGGGGAAATTTTAAATCTCAGTTTTTAGCTGCAAAACCTTAGAGCTCTTCTGAAGAATGTGCTGTGCTGACACTGCTTCCTCTCAACCCAGAGGGCAGAGTACAGGAGATTAGTAGGTATTTCCACAAGTGACTTGTTAAAACACCTCTACTGATAATACTTGGTTGTGAAAAGCTGTGCATTTACTACGGACACAGATTATATGAAGAGATTTTCCTACAACAACTAGCTAGTGGATGGAGCCGTGGCCTATCATTAGCAACATTGTATGGTATTGGTATATGGATAATGCTCTGCTAATTTCTGCAAGCCATTTATGAGATATATTCTTAATGCTTTTACACCAGTGGACACAAACGAGGATGTTTTCAAGTTGCTCTTTAGCTTTAACTGTTCAACTCTATAGCTGTTTATAAGCTATGCATTTCCTTCCCTTCTCTGAGCCCAGATGCCTCCTCATGCCTCTGGGTGACATTGATGGGAAGCCGTTTTTGTCCAGAAAAGAAGGTATCAGCACTCCTGAGTACAAGAGCTCAGTTGGGACATTGTGTGTGCGTCTCAGAAAACACAATCTAGGTGCTTTTCACTACAGGTGTGTGACCTACAAAAATACTTCAAGTGTCTTCAGTATATCTGACTGGTTACATTAAGACTGTATTAACTGATTAAATCAATTCTAAAGTAACAGTAACACTAAATGCAATGTTTCTGTAGCAGGGATAGAAGATTTTGTGATAGCTAGCTGTGTTTGTTTTCTTCCRCCCACAACTTCCCAAGCACTGACTACTGACATAGTCTGTATGTAAACAGGCTGCCGCACTGCACTAACAAAGGCTGAGTGCAGTGCTGCAGGAATGCACCGACTTCAGCAGTTGTATTCACAAGCTCTTAGGGTGCAAAAGAAGGCGACACTGACTCACCCAAAGCCAAGTCAAGCAGAAGGTGAATGAGTACCCAATGCCAAACTAACAGCCTTGGCTGGTCTGCACTGGCCCCAGGCAGGAACAGATAGGGATGCCACCATGCTCTCCAGTGCGCCCCATAAAGCCAGCTACACTTGCTTCTACATTACTTGCCGAAGTTTATTATGTATTATGAACATTTTTCTAAAATTATTATATTCAATCCAAACTTTGACAGGTGTTGAGCACATCCAGTACACAATGCTCTGATGGGATAAGCATCTTTCCTACAGATTTCCTCCTCTTAACAGATTGGAAGAGCATGCCCTTCTCCAAAAAGCCTGAGTGCTCTTTTTACACTACTTTTAAAACTAATATGTTTGTAATTTTTCTTTGTTAGCACTTAATAAAAGGCATTATAATGAAATAGGAATAAGAAAAGTTGTAAACATGTAAGAATTTGCTCTTTTAACGTGCATCAAGATTTTAGTCTTATATAAGAAAAACAAGCTCCTGAACAGTATATCCTTTCTCATTCATATATCCTTTTTTTTCACCAGCTATGTGAAGATACACTGACAGTAGAAATCTTGGTCATGATGTTAACCTGTATAACCAAATCCACTAAATTATTAGCCAAGCCTTAAGGATTACCACCTTTAGGTAAAGCCAACACCACCCCTGGAAATCTAAGTCACCCTAATTTCAGTATGACAAAGAACATGCATTCATTTCTTTTCATGTATTTAAAGGGCTGCCACACTTCCTGAAGTGGAAAAAATAAATTACCAATTTTAGTTTTTCAGGACTAAGAAAAACAAGAGCAATGCAGATACAGGTTAATGCTTACAGATTGCCGCTTCTTTTATATTGTTATTGGCATCACTGATTCCTTTTTGTATTTCATCCAGCCACAGAAGCGCTGATTCATCTTGGGATTCCTGGAAAAAGGATAGAGAAAAGCCTTGAAAAAACTGAATTATAACAACAGTTGTCTGAACATACTGATAGAGCTCCGATATACCGCCTCCTCTTGCAAAGCCCTTGGACACTAAGAAGAATTTGACTGCTTAAAATCAGCAATAAAACACATTCATATTCTATTTACTGACTTGAATAAACTCCTGTTCAAATAGAAAGCTCTGAAAGTTTCCACGTATAGAAGACACCATCCTGCTAAAGATCAATAAAAATTTTGAGCGACGCTAGAACCGTTTTGATTCCCATGATATGTAGGCAAAGTAATCTGAGTGTCAAATAAAATCACACATTATCAGGAAGCAGTGTGATAGTAGCATAAAGAGCACAAAACAGAAGACTGCAGGAAGTTGGCTTTCTTTCAGAATCCCTTATTTGGAAAGGATCTGCATGTACACCGGAGTACACATTATGTTAGAAAATAACAGCAAGAACTGACACAGAAAGACGCTCAGGTTTAGTAATGATGACTTAGCTCAAGTGGCGAACATTTCAGGAATTAAGTAGCAGAGCAGGTCTCACTCTTCCTACAGGCTAACAGTGCATGGCATTAAACCCAAGTTAAAATAGAAGGTGCAGGAAAGTGGGCTCAGCATCCCTACTAACCAATCCTGCTCTGTCTGCCCAAGTTCACAGATGGACCAACACTTCAGCTGGGAGAATAGGGTTTCAAAGCTAAAGTGACATTTAATATCTAATCCAGTAGGTGGGGGAGCAAAATTTATTCTAAAGAGGAAATAGGAGTGCCAGGTCTATAATAGACTAATGATGAAACTGGAATGTACTGATTCGATAAAGATCTAGGAGTATATACACACAAATATTTCAAGGAAAAAAAAAAAAACAAACCACAAACCAGAAAGTGTCTCAAGCTAAACCAAGTGTGGACAAAGAACAACTTTGCAGTGAATATCCCTGGTTTTGCGCCAAACTCCAGGCCAAAAATCTAATAAATCTATTATCCACAGAAATTACAAAGAGAAAACAAGCTAAAAAACCCCTAAAGACAGACTTTTCAGTTTACATCATATGTAAACAAGATAGCAGAATATCTAACTAAAATCAAGTATGTCAGGCAATCGCATGACAGTGGACACACACCGCAAGTTTTTCTAACAAGAAAGTTAGAGTTAACACTTGAGAGAGTGTATACTAAATTCCCAAAATACAGCTGACAATTTTGAGAAAAGGACTGAGAAACTGAAAAGAATTCCTTATCTGGTGTCCAGCTTTTACACACTAAATGTAAGAACAGACACAAATACTGCTCTGGAGCCAAGTACAGCTTATGCTGAGTCTTGGCGCTAGCTTGGAAGCCAGACCAGGACTTGGGCTAATTTTGCCGGCTGAAGCAAGCCATTGTTATTTGTCATTCAAGGAAAAAAAAAAAAAAAAACCAAAACCAAAGCCAGGCAGAGAAAAAGGAAGGGATCAACAAAACAGCAGATGAAAATAGGGGAAAGGTTTTAGAGGCTGCAGGCTGCGGAGGAGTCGAACTGTCTGAGCAGAGCCGGCAGCCAGATCGAAGGAGCACAGACAGCTAATAGTGGGTAGGGAGGTAGAAGATGAAGAAGACCACAGTTTTCTTAAGGTATGTTTGTATGTGTGGCTTGCTTTCACCTTTGCATTTGCTAAATCAAGATCACCACACTCTTCCCCAAGCCTGGCTTCTTCCTCAAGAAGGCTACAGAGCACAGCAACGTGGCATTTCGGTCCTTGAAGATTTACTAAACACACCCTTTGATTTTTCCAGAAAACACCTTTTTACCCAAAATAGCTGTATGTACAAATTCCAGGAGAACCCCCCACCTCAGCTCCAGGCTCGTGGTAAATTAGGAGTTAAATTGCTGCTGTAGAGCAATTTTATCTCTGTGTTGGGCAGAGGCTGAAACTGAGTCATGTGTGCATATTTGGATATGTCACACCCTCTTGCTGTAGTAGACAAAGAACAAACTAGCTCCTTACCATAAACCTCATGCCTACAGGATGCTTCTGGAGGACAGATCAATCATTCTTTAGTCTCTTACTGGGGGGAAAAAAATCCCTCACAAAACACCTCTTGAGATGAACTAGAACAGCATCGTTGTTTGGCTAGTTGGATTTCACGTACTACAATGAAGATACTGGTTTTCACTGGACTGCTCTCTCTTACCTCCAGTCTTTTCACAACAGGTGAGCCCTCCTTTCTGTATCTATTCCATATTTTGCTCAATAACATGGGCTTTTTGATAATGTTGGTGCTTTGCCAGCTTAAATGAGTTGTACATGCATCATTACAGAAAACTGTACTCTAGGAAGTCTCACTTAAGGCAGATATTTAATCTTCCATTTCAGTGACACCCTACCTCCCCCCCAGTCACTTTCTATAAGGAATTCTATTTAAGGGATCTTTCTGCGCTTACTGAAGATGCATCTTCTCTCTAGTATTTCTGTAGTGATATGATAATCTTAAACCTGTAGAGTCTTGTTCTTTCTGCTTTGAAACGCTGAACAGAATTACAACTTCACAGATGGTGCTATTAGAAGGAAATGCTCAGATAATTATTGTGACAAAAATAACCAAAAGAAATGATCAAATAATAAGCCCTTTCCCCCCTCTCACTAGAATTAAAGCTGTTTTCAAACCAAGCTCATTTTTAAAAGCTATTTTATATATATACACTATATATATGCACATGCATGCACATGTATGTCTTTTAAAGAGTGGCTAAAATTAATCTTCTGGATTAACCATCCAGAAAATTACTAAAAGGGATGCAGTCTACTAATTATCCTTTCAAAACACTCTCCCATAAATCTGCCAGTGAGCATTGATAAAACTGTTTTCCATATTTTATTCCAATATGGAAGGGTAAAAGAAAAACCCACAAGTTTTCATCCAAATTTCAGTTCGCTTCTGAATTCCAGTTTCAAGATGCATGCTCTAAGCTTTACACTAAGTCTTTTTCCATTAAACACAGCTAAGAAAAATTTTAAATGACAAAACTAATTACACAGCTGCTTATTCTGCAAAATCTATTTTGCAACACATGATTTTAGAAAGTATTTTAAACACATTTGTGCTTCGTCTGGAAATGTCAATGTCTCTACAAAGTTCTCTACTAAAGACTGAGGAACAGGCATTAATAAAAGTGGCATCGTTGGCTTTGCCCACATGCTAACAATGTTTACTCACTAAAAATTTTCCTGCATTTACTGAAAATGAAAATTTTTATTCATTTACCAATAAATTTGATCTAATATCAGCCCAAGCATTTGTCTTCAGTTCTCAAGACTAACTGCCCTTCCTCACGTATGAGAAGCTGAAAAGATCTGGTTTGCTTTAGTCAGAAGCTGAATAATAACATTAACTTGATACAAGACCGAAAAATTGGGAGTTATTTCAATTTTCTAATTTGAAAGTTTCAGTCTGTGTTAGGCAAGACAGCACTTTTACATCTTTTGCAGTCATGCATTTCATCCATGCAGTGACAAGGATAGTACCGCTGTTTGCTTTGGAAATTCTTGTCAAGCTTAGACCAAGGCTACTGCTTATATGATGAATTACCAACATTGCTACTATTGGGAAAAACCCTCTACAGGTGATAAACATTACACAAGTGTCTGATATTTTTTTGCCAAAGATTACTGAAAACATGCCAGATGCAGAAAGATCAGCTTAAGAGTAAATTCATGCTAAATTTTCAAGGTTGGGTGTGAGATGACAAATAAGGTCAAGATTGTCCTTGAGTACATTCGATATGAACACCCAAAACAAAGAGGAATGCCACCAAATCTTTTAAACATATACTGCTTTTCACATGGAGATGTTTACCTTTCTCTGTACCTGAAGGTGAATTTTATTGCTAATTCAGTAGTTTTCCCTTTTTAACAGTTTTAACTTTTTTTTAAGCTTCAGAATTTTCACTGAATGGCTCTTCAATTAAAACCGTGTCTCTTATCAAGACTTTCCGTGGAATTTCAGCAAGAGACTATGATTACATCCCCCCTTATGCTATAGAAGGGGAGACAACGACCGTCCATATCAGAGAACACAAATGCTCTTCAAAAAAGTCAAATGACTCCACTTTAACAGAAGTGAACAACACCACGCTGGAGTACCTGACCAGTTCCCTGAGCACCAAGCTAATACCTGCTGTTTACATCAGTGCTGTTTTATTGGGTGTACCATCTAATGCCATCATTTTATGGATGCTGCTCTTCAGGATCCGGTCCGTGTGCACTGCCATCCTCTACACAAACTTGGCAGTTTCAGATCTGCTCTTCTGCATCATGCTGCCCTTCAAAATAGCGTACCACATAAACGGGAACAACTGGATTTTTGGGGAAATGATGTGTCGAACTACCACTGCGGTGTTTTACGGCAACATGTACTGCTCCATTCTGCTGCTCACGTGCATCAGTGTCAGCCGTTACGTGGCCATCGTTCACCCCTTCACCTACAAGAGCCTGCCAAAACGTGCCTATGCCATCGCAGTCTGCGCTACCGTGTGGATCTTCGTCTTCTTGTACATGCTCCCACTTTGCATAATGCAGCAAAGCTATTATGTGAAACAACTGGACATTTATACCTGCCATGATGTGCACAACGCCTGTGAAAAGATATCTTCCTTCCAGTTCTACTACTATGTTTCTTTAGCTATYTTTGGGTTTTTAATACCCCTTGCAACTACCGTTTTCTGCTATGTCTCAATTATACAAACACTCAAGACCCATGAATGGTTCTGGTACGTTAAAGTCAGTCTTTTGATCCTTACCATCTTTACTATTTGCTTTGTACCAAGCAATATTATCCTTATTATCCATCACATCAACTATTACTATTACAACACAGATGGGTTGTATTCTTTTTATCTAATTGCTTTATGCCTTAGCAGCTTAAACAGTTGTCTTGATCCTTTCCTTTATTTTCTGATGTCAAAAATTAGAAGTCAATCCAATATTTACCTAACAATGGTTAAAATACCCAGGGAAAAATGAATTTAGTGAAAAATGAATAATATTTATATTATTGAAATTATGATTTTGTATAGTATTAACCCAGGCAGCAACAACCCTCAGGTGCAACAATTAAAGTTAAAAAACTAAAAAGTGTTAAAAAACAATCTCAGTAAAATTTACTTCCTTCCACACACCACACAAGGAATATCTTCATAAATACACTTCTCCAGCTCTATAATTTTATCACACATATTGCAACATCTGGTATACCTAGATTCAGGGAAGTGGCTCCGCACCTTCATTTCCTTCTGAGAAGATCACTTTCATGGCCACAGAGAAGTAACCAGAATATCACCCACCACAACCTCTGAACACCAGAAGAGGCTGAACAGCACTTTTAGGCCCATTCATGATTTCCAAATACTTCAAATTAGCTCTCAGCCCACAGTCACTGCGGGAACAGTGATGTAAAAACAAGTTTTTGGCCCAGTGGAAATGGGAACAAATAAAAGCACTTTCTACGTGCCCAGGAGCTGTTGAGCTTTGCAGAAGCTCCCTGTCAGATAGCCAAGAGCAAATACCGCCTTGGAAATAAACAGCCAGAGTCCCCATAGGTTCAAGGAGCAGTAAATCTACAGCCATAGACACAGAGCCTGACACTTCCAAGGCAGCACCTCCTATGAGGCTGCTTAACCAGCTTTGCACTGGAGACTTGTTCTTCCACTTTGTCAGCGCCTGCACTCCTCCAGTCCATGAGGATTGCTGGGAGCTAACCCTTATCAGTGTGAATCCAGGCATGTATTATTCTTGCTTGGTAAGCAAAACAGGGAGGCTATTTTGTAGTATTCTCTATTTCCACATCCTCACAGGAAATACCTACAGTGTTACAAATACTGAAGCTAGTTATGATTGATTGTCCACGGTAATAAAGTAAAGGGTCAGCTTTACAGAAGCTCAAAAGCTACATATATAGTGAGTCTAAGTTCCTACAAAATGAGCTCAGTGGTTGGCATTTGTATTTGTAACTGCAGCATGTAARACTGATGAGAAAAAATGTTTTACATCAGTTTGATAACAGTATTGTAAAAAACTTTACTTAAATAAATTATTTGCACTGGAAAATGTCTTCAAGGAATTTGCAGCCTGGTAAGACTCCCCCCTCTTCAATTTCTTCTGACTCCTAATTTAAGTTAGTTTTAATCATGCCATTCCCTCAACATGCACAAGACGAGATTTTAAAGATAACTTTAAAATAATCCAGTTGTTATACAACTATTGTAAATACAAAAAACATGAACCTAACTGTAAAACCTGTGTGCCTATCACAAAAAATAACASAGGAACCATTTCCAAGTTTGGCACATCTGTTTAACTTTTCAGATTYCCATAATACACTCCCTGAACACAGGGTTTCTCTTCACTGGGACCAGAATACACTTGGTTTGAAATGGCCTTGAGAACTGTTAGAAGCTGTGGTTTAAGATTACAGGAATAAATAAATTCCAGATTTGCATTTTCAGTTTCAAGCAAGGAACAAATAGGTGTGATCTGTAATGGGTACTGCGAGATTTGGATGCAGACTACTTCCCAAAGCCACCACAGCAGCAGGGATGTGACAGCAGGCTGATTAGAATAAGCGAGCAGGTTTGACCCACATATTTTTCCAGACGCTGGGGAACACAGGAAGTTCACAGGCAGACCTATCTGATCCTTGTAAATCAAATACTTTCTTCTACCATGGCTCACTCTTAAAACATGCTAAATACAATTAAAAGCAGATCTGCTTTATAAACAGTGCTCAGAAAATGTGGGGAATAGAGATGTTAGACATTGCACTATCTTCTCAATTCTGTTTGGATTTTTTTTTTTTTATAAGGAAAGTTCAATCTAAATCGTATCTTTACCTAAAAAATGGTGATGTCCGTGTGATTGACCAGCACAGAGAGTAAGACAGATTAATACATCTGAGTATTTCTTTTGGGAGCGCATATAGTACAGTGTCTTGCTCCCTTCTTAAACAGGAGCAATGCTCCTGTTTATAGAGGAGATGTTTTAAGTAGTTGTCAAAGGACTGCAAAAACAAAATACCTCAGGAGAGAAAGGTCAGCAGAATTCTCTAGGAACATCACAAGTTTTTTAATGAGGAGATTTCAAAGAAATGGCACAATTTTTGTTCCAAAACTTGAAGACACCCATTTGTTTCCTATCAGCACATTCACACAGGGACAGGAGTAGGCACCAGGTTTGCGCCCTGGGAGCACAGCGTCAGCCGGCAGGAGCAAGCCAGGGCAGGGCTGCTGTGTGCAGGCACGCGTGGCTGTAGGTCTCTGCCTTGGGGACATCCCGACTCACTACATGCACAAAGGGTCTGGCCTGCCCCTGGCCAGCGCTGCGCAGCCACCACCTGCAGGAACACTCTCTGCACGCAAATACCAACCCTAGCCCTTCCAGGACAGGTAAAGTAGTCAGCATGCACGAAACCCTCCCCAACACACACGGGAAGGGAGGAGGCTTTTCAGGATCCCAGGCTCAGTGAAACCAGCCCTTACCTGGGGACCCAAGCAAGAAATTGATATGTGCAAACACCTTTTGAAAGCTCTGACAGTGGATTGCAGAAACACACTGTTTCACAGCAGGCACCACAGGTGAGGTGGCAAGAAAGCTGAAAATATTTCTATAAGCCGAAGTTCAGGGACTTTCTCCAGCTGACCATATTACTTTAGGAATGCATTATGTGAATTTTAAGCATCTTTTCCAAACACTGGACATTTTAAGTGCTGTGCTAGTAGCTTTAGCTAATCTTGTGTTCAGTCACATCCTGCAGGCTGTTAGGCTGATCTTTGATTATGCTTCCCTGAGCTGTGATGCTAACCAGGACACTGCTTTTGGGGAAGCAGATAGCAATATCCTGCTGAGATAGGTTTAAACTGAAGGCACATACAAGACAGCCAGCTTGTTGTTGCATGATAAAGCCAGAATAGAAATACGTACAAAACTCCACCGTTATAAAACAACAGATTTAAGCAACTGAGACTCCTCAAAGTAATTGCCAGAGATTTGTTAAGGAACACCATGACTCCTTCAGCATGCCTATGACTCCTTTCTGGCAAAAACCTCAATTCCCATCTGTATTGTAACAGCCTGCCTGACAGTCCAGTAACTAGATTTTTGCACAAATTCATAACTACATCAGGG
The DNA here is from genome assembly GCA_030449065.1 of Oceanodroma leucorhoa. NCBI lineage: Eukaryota > Metazoa > Chordata > Aves > Procellariiformes > Oceanodroma > Oceanodroma leucorhoa. The sequence goes on along the minus strand of JASVER010000041.1, from coordinate 4,030,400 downwards.
CTGCTGCTGCCTACGTTTTGTAATAGCTGCAGCAACCTAGTAGAATTAAAAACAAACAAGGTTACATCAAGTCGGTAGTGACACACATACAGAATATGTCTTAGTATTAATACATGGAGAATTAATTCCTTTTGCCAGTCAGAATAAGTTGTAGTGGAAAATTACTTAGTGCCAGTTTGTTGTCACTGGCTTATTTACAACCCTGTTGGCCTAGCTAATCCAAACATTGGGGGAACAGGACAGGGACACATGTGTAAGTGAAAAGAACTGGCATTTCAGTTCTGACAAACAGCAACAGTCAAAGCTCTAACCTTGCATTTCTGTGCTTTGGCATGGTGCAGAACATCCTGATAATGCCTTGCATTTACTGGTCTTACATCTTGCAGCTTGGCTGTGGGCAACAGTAGGGTTTCTAGAATTTTCTCAGGGTTTCCTTGGTCAATTGCTTCATTAATGTGGCCAATTGCAATGATTCCTATGAAACAGAAAAGTTGTTAAAGACATAGTTATCAAAGAAAGATCCAACTTATCCAACATCAGGTTCAAACAAAGCAGTAACATGAAGAACAGAAAAATCAAGTAACAAGAAGCAGAGGCAGCAACAGCAGCTGATTTAAAATTATGTTTGCTCAAATATTTATGTGAAGCTATTAAGCTGTACAGTTTTCCTTTCTGCCACAGTTATTAATTCATCTGAATCTACCTCTTCAAAAAATCAAATTTATCCTTGCCAAAAACAAGCTTCCCTACTTTCAGGGCAGGAATATCCACAAGAAGCTTAAGGAAAGGTTGGGCATCACATCTAAATATATTCACTTACATATTGGCTCACAGTGCTGAAAGACTTATTTTCAAGTGATTTCAGACCAGATTACTTGAAACCCTGATTTGGAAAAATACATACATACTGACCTCCCAGCTACAGCATTACATAGCAACATAACCTCATTTTTTTAAATTTCACCTTAAATAACCAATCTGATAATGTTGACCTTATGAGAAATCACTTGATTGTTCAGACCAGTGGCACTCAGGAATTCAGTCAGCAAGTAATGTGGCCCAGTGTATTTAATAAAACCTCTAACTCATTTTCTTCAGACTGGTCTCAACATTTTAAAATCAATTTCCTCCTATCCCCAAACAGCGCTGAAATGCGCTGCTTGGGAGGCTTTCTCCCTAAAGCCACCCCAGAAGGCACCAGTCAAGGGCTTCCCCATCACCTGTGAGGGATGGCATCCCTGCCAGCAGCAGATCAACTCTTACCAAATCTCTCCCAGACCCATCACAGCTCAGCTGGTGGGGTCATAGATCCATGCCCTCTCATAAGGCTTTGGGAATGAGCAATTTTTCAGGGGTGCTACCAAAGAGGGACCATGCAGACACGTGGGCTTGCTTATGGAAACAGATGCCACCCTTCTTCCTCCCCTCTCTGCCCCAAATAACCATCCCCAGGCAGAGGCCAGTGTCACTGAAACCAAGTACAGCTATTTTAGTACTAAAGACTAACTCTCCTAATGTAAGACCACCTTTAAGGCCTGTTTCAACTCCTAGTGACTGTAGAGATTCAGACAAAAAAAGTGGTTATGTCAGTCAAATGAACTGCTCAGCATCCCACCCTGTTGGAGGGCATACATTGCGAGTGAGCCACGAGGGTCTGTGGCAACCACTTGGCTAGATTTAGGAAGCAACAATCCAGTCTGTTCTAGTATTTCTGTAACATGAAGCTTCTTTTACCAATATGAAACAGTAGCATGCACGAGACTGACGGCAGCGCGGAAGGGCACACACACCATGCATCCGTGCCACCCTGGAAACAGCCTTTCGCCTTATGAAGGCTCTCAAACTATACTCCAGACTGCTTCCCAAATGGCAAGCAGTTTGAAAGCTGCCCTCTCCTTTCCTCTTGCTCCAGCAAATTGGGCATAACTTGATAGCCTCAAATTTTAGTTAAAAAAAAATATCTTACTTCCATAAACAGGGGAGAAACTTGGTCCTCTAGCATTTTTGAAGCCCAAATGACCAGCTATCACATTTAATATAACACCACCCTTTTAAGACAATGCAGTTACATTCAGCTTCAAAAATAAACTTTAAATCCATTTATATCAGAAAAAGTGGGCACAAGAAGCTACTCTCAGATAGTAAATCAAGTTACATAAAAGGAGAGCAGGACAGATAATTGCATTGCATAACTTCTTACCAACTCCCTTGTGAAAAACAAGGGCTTGGAAATAATTTAATATTAAAAAACTATTTTCCACAGGACACTGCCTGTAATTTCTTCCCCTATGCCCCAATATGCTCTTTGCTTACGATTTCTGCAAAATCCCCAAAGCAAGACCATCCAGTGCAAGTGCTGAAAGATACTGCCATCTGGCCAGAACCATGGGATTTGTAGGCAGGCACTCTACGATATATTTCAGCCAGCCAAATCATAACCAGGAATACTTCAGGGACATTTAATGACCAATGGGCATTCCAAATTACTTAACGCTGTTCTCTCTTGAAGAGTGTCTGTACAAGGCCATTCAGCACAGAAATTTATGTACCAAGGATCAGACTATCATCTCTACGGGCGATGTAGAGGAAGAATTACTTACTTTCATTTTCTTCTTGAATTTGCATATTAATCATGTCAATGCAGTTTTGGATATCATTCCAGCTTAAATAATCTTGGCCTTGAGATGAAGCCTCTGACTTAATAGACAATAGTGTGTCAGCATAACTATAAGAAGATATAAAATACATAAGTGTATTTCATATACAAGAAAAACTGCCATAAAGAATTAGTCAGATATATCACCCATCATTTAGTGCCTAGTATTTTTTTCAGTGAATTAATTTCAAAATCATCTCTTGCCAGAAATTATATAGACATGCAAGATGCCTTGCTGGTTCTACATGTGCATTTCAGGATCTGAAAAAATGACCATGTACACTAATTCAGAGCACTTTTCTTGGCAATGTGGGATGATGGTAACACATATACTGCACATACACTTTCCTGTATGGCACTACAGATAAATTTGGGAGAAGCTATGGTCAGCTTCTTGCTACGCTAAGTCAAAGACCAGAGCTTCTGCCCTAGCATCAGGTAGCAACACCTCCTGCTACCTTCATGCTCCCTCCATGTAGAGGATGATGGGCCATGGGCAGAAGAAGGGCATAAAAAATGATGCTCCTCTCCCCCAACTCAAAGTCTTCCAAGCACAGGCTCTGTAGTCTGTGTCTACTCTTCTTAGAAGGAACACGGATCCAGATGAGCTGGAAACCTTCACAGTAGTGTAAACTCATGTATACATAAGTTAAATAATTTTCATATTCCTGAATCAACTATACAACTGCCATAATATGTCAGATCAAATACCTGTCTTCTACTTCCAGCAGAAGCCTGATAAATGAATGGTTGCCAGAAAAAATACAGGAGAGAATCATCATTTCCTGCTCCGATTTGCCCTTTCAGCATTCAGCAGCCTGCGTTTAAGGTCTTCCCGAGCTGGAGGCTACGTATCACTTTAATAGTTGGAAACAATGCTGTGCTCCATTAATTTATCTACTCTAATTTGAAATCTTATATATTCTTGAGGAATGAGTCCCAATATTGAAGTGTTTTGTGAGATGGCAGTCTTTATGTAAATTTTAAGCTTGATATTTGATAGTATCCAAACTTTTCTTGCTCCAATTCTCATAAGAAAATAAAAACTAAAATTATAAGAGAAGCTATCAACTTTTATTAACCTTCCCCACAACATGCACACTTTTGCAGACCTATGTCATATTTCCCCTAAATTCTCTCTTCTAGGAAACACATTCCTAACAAGTTCATCTTTTCAGGTAGAAAGCCATTGAACACCATCTCCCTCACTGAACTTTTTCTAGCTCTACTGTATTCCTTCTGGTATTGTGCAATCAAAATTTCTCACAATATTCAACATATGGTTGGCAGCACAGATTTACACAATAGCATAATAAAGTTTTATTTTATTCTCTACTCCAACTGATTCCTAGTGTTTCATTTGTATTGACTGGCAGCTTAATCTAAAGATCAGGTCAGAGTAACGCCAGCCAAAAATGCTGCACTTGGCCCCTTTGGGGACCGTTTCTGTATATTTATAACATTGTTTCTCTTGCCCCAAAGCACCACCTCACATTAGCAGGGGCCAAGTGGCAGATTAATTTTGCAGCACCTTATGGCATTCTGCTCCCTCTAACCCAAACACTGGCCTCTTATTCCTATCCTGACTGCCCTTCTTCCAGCTTTGAGACACCTAGCAAGGGCCACTCTCAGATTCATGTCCCCTGGCAGCCTGGTGAAGATCTTCAGCCACTGCTGTCCCTTTTGCCTAGTAACGCCTTCCAGCAGCACATGGAGGTTTCCACCACCCGTGACCGAGAGGCAAGAACTGGCCCCACGCTCTCCCCCACACGCTGGGGGCTCAGGTCTCACACAAATCGTAGTGTTGCCTGATATTTTTTGCAGATACGCAAAAGAGCACAGAGTTAGCAGCATATGGCTGTGATGAGTCAGGCACGTAGCAGTGCAAGCAGCTGGCAGCTGAGTGAAGGCTATAATTTAATGTTGAACATGCACATGTGCCACAACATTGTACTCAGCTGTTTAGCAAGTAGGACTGTGCTACATTTTTCAGACCTTTGCAATTTTCAAGCAAAAAGGGTCAGCCATGGTTTAAGGGACCTCCTGGACCTTATGGCATTAAACTGCCTCATTCCAACGATCTTCTTTCAGTACTGCAGAGAGGTTACTCATTAGCAGTTTCCAGCTATGGTTGGTTCATGTGTCAGTGTCTGCAAAAATTCTTATCAGATTTTAATGTTTGCTTTCCGAGGATATTTTCCCTGCATCTCACACATCCTCTGCCCTCAAACATCTGAGGTTGTGCGACTGCTTATATTTATGGATACACAACTAGTTCAGCAGTTGTCACATTATCCCTTATTAACCTATAACACAGATGTTTATCTTGCAGCTCTTTCAACTTCATAGCCACTACACAGGACAGCCCACCTAGTAAAATGCCTACTTATCCTTTTGCAGAAGTTGCCAAGTCTCATCCAGACAAGACAAAATGAACCTTTACCGTTGAAAGTTTTCCTCTTCTAGATTATTGAAGCCAATGCATGGATTTCTGAGATGATTCTTTATCATTGTGATGTCCTTATTTTCCAAGGCCTGGTTTAGCAACACAACAGCTGACAACATTTCTACTGCAATAGACAGTTCATCATGTGCCAGGTAGTTCTGTAGGACAATAATGTACCACAGTCAGGAAGCTAAATAAGCAGTGTAGCGAATTTGAGTTACAAAGTCTAGATACAAAGATCTAGATCTCATCAAGGAGATAGACTTGATTTAAAAAGCCTGGCAAATTTCCTAGTCACAGGCATGCCAGATTAACACAACACTGGTGGTAGAGCTCTCTGGGTTTGCTACATATCCCTTCAGCCTTTCCTTCTCTTGCCCCACAGTCCCATCTATTCTGGTCTTACTCTCATAGCAGAGGATTACTTTTCTACACAATATATAAAACAGAGTTAGTCCTCATTAGGAGCAAGCAACAACAAGAAAAAAAAAGTCAGTCAATCTGTTGCAACACGAGCTCAGCCAGAGCAAAGTGTTCCAAGAAAAAAATTCTGTGATTCAATATTGCCTATTCAACCAAAACCAGTCATGCAATATGTAACATCAGGGCAAGAGAATTAAGTCTGATTTTACACAACATGCTATGTTTATGCTCTTTCATGGTTTGACTATATAACATGAGCCAGCAGGTCGTAAGCTTTTCACTCTTACCACAGCATTCTGTTGTTGGAGGTTGAACAGCTCAGTCTGATAGGCAGCAGCAGCAAATGAGTGAACAACAGGCAGCTGTGCCTCCGGTTTCATCAGTGCAACCAGTGTTTTACTAGGATCACAGTTACGAATTGCAGTATTGATATTGTCAACTGCTATAAGTTCTAGAGAACAGCAGGGAAAGAAAAGCCTATTAATTTTCATATGCCATTTGCTCTTTATGCCATGTAGATGATAATTAGGTTATTCCAAAGAATATAATTTTCTGTCATTAGAGAAGAAAGGTATTTGTGTGAGATTCTTCAAGACACAACTGCTCAATGTTGCAAAAACAGTGTCTATTCAAAGATATGCAGCAAATAATGGACTAGTTTCTGGACTTCTGGATATTAGAAACTGCTTATTGTACCTTTAACCCAAAATAAGGAGCTGATCCCATCCTAGCACAGAGGAAGAACTAACATCTCTCCTGGATTTGCTTGTGGCAGGTACTGCTGCATATGTCAGTTCCAGTACCTCAGTCTTGCTTCACTCCAAACGCTCCTTTCCTTCTGCGTTGCGTTTCCTCCCTCACCTCCTCCTTTCAGCAGGACCTAATTCAGCTAGCTAGAACAAGCCTGTCCTGCAACACCAACAAAATTTTTATTGTTTATTTCAGGAGGCCTGGTAGAAATCAGCCAAACATGTTGGGGAGTTGCGATTTTCAGAGGCTGAACTGATGGAAAACCAGATGCTAAGCTTCTAGGACTTCCTCTGCATGCCATCACCTGTTTAACAGTGTGGAAAATCAGTCCTCACAAGCACTGCCATATAGAAATTATCCCCTTCTCTACAGCTCAAATGTCAAATGAAACTGACCACCATAGAGGAGTATGAGCGTAACCCTTTTCGGTATCTGAACAACTCGTCTGTTTTGCTTTTTGCTGAACTGACTTCAGCAGAGATTCAAACCCCAGCATAAAAATGCTGAAAAACACTTCCCACTTGGGCAGCTGCAGAAACCTTACAACACCCCTTAGCTTAGTCACAGCCACCGTAATTGCACACCTGGAGGAGCCAACTCTGAAGAAACCCAGGCCAGGACACACCCAGGAACACCTTGTACAAGGGACCGCTCTGGTCTTGCGCAAAGGTTAGAACACATGTGGCAGAGTAAAGAGTAAGAATTATGTAAACGCCATTTCCATCAGTAAAATAACCCCCGTATATCCTCCACCTTAACTTATGTCTTTTCTGTATACTATTATCCAGGGAATGCTTTTAGTCACCACTGACTGCTGAGGTCTGTACAAGACTGCTTATACAGCAGACACCATCCACAGTTCATGTATGCAGCAACACTCAGCCCTTATTATACAGCATGAAGACTTTGAAAACCTTTCTGAGTAACCAGGCCCACCTAAACAGGCCCCTCACCTCTCATTTTAATTGCTCTGAAGTATGGTCATATGGGGCCGTGTTGATCTTGAAGGCTCTGTCTATTGGCTATTCCTGAGGTTAGAAAAAGCAAAGGCTCCCAAAGCTGTGGTGTGCATGCTTTTTTAGAGAAAAAAGCAAAGAGGAAGAGTCAGAGTCCACAAATGGACTAGACTAGCTCTGTAGTTAATAACCAAGCTACTGATTTCTAATTCAGGAACCGAGCATGCAACTTGCAAAACACACTTTACATTGTTCACATTCCAATAACAAAACCCCACTATTTTTTCCTTTTCAAATCAAACATAAGAAATATGTTGCTCTCCAGATCGCTCTTACTCCTTTTCACACATCACATTTTCCCTCCTCATTTTCTTCACCAAGGAACAACTCTTTTAGAAAAAGTACTGCTCACCATGCCTAATCAATCAAAAACAGGGTAACTTTTGAGGTAATAAGACAAACTTAGTTTCTGGCTTAAGCTGACCTCACAGTACAGCCTTTAAGTCACATTACAAAAGCAATCAGCCTGGATTCAAAGCATGGGAAATAATAGCAGAGACAAAACAGCCACTAAGCCATGCCCAGATGTAGCATGAAATGACAGCAGTTTAACCGAAGCTGACCTTCCTAGCAAAGAAGTTTCCAGTCAAAAGCAGCAATACATGCACTGCAAATTTAGATCCCCCTTAACTATATTTTTTACAAACTATAACTTGTGTCTTGTGACAGTCTTAGCAGGCTAAGAACAGATTAGATTTAGATACATGTGTCTAAAAGTGAGAATAATTTTCCTCTGCAATGTGACTGCAAAGTATTCTTCCATGTGATGATTCTATTTTAATTCTACAAGGATGGTCATCGCTCCCAAGTGAGGATTAATACTGCACTAATAAATATTTGTTCAAGCCATCAAGCCATGCATTGTCTTCAGTTTTAGCCAACCTGTTTACCAGTGGCTCAAGTTATTCCAAGAAAACAGTGTTAGCTACCTCAGATAAAAAGAGTATATCCAATGCAGCACAGATTGGTGACTTGGCAATTGTGACACTGACAAGAACAGTTACGAAAATAAAATGTAACGCCTCTGGTTTCAGTTTGAGAAGCCTCATTTACATGCAAGGAATGGTGGATTCAATTCATCAGCTTAACATAATTAAACCGTGATGGTAAAAAACGAGTATTAAAACAGTTACTCACTAAGCTTGTGAGCCTCAGCTTCCGCATTGGCAACACTAACTTCTTTCTGTATTTCACTTTTGTCGAGCATATTTGGAACCCCTGCTATCTAACAGATCAGAAAAAAAGATTTAATTATGCTTTTAAGTTTGATGGGAGACAAGGGATAAAACCCTTTGATGGGACACTAGGGTTTGATTTTACTATCCGCTGCGCATCAAATACAATGTCACAGTAAACACAACATTAATCTTTCCCTGTGATTTTCATCTTACTCAAAATGAGGAATTTTCTCCTTAAAACCCAATTGACTGTTTCATTTGCTGTTAATGATTCAATATTACCTTTTGTTGTACTCAGGTTATAACTCATTTTCAAAGCAAACATAGTATTAGGGACTGCATGCTATATCCCAAATTTCCTTTGTGTATCTTAGTAACTACTTATAAGGGCATCATGCTCTTTAGAGCAAATGCAGCTACTCTGGTGTCAATTACTACATCAGTTATTCTAAAACCTTTGTAAAGCTGTTTGATTAAGTGATGCTGAAGGTAGAGTAAAGGCAATTTCTCTCTGGATTAAAATCAGCTAAAAAAATGCAAACTGATGCGTCGTACCCGTTCCATTCAATTACCTGCATTTTCTGTTCTTTAGAGTCACACAATTGCAATAGGTACCATGAGGAATTTTGCGGCAGAACTTCAAGTAGGCTCAGAGCAGGACGGTTCAAACCTGCCATCAGCGCCACTTCATCTTGCCAGTCAATAGCCTCATTCACTTGGACTAAAGCTATGTGAACTGAAATGAAAACAATGCTCATAAACAGCAGATATGCTTTTGTGGAAAAGAAGTCCATTGCTGTCAGCATGTCACTTTTTGTAAAAGCCAGCTAGTGTGGCAGTCTCTATGCAGCAGAGGATTATCTATTTCAAGACCAATCCTACGAAGGGAGTTTCTGGCTCTGTGCGAGCTCATGTGGGAGTGCTTCAACCACAGCTAACTGGAAGCTTATGAATGAATTTCAGCTCTATATAGAAGAGGGGGTCAAAATTTACAGTATTCTGCACACAAAAGGAACTCAAACGTAAGGAAACAGAGCAGGCAATAAATGATTCGATTCTGAACTGAGGAATCCCTACAGCAAAAAACACAAACACAGACATTAGCCCCCCAGAAGATTAGTAGAGAAGGAACAGTGAGAAAAAACTGTTGTAGACAGACATTAGCCACTTCTGCATATTTTGTAAGTTTCCACAGAAATATTTTGTTTGTTCCCATGGATTCAAGTCCTGTTCATCTGGAATCTGGAAGATCATGTGTTATGTGCACACTTCCATAAGGATCCAGAATGGCTTACTGTTTATCTTATTGATATTGCCTTGAATCTCAGCTTGTGTCAGCAGCTCCTCGTAGACATCTCTCTCCTCCTCAGAGATTGTGCCATTCTAAGAAAACAAAATTGTTGCTAATACACACAAAAAACTTTGCAGAGAGAAAAGCTAACAGTAGGAGTCATTAAAACTGCATCAGCTGAAATATTTGCTGGATGTATTTGTAAAGGTGTTTGTTAACCACATGAACCAGAGAAATTAGCACTTCTTGGTAACTGTCTGAGCAATATTTAAAGTATTTTCTGCTTCCTGTAAAATAGCCATGTAAATACAGTGGTATTTTTCAACTACAGAAAGCATTAGCTCTCATGTAAAAAACAAAGCAAATAATTTCATGTTAAAGATCTGTGGCAAAGGTTATACTTTATGCTCAAAAAAGGTATCTTTTTTGGCAACTTTCTAAACAGAAAATCTTTTTTTTTTTCTAAAGCAGTTGATAGACAAAAACTAGCCATTTTTTGTTTTTACTCTTCCGGTATTTAATCCTTTGGTCAAAGTTAAGCTACATCATATTCATAGTAATCATATTCTTATAAAATTGGCTGTTAGCTTATTGCATTACCATTATTTATCTTATTTAGCTTAAAAGTGCTTTTTTCCCCTAATTGCACTAATTTTAAAAAATAATTTAACTTAATTTTTAAAACAGTAATACTACAGCATGAGAAGCAACATGAACGAACAAGTATACTAAGAGTGCTAATAAAATACCACTACCTTAAGTCTTGCATTTGACTGTTTTCTCCTTTTAGCTTCAAAGAGTTCATTCTGATAGTCCTGTGCAAGGTCCTCATCCACGTTTAGCAACATTGCATTTGGGTTCTTCAGAGTTGCAATGGTTTGCTCAGCTATTCCCTTCTCAATAGCTTCGTTAATTGCTATTACTGCTGCATGCACTAAAATTAAAAGCATAACCCAAAATTTCAGTAAGCAGAACATATTCAGTTCAAACACTTTTAATTCCTTGACCCCAGGCTTCTTTTAAAAAGAAAAAGCAAATGACATGTGACCGACAGTAGAAATATAACTTCCTTAATTAAATCTGGGGAAATCATCAATCAATAGGAAATCACTTAGTAGTTGTTGCAAGACAACAAATTAATTCTATTAATAGAAGTAGCAATAAAAGAATCAAAGAACAACAGCTTGTATGTACAATCATGTGAGCAACTGCAACTTATCTAACTCCTGCCCATTCAGTCAGCTGCCACATGCAAGTTCTCTGTTCCTTCAGCTTGAATCGCTGGGACTGACACTCACCTCACCAGGGACACTTTCAGAACATCAGGTTGGAAGCCTTCCTCCTCACATATATGTTCCTTGTATCTGTCTACTATTAACACTCTCACAATTTCTTCTGATTCATTTGAAATGAGTGTTTACTATGTGTTCAACAATTTACATATTCCCCTTCAAGCATCGCACTCCTAATGTTTCCCCTAGATCGCCGCAACAAAAGTGCTCAATGTCTGCTCAAAGTTGGCACGTTGCTGTCTGTTCCATGTTCGCTCTTCTCCCAACTAGGGGTTATTATTTTACTGACAGAAAATAAAACATGAGTTACATTTTATTGTTCAAGTCCTATGTCATTTAGAAGGCAATTATACACAGGAATTTAAAGCACGTTCAGCAGTTTCTCTCTTGAAGCTTCTTTCGTGTCCATAAAGGTACAAGACATATGAAAGTATTGTCTAAACTATTATCTGAAAGATACTACACACAAACGAGGAAATTCAAACTCCATGAAACTTGTCCCCCAGAAAACATCGTTAAGACTCTCCAGGCAGGGTGCAACCTTAAGCCTGTCTGGGATGAACTCTTTCTTAAGTAAGGATCTCTATGAGCAGCTGGGGAACCAGAGAGGCAACGATGTAATGGTCTCTGCTTCTGTCACTTGCAAAGCCACAGGACAGCAAACTTCAAAGAGGGGGGAAGAACACCCAAAGGACTTCGCAGGGTTCCCAAAACACTGTTGCACAGAAAAAGGGGAAAAAGTGCCATAGGACACGCTTACAGCTATTGTCCAGCTTAAGTGTTAAACGTTTCCTCTGAGAAAACACAATAACTTCAACTACTAAATAAATGCTTGACTCCAGGATTTTAAGAGTCAGAAATGCTCTTGTTTTTCCACACAGCAAATTTATATGAATGTACAAAATCAAAACCACTTGCAGCTGAATTAGGTGTAGAGTAATGGCTAACACACCCCTCCCAGGTATTCCATGCACACATTTGGCCCTGAGATCAGTCTGGATGAAGGACTTTCTCTAGAGCTACAGTTTATCTAGACCTTCATGCCACAAAAAGACCCCAACAATTGTCTGGTGGCACATCCATTTTACAGACACTGCTATATAAAATGTGACTCCTTATAAATGTTTATCTAGGTCCTACCCCAAAGGAGGAACACAGCAGCTCTCCATTTATCACCACAGCAGCTTGTCTAGCATTTACTTTCATGCCACCAATGAGATGTGTGAGGGAAAACACAAATGCCATCTTTCCTTATTCTGTTAGTAGATACTTGCTATGTGGCCTTGCACAGTTTTGCTAAACTGGAGAAAAGCATTCAATAAAAAACACTTTTTTGGATTAAGTTTAACTGAGGGTCTATATATCTGAGTTTGGAGCCTTCAGTTTCTTTCAGTATATGAAAGAAATGAAAGATGCTTGTCAATGATTTGGAAATTTGTGTTTTTAGAAAGACAAAGGGGTGTAAAAATTTAGGAAAGTAGAACAGAAGGGCAGACTACTGGAAACACAACATGGACAAATGAAGCATGAAGTGAAGCTATACATTCTCAGAGAGGGCAGTTACTGGAAGAACTTGCCTAGCTGTTGGTGGATCATCCATTGCTTAGCATTAAATTCATGCTAGAAAGTTGTTCCAAAATGATTTCACTGTAGCTCAGTTCAGCAGAGCATCAGAAGGGAAACATAAGCAGGATGGAGAAGAAGCAAGCAGAAAGACACACTGCTTCCACTGAACATTGAACTCTATGAACAGGGGAAGTCAGATTGGATGGTAGGGAAAGGTTCTTCACTGAGAGGGTGGTCGGTCTCTGGACAGGCTCCCCAGGGAAGTGGTCACAGCACCAAGCCTGTCAGAGTTCAAGGAGCGTCTGGATGACGCTTTTAGTCATACGGTTTAGTTTTAGGTAGTCCTGTGAGAAGCAGGTAGTTGGACTCGATGATCCTTATGGGTCCTTATCGGTCCCTTCCAACCTGAGATATTCTATGAACACACAGATCAACTTCAAGGGGCTAAGAGAAGATGGCGGTTCTTAGACACACATATCGTCCCCACATCCTCATAAAACACAACACATAGGAAGGACATAATCTCTTCCACAATTGTGTAAGAGGCCTCACTGATGTAAGTGGAGCTAGCAAAAAGTAGTCAACAGGTAGTTCAATGTTAGGAGAGTTGTGAACAGGTATTGATGGATGTTGTGAACCCATCCACCAAGAGAAACAGTGAGAAACCTGATCAGACTTGAAAGAGTAGTCTAGAGGCATGGAAAAACAGAGAGGGTTACGTGCAGAATAAGCTCACTTTGAAAGCACTTAAGCTTACGCTTTGCATGTTGATTTCTCCAGCACAGACTCCAGCACAGCAGGAGTCATCAGCAGTTATTTCACTTCATGTATCCTTTTGCTTACTCCCACTTTGGAAGCAGGGTGGTAGGCCCTTTCTTCCGGCAGGATCTCCACATCCAACCTCACTAGTGTGTGAAGGTTTCCATAGCAGATGTTTCCTGTTCTGGGGCAAGGCTTGTTATCTGCAGCAGACTCCTTGCCCAAAGAGACAGAACCAGCATCAGGAAACCCTGCTTTTCTATGGAAGACTGAAAACACTTCAGAAGTTAAAGGAAACCCTACACACACTATAAAAAGCTTTCAGAGAAGGAAGTTGCAGCCCTTTCATCTTCAGGGAAGGAAGGAAGCTCCCTGGAAAAGTGCTTTGTAGTCACTAAAACTCTGAAAATTTGCTAAAAAAGGAGACAAACTACACCCACATCCAAAGGCAGTATTTTAAGAGCTAGCTTTGCAGAAGCATGCACATATTAAGCTATAGCAGGCTCCAAAATATACAACACAAATTGTGAATCAATACAAGGAAGTGTGTTTTAAGTTAAGGTCTGGAAATTTCAGCACGCTAAGTAACATTATGAATCAGCTTGTTTCAATTATGCTACTTTGCAAGGTTTAACAAAGTTGCAATGGAACTTAATTATAATGCAGCCTTTATTCCCCCCCCTGCTCTGTGAACAGTCTGYGGTACTGTTACTGGTTTGTATCAATGATCCACTGTGCCATTGAACATACTCAAGCCAGCCCTTCTGTTCTTCAGTTTGCCCCTCTGAAAAAGGTTAGGATTTTGAACAAAATAACTAGAGCTCAAGTGTGGATTTAAATCAATACACTTCATTTCATGTCATTTAAGTTCACGCAATATTTTTTTTTTTTTTTTAAAAAATATATCACTTCATTCCACAAACTGAAATGGAGAAAAAAAACCCCAAATTTACAGATAGGCAGGCTTGGGCAGCAAAAAAGCATTTAATTTTGGTTTTGAGTGGAAGCTGTTCAAGACAGACTCAAAAGGACCATAACTGTGCATCAATCCCCCTAAAAAGGAAAAACTTATTTCAGATGGACCAGCAGGACATGCTCTCCAGCAGGGTTCTACCGTGTTGTGGGTCACACACCAGCGCTCAGACAGATCAAAAGCTGCCCATGGAGGCAAGTGGTTCCTCCACGTATGTACCACCATATGTGAGACAGTTGTCTGTCTGCAACAGTGCCTTGTCCTCACAGCAACCTGATCGGGTGTTTGAGGAAAACTGCAAGAGCCCAACACAGAAAGAAGGCATAGAGAAGACATCTTGTTCCCATGGCTGTCCCCATTGTACCCCCTGTGGTGCAGAGGCACACGCAGGGCTCAATTTGTCATTCTAGAKGGCCACTCGCTACTGAAAAATTAAACCCATGCGAAAGACTAAGAAATCTTTGTTTCTGGTAGTACTTCCTATGGTTCAATGGAGATGCTCAAAAATGCAGACTGAAAAATTGCAAGACGTAACAATGATGCAGTGTGATAGTCAGTGAAAACTTGCTTGCTTTTCTTGTTATTTATTAAGAGGTGGCAAACAAGATTAATTAAAACACAGAAAATATTTTGTTAGCATTCTGTAAAATTATCCAGTAGAAAACAGAACAAGAGCCACACTTACACGCAGCTTCATCCACTGATAATTCACTGGCCAGAATCCCACCAATTTTACTAAAAGATGGCATCTGTATACCGTACTTCTCTAGCTCCTTTCGCATGTTGCTGATTTCTTCTTCTGTTCACACACAAAAAAGGTATTGTCAGAACAAAAGCATAAGAATTTAATTATTAATCACTATACCTACAAATGTGGGTGCAATGTTTTTGAAAGCGCTTGTGGCCAGGGCTTCTTAGCAATTTTCCCTCCCCATTTTGGAGGAATCTAAGATATGACAAGTATTCCATGCAAATTCACTCCCTTCTATCCTTCAGAGACCAGCATTCATTAAAAATAGCAGCCTCCCACTTATTTAATTAGGATGTGTTCAGAACAACCTTGCGGGAGGAGAGAGACCATAATAGAAAATATGTACAATGTTAGCAGATTTACTGGGTGAAGAAGCCATCTAACATATGATTAGATAAGCAGTTTATTACCTGTGAAGTCTACTTTTCCCAGTAGGTCCTGGATCTGTGGTGCTAATCCTAGTTTGAACAGATATAAACTGCAAAGAAGAAAATTAGAATTTAAAGTCCTACATGTGGTTTAGGTGTTTTGCTTTCTGTAGAAGAGAAAAGCGCTTTTATGAAGCTTGTCCTTTAACCCTTGATTTTCACGGGCCAATACAGAATAAATTAACCCTACAGTTTTCTTTATGCTGTATTTTTAAGTCTTACAGAAAGAGAAGTCTTTTTTGACCTGATGTTTCAAAGAAACATCTCTAAGAGAGAGAAGCATTGTCAGTGTATCTCAGGTCACAGGGGATGTGTAAACCAGTAGAAAACCTTAAAGAAAATTAAAGAAATTCAAAAGCTGGTATTGAGAAGAAAAATCAGGATGTGAATGCACTTTAATACAGCTTATAGCTTTGGATCTGTGTACTGTTTTGACTTGCATTATTACATCCCTGCAATTAATAGATGAAGACACACAAATCACTGACACCTTTCTTACTAAGTGCAGAGGAACAAGGTGTAAGTCCATCCAAGCTCATCTCAAATATATTTGTGTAATTAGCTATTTAGCTTTTTGAAAGTGAAATAAGCTCAATTTAAAGTGCCACCCAGGAACTAATATTTTTGTTTCAGTATAGCATGAAAAATATTTATAATCATTATTCCTAGAGCTCTGGCATGCTATCTGAAAAAACAGCTGAGTACATACATATTTTCTCAATATCTTCCAAAAACAAGGCATGTATTTATCTACAGAAGATTGGTGTTTCTATAATTTATCAGTGAAATTCAGTAAACAAGCGAGTTTTGCAAGCAGGGATCGAAAAGGTAGATTTTAAAAACAAGACTTAAATAATGCATTCCTCCAAAAGGATTATTTTGCACTTTTTTTTTTTTTAAATTATTTCACCCCAACTTCATACATCGCATTGTGGCTTGGGGTTTTTGTTTCTAGAAGGGCACATTTCCCTTTTGTGTTTTGTTCTTGGGGTTGGTGTTGTGGGTTTTTTTGTTTGTGTTTGTTTGTTTTTGTTTTTTTTTTTTTTTCTATTAGCAAATTACAGGATGATATTTCAAAGCAAGTATTGGTAGCTGTCACATTTATTTCAGAGCACAGAGAATCAGCATTTAATCTTCCATGTTACCACAGCTACTCCCCTGCCCTGTGACAACCTGGATGGACACCACAGCACATCTCCTGTAGACTGACACTCTTTTGACTTCTGCAGCCCCTCAAAATCATTGCCGCTGCCATTCTCACCTTTCAAAGCAGTCTTAAATGCAAGTTCGCTATAGCAGAAGAAAAAACACGTGACTATAGTAATGAACCAGGCCTCTCCATTACCCTGATCTGCCTGCCAGTCTTTCCTTGTGGGCTTTTACAGAGATTTTACTGTAAGTTTGAGACAGGGACACAGTCCTGGCTGAAGTGCTGGGTGTCATACAAAGAGTTATGGAGATCAGCACTATCACGGAGCTACGCTGGCTTTTTTTTGTGAGTCATCACAATAAAAAGACAGAAAAAAAAAGTGGTATGAACATTAGAGACTCATATTTACGCTGTTCAGCACTTCCAGCAGGATATTGAGCCATGTGAGTTACTTCCTACGCTCTTTTGTTTGGATAAACTTATTTACCACCAGGTGGTGCTGAAAATGTGCTTCGAGTCTTGCAAGGAACACAAAAGATGCTTCTACTCTGTATTAAGGTATAATTTCACTTGAAACAGCTCACTTAATGCTTTTATAGTGTAACTTGAACCTCAGGGAATCCACATAAAATGAAAAGCAGGGGGTCTTGGGGTTAAGAAAGCTGGATATGAGGCATCAGGAGAAGGGGAGAAATAAAGGGGAAAGGGCAGTTCGCAGGTGAAGTTCCCTTTGCATTGCCCATGCAGAACTGCAGTTCAAGTCAGCCAGAGGTTCCTGGGTCTTGTTTTAAGCTTAGCTCATGTATAACACGCCGTAAAAAAGAGATGTGAAAATAGTGCGGTTTTTTAAAACATATGCTTATTATTCTACTGCTTCCCAGGAAAACAATGTTTTGAAGCTGTTCAGCTACGGAGGGATAGTTGTCCAGGATGTAGCAGTCATCTGCTTGCAAAGATCATTTGAAAACTAAATTTTTCAGGGCGGGGTGGGATGTGTAATCTCATAAGCACTGCTATTTAGGAAAAAGAATCACTGTTAGCATCTTAATTTAAATGAAGCAGTTCTTAACATCATTTAGTTCAGGACCAAATCCAAATGGGCTTTCACAAGAAAAATGGTGTAAGAAATGAGAACTATGCCTTTTTATTTTTCAAGTCTGGCTTTAAGAATTGATGTTTCAACAGGAGAAAAGCAAGAGGGTAATTATATTCAACAGGAGTCTAGAAAGTGTTTGCTAAGTCACTCCTTCCTGGCCAGAGCAGTGCTGTATTTGACAGTGCAAGTTGTTCCACATACTGCAAAAGTGCAATGGTCTTCATTTCAGACTTGAACCAGGACATATCCTGAAAATATATTTAAACTATTTTGCTTGGAGTCATTGTCTATCTTCAGGCTCTCTAGCCTGAAGATCAGCAAACCCCCAAATAACCAAAAACTTTCCCTGCGAAATGTTAACATTTCAGATGTCAGATAGACCCTTTGGATAGATGGACCTTTTTGCTCCTATTATCTACAGTTAAGGCTATTTAATGCTTCTTAAAGGGTCAACTAAAAATAATCTTATCAATTTTAAGTACTTAAATTATGCACACTGTGCATAAATGAATTCATGTACCAAAAATCTCAACTAAAGATAGCTTCAGGATTTCCAAGAATGGGAATAAGAAAACATCTTATCTGTGTTAAATTTACATAGTTTTGTTAGATAGCTCAAGAATCATGTTGCTTCGGAGTAATGACTTGATAACAACTAAGAAAGAAAGGGAAGTAGGTTAACCCTTCACCTCTCTGAGAAAGTGCTCAATTTTCCCAAGTTATAAGCCTTTAAATTTGAGCATGTGCTCCAAGATGCATTAGAACTTAGCATTTAAACCCAATGCTGATTCTTCATATAGTGGTCATGTGCATATGCTACAGCTGCAAAGGTGAAAAGCCTGCTTGCAATTGCTGTTTCTAGATGCTGTGGTGCTGGACTCTAAGAACAACAGAGAGACAGACTTTTCCAGGGTTGGTGAACCCTGTACTCATTCCTCAGAGGCGATGCTCCGACAAACCCAGAGAGCAGAGTGGGTGGGGTGCACGACGTGGAGCCAGGGGGACAGACACCAGCAGGTCAGTAGTTACAACAACAGAAGGGGAACAGAACTGGACTCCTGCAGCTCAGTGTTCCTCTGACGCCAACCCAACTGGGAAGGCTGCTGGCCAGGCAAGTGCCCTGTTCCTTAATTCTGTTGTTTCCCAAACTGCTTTCAACATAGGCTGTGTGCCATTCAATAGTGACACTGGAGTTTGATTTGGAAGACTCTACACTTTCACGGGAAAGCATCATAAACAAAAGCACATGACATGGCATGACATATTTGATATGAAGTCTATTTCTAAAATAATAGCTTGTTAAGTACAGAGTTATAGCTTTGTGTTGATAATGCAGCAAGGAAAAGTAATTTAAACAAGACAAACTTGAAAGTGAAAGCTGAGAGAACACAGACCAATTCTGATACTGGCATAAATCTTGGGGCACATCAAGATGGAGAAAGGAAAACTTCTACCAAAGTTCAACCCATTGCAAAATTCAGTTCAAGATGAAAAAAGTTATTGCGGTTGGAATGATTAGGCAGGTCTTAAGGAGGTATCTAATGGATGGGCTTATTGTTCATATAGCATTCAAATCCACAGTTGATAAAGTCCTCCTCCATACATGAGGAAGCAAATATTGGAAAACCTTATTGTGTTCTTCCACCTCCTGCAAAACACCTGAGCCAGCCCATAACATGGCCAGAGGGGCACACAGCCCACCATGTCAGCCTGAGCTGGCTAACCCTAGAGCCCCATGTGTCCACTTCAGGAAATTGCTTCAAGCTTACACAAGACACTCGCTGACAGAACAGACCACACTACCAAGTTTTAGGGGAGAGCTACCCTCAAAACAGTCCTGGTGATACTGTCCAGTTAATATTACACCAGGTGTAATAATTTCAAGTGGCAACACTTGTCAAAGATGAAAAAAATAATACCAGGGCTGTCAAATCTGAACACCTAGCATTTGAAAGAAATATGATGAACTTTGGTGGTATGACCTATTTATCAGCAGTAAGTGCACAGAGCAGAATGCAAGAGCAGGCACATCATTTCAAGGATTAGACCTTAAAAAAATTTCAATTACAGCATGTATTGAATAGTTTCTGACCTATAGCCCTGGAGCAGCTGATGTGCCTTTGAACACTGTTAGGATCATAGAAGAGAGGTTGGGATGTAAGTTAATTATGTTCTCTGCAAGCCTAGTATGCAAGATAGTAATGAAAGGAAAAGGTCTCCGTGTGCTGGAAATGAGCTGGGAGAGCCACAAGAGGGAGGAGCTGTCTGCCAACACCACTACCCCTCACACCAGGGACAGCACGAGGCAAATGTTCGTTACTTTTAGCACTAAACATCAAGAAAATCCTTAAGGCAGGAGATAAAATAAATTTCAAGCTCTACCTTCAGTGGTGTGGTCAAAGCCTTCCTGACTTCACATTCAAAATCAAGCTGCTCAGAACTTTAAAGCTCGGAAAATGTTAATTTTTACATTAATAACCTCAGAATACAGTAATTATTTGCTCCTCTTTTGGGACAGAAAGTTGTCAGTTCATCACTATTTTCAATGTGATCAGTATGTCTGCCCCATGGTTATACTAATATTTTGCTAAGTTTTTGTTCATTTGGTTTCTGTTGCAGTATGTGTTTTGAAGTGGTATGTGGACTTTGTAAGGGGGTGTACTCATTGGGAGGGATGTCTGTGCTAAATTCAACAGTCCTTCATTTCTATTTTGAAGATAATTTGGCCAATAGTCCTGACAAAGTTGGACTTTTGTCTCCAACTTTAAATGAATGAACTTGGAAATTCTGATAGATTTTGATATACTGGTTACCCTAAAGCCATTTCAAGACTTACACTCCTAGATTTGGCAGTTACTTTAACTTTTACTCCCATCACCAGTTACCTTAGAGCGTGAATGCAATATATCATCCTAGGGATGTTTTTTCTATCATAGACATCTGTAGTCTCTGGATAAAAGATCTAAAAAACAAAGAGCACACAGTTAAAGGAGAAGACATATTACTGAGCAGAAAAGTAGCTAAAATGAGCTCTCTGCAGAACCATACCTTAAACGTATAGAAGTTCAGCTGTTACTTCTATACAGTTATGAATTAAGTATCTTCTGATGTCATTTTAACTTTATCAGTAGTTTTCATAAGGAATAGTTTAATAAAACATAAAAGCTACTTAATAAGAGGAATAAAAAGGAATATAAGCAAACAGCATTTCAGCAAGATTTTCAGGAAAGGTCCTTCGACACGAGCTCAGCCAGGAGGGCTTGTCCTCCTGCAGACACCCAAAACTTGGGATGCAGTTACAATTTGCAAAGCCTCATTGCAAACCAAACCTATCAAGCATGATTTAAAAATGCAGAATTCTAATTGCCAGCACCCCTAACTGTGTGAATACGTCACTTACAGAGAAAGATATTCAGAGAGAGGAATATTAAGCAATTTAGCCAAAAAATCACATCATAAGTTCCAATTCTGGTTCTACCACTAATTTGTTCCTGGCCTTGGTCCCAGTCACTAAACACTGTTTCTCCACAAAAATAAAGTAAAACTTAGCTAGCTGTCAGAGTTGGCAGCATGTTTCCAGCCAAGGCTGGGCACTCGGGCCTGTGCCGTCCCACGGTTAATAGGACAAGACTGGGTAAGTCAGGAGCACAGTGCCCTTTTCATCATTTGCTCACAACAGGTTTGGGAGGGAGACTCGGGAAAGCTTTTTGCCATGACCATCCTCCGCAGCAGAAGCAAAACCTTTCACGGGAAGGATGGCAGGGTGGAAATCAGCCAGCAGGGGCGGCAGCTGGGCAGCCTGGGCAAGGGAATACTCGCCCCAGGATGTGTGCGGGTCCCAAAACGTCCAAGCAAGGAGAGTAGGTGTTTCCACATAGGCCTTTCTTAAAGGATTTTCATCCAAAAGGGACTCACTGGTGCCCAGAAACAGCAGCAGAGGGAGGAGATGACAAGCAAAGACCCACAAGGAGAAAGATAAATATGAGAGGTGACCCAAGAAAGCAGCTGGAGGAAGAGGAGCAGCAGCATAGCCACGCAGATGCACTGGAGCGTGCAAGGACAGTCTGGAAACAGGGTAGAGGCAGAGAAACTGGGACATACATTAAGAGGAAGAGGCAACAAGAGACACGATGTGAGGTAGTAACCTAAAGGAAGCAAATATTTAAGTTTTCYGTTTTAAACTATATTCCTTTCAGGTCCCCTCAGAGACTGTACTAGCAATAAGATACAGCTAAAACACTGCTAGCATCCCTATTTGTCTTCCCATGTGGGAAGAACCCTGAGCATTTCCACCCACAGCACTCATCCACAGCAGCCTCAGTCCACATACACTGGCAGCAGTAGCACATAACTGACACTGTCACTGCTTTCAGCATTACCTTCTCTTCAGATTTGTTTCCTGAATTACCCCTTCCTCGTAGACTTACTGTAAGCAACTGTTTATGCTCAAGCAGATGAAAGAGGATCTCTGAGTCAGTACCTTGAGCCAGTTTCTTTGCTAAAATTTAAAGGCTTACCTTAGGAAGACCAATAGACTCCATTGCTCTTAACCACTGCACAGTGTTGTCAGTGTGCCGAAAATGAAGGCCAGATCTCTATCAGAAACATAGAAGGAAAATATGATAGAAATCACATAAAGCAAATTCTGTAATTATTGATCCTCCTGTTGATTTCCAATTTTATATCCTGCAGTCTAGTTCAGGGAATTTTCCCTTGTTTGAACCTGGAGACCTAAGCATCACAGCCACAATCCTGCTAATGAAGCATCCTAACACATCAACAGCCCCACACTGCCCAGCTCATTCTTTTATGTAACGTGAGCCAGACTTGTACCCATGTGGTACCACTGTGTACCACAGTCTACCACTGTGACTGAAGTGGCCATTTGTAGAGCCCTTCAGTAGTCTTTGGGAGTAAAGGCTGGCTATCAAATACCAGGAACCACTACTTCCAAAATACAGAAGTTGTAACACTGCTCAGCACTACTGTGAAGGAGACAGATAAGGAGAGCTCTTAGTCACTCTTCAGATCTACCTGAATACCTGACCCTCCCTACAGCCTACGCAAGCRGCAGTTAAAAGAGCAAAGTGGGAAAGTATTTTAATCTTTTTTTAATTTTTAAAGAGTCAGGGTAAAAGGGGAAAAGGAGCCTGAACTCAAGTTTTGGAGATTTTCAAGAGAAGTGTTTGAATGTAACCAGGATCCTTAACCATGGTTCTGTTAATCATATGGGACCCAGAACAGCTTAATTTCTCAACTTTCAAACAACAGCCAGTGATTACACTTTAAAAATACCAATTTCAAATTTTTTCTGCCCCTTCTACACGTTGAGATAATGTTGAGATAATGCATTACATAGTGGGACTACTGCATATGCATATATATATATTTCTATATTATTGAGGATCTTGGAGTTAAACAGCTCGAACAGGTAGCAAGCTAAACATAATTACTGGTAGTTTGTTTTTTGCTTCTCAGTGTTAAATTTGGTAAAATAAACAAACAGATCTAATGAAGTGAATGTCCTCCCATACAAAATGAGGAAAATTCGGAATAGATATCAAGTTTAGTTACTGAATTGCTTTTGGCTCCTATTCCTAATGAGAAATAATTGTATAAATGGTAAAGCTCATGTTCTCCCTGGAGCCAGAAGTGTAATTTGTTCAGCTTTAAAAACATTAAGTGACATTAACATAGTTTTTCTAAGGGTAAAACATTTCTAACTTATCATGCTGGCTTCTTAGTGCTGTGTGTCTTCCATCTAGTCCTGACAGCCTTACGAAAGAGATGCAGAAAATTAACCAACCACGCTTGGGTATCTTTAAGAGCTGAAAGACAGACGCTAGGTTTTTTTGTCTTGTCGATGAGAGAACTGAAAAAGTTATTACCTTGTAGCGTGCCTGCTCCACATCGTAGATCTTTTTGTCTGACACCACGTTAGGGGCAAAGAATTTCGCGAGCTTGGCAAGGTAAACACCGTTTCTTAAGCCTTCCTCTAGCTCCGTAGTCGGGGGCAGCTCTTCTTCCAAGCAGACCTCCATCCACCTACAGAGATATTTGAGAAATGTTGTTATTTTTGATTTTAATAGAAGTGACATCTTTCACCCAAAACCATCGTACTTTTAATGTCATTACCACAACATAATCATAATCAGTAAGAGAAAAGGCGCAGGGTACGGAGAAAATTCTCGTATTCATTCACACAGCAGATAAAAATGACTAGAGAATCTCATCTGCACTGCGTGGTCATGACCCATAAATAACCAAACAACATGCTTTGAAGTATACATCCCCTAAGGAGTCTAATTTATTTTGTGCTTTCACACTGCTGTGTGAAAACGCTCAGATCTTTTGAACAGCACTAGGCTTTTAAATAGACAGTAATTTAAGCTGAAACCGGAAGAAAACACSGAGTGCTGTGTATTATTGAAGTTTGCATTTAAAAAAACTCTGTGAAAGCTATGCCAAGGCTGAACCCCAAGAGCATCAAGGCCAGCAATGTGCTGGGCAAGGTTGGTTCTTGCAGCCAAGGTGCTCTTGCAACCCAAGCTCACAGCAATGCTCATCTTGATACAGAGAGCTCCTGCAGCTCATCCTCATCCTGCATCACGCAGTAGTTCTCCACATTCACCCGTGAAATACATGGTGCCGGTGCTGGAGGAAGGAGTGAAGCTTTTTGTTGAAACTGCCCAAGGTATTTTATGTATTTGTAGTCTGCCTGGCAATGAGTAGGCTGAAACATTCCCACCGCCCATCAGGTGGGATGGCTTCTCAAACAGTAACTAAATCCTTCAGGGTGGTAAACTAGTTATGTTTTTGAGACTTAGATGTGATAGATAAGGTGTTAGATAGAAAACAGTAATTATTAAATATATAACCAGTTCAGAAGGCCCGTAACAGACATAAAACCATATCATCCAGTATGTTTATATTGAGTAGCCAAGAGAAACTGCTACCAGAGCACTCCTGAAAAAGGTTAGTGTCCTAATCACTAGACTAGATTCCTGGTGGTCTGGTTTTGGCCCTATGATATTATTCTTATTTCTAGCAGTTAATCACATTACAAGAGCTATAAATCTGGTTATATTCCTTCCCAATGTATTTTTTTCCCCCCATATAATTTTTTTTTTTTGCTTAGGCAATCTCTGCTATTGTTAGAAGGACATTAATACCATTACAAATGGACAAGAACAAAGCTGAAGACATTAGTTCACTTTACTTACTGTCACTAAGGCAGCATTGCTGTATGCTGCGTGAGACAGTGTTACAAATCTAACATCACCTCCACAGGGGTGACTTCAGAAACCAGAAAGCTGGGATCCAAGTTGAAAATAAGCTAGTTTTTTCCCCACCACAGAGAAAAAAAAAAGCTCACTACATCATTTTGTTTCACATTAAAACTCAAGACAAATGACCTACTGCATTACACTTTTGGATTTGTTACAGGACATGTGAAAGTTGTTTCATTGAAGCACAGGCTACCCAAAGAGCTCTTCAGGAAACCAGCAGCCATAAATCTGGGATAATATCACACAAAGCTGCATGGAGCAAGTGTTATTAGGAGAAATGTAGTTTGCAGTATAAAAGCTGCTTTAGTGAGGAGAATCTGACAAGTTTCCCTGCTTTGCCCTGTGTTGTGTGTTCACGTGTTATGAGTCCATGCCAAGGGTCCCAAAAGTCATCCTTATTAATGACATTTTATAGACTAAATAGATATACACAGCAAGGTAAAATGTCACAACATTTGTCTTCTCCAAAACAGAGGACAAGGAAGAAGAAASAAAGAATGGATACTCCCAGCAAATGTGGCTTTCACCTGAGTCAGTTAGCTTTTTCTATAGAATTTAATTCCTAAAATGTGTCTTTCTAGAAAAGGAGTTGTACGGATAGCAGGAGGAGCTTGCTGAGCCACAGGAGGTATTCACCATGAGCTGAAGCTGACCCTGTTGTCCAATGGACCATCTCCAGTGAGATGAACTGTATGCCCCCACAGCAGCATTTGGTACCTTGCACTGGATCCTTTACACTACTAATTATCAGTTTTCTTATGAAAATGTTTTTCTGACATTTTCAGTCCAGGGCACCAAAAAAGGATTACATTGGAACTGTCTTTGAAGGTACACACATGTGCCCCCCCAAACTGCTTTTCTCCCTTCTGGTACAAAAGTTGGCTACTTAGAAGCAACTTTCTCCTGCCCCAAGACCAGCTGGTGCAGGAGCTCCCCCTGAAAGCCAGCCAAGCCCTGCTATTTGCCCTTCCAACACAAGCAGCTCATCCTCAGGCTTTCCTTCACCATACAACCGAGGTTCACCAGCAGAAAGGGATCCACTTGTCAGCACCGGCCCAGGTATTACACTTAACAGTCTTACAGTTGAATGTCCATTAACAAGGCATCGCTTAACCTGGGCACAATACTAGGACAGAATGGCAGCCTTCAGTGCAGGTCTAGGTTATAATTTATGACCCTCCAAATTCCTGTTCTTGTGACACAAAGACCTTACTATTCATAACCTGCTGTTGGTTTTGGGAGGCAGAGGAAAGGATGCATTTGGGAGGGTTGGGTCTGGTTTTATAGAAGGATCGATATAAAATTGAGTCATTCTCCAAGCTCTAAATGAGATGCTGATCCAAGGTGAAAGCTATGCCTCATCTTATCAAACCTCCTGTTATTCAACCACAGCAAAACTCTTTTGGATTTGTTTCCAGCATGGTGAAGAGCCTTTAAGATTTATCTGGAACCATCCTGTTCTGGACAGGGAGGCTACCCTTTCTAGTGGGTAAATGCAATACACTGAGGAACAAACAGGAAACAGTATGAGGAAGGAAAGAAACCAGCAAAAAAAAGGTAACAAAGAATACAGTTGTCAATGCAACAAGTCCAAAGAAACATGTAAGCAAGCGAGTCCTTTTGGAAGGAGAATGTTAGTAACTCAGTGGAAAAAGAAAAAATGGAGAGAAGTAAGTGGAGTAGACCTGAAACATGCAAAGAGTCTCCTTCAATTTATAGCTAAAAATCTGTAAGTGATACCCATTCTAGAAACACTCACAGGTCTGCAATAGGGCAACTATAACTTACAGCTTTTGGGAATCAGTCTCCAAGACTGAGAACACAGCTACAGCTGTATTACATATAAGACAGGTTTTACCAATGTCTGGAAGTTGCAGAACTTAGCTAAAACAAGATCTACTGTGAAAGGATTTACACCATTTTGCACATGTTTAATCAGAGGAAGGAAAAGCTTCAGGATTTGCATGAAATCCTGCAAATATACAAACAACCTTGTAAGTTTTAGTTAAACAGCTGCCCAACTCTGTTACTCACTCTCCTAGTATTTATTGAGACATCAGTAGCACTTTTCTCCCCGATGCTTACAGTTACAGTAGTTTTGTTCCCTTTACACTGATTCAAAGGGAATTGTGGTTTTAAACAGAAAGAAGCATTACTTTAAGGTTGTGAGGTCCTGTTTTTTAAGACAGAGTTCGGTGAGTTTATGAAAGTTATTATATGACATGGTGCCGACAGCAGGAATAGACTGGACTGAAAAAAACCAGGAATCCTTCTACTTCTGTTTCTTAAAGTGAAACAGATAATACCCACCTGACAATAAGGATTTATAGGTACCTTTGGAGCAATTTATTTTTCTTCGGGGCTAAAAAAGCAGTATTGCCTTTGGCTCACCCACTGTTTTCCTGAGCACACAGTACTGCAGCATCAGCACCAGATTTAAGTCTGTTGCAGAAACTGTTCCCCACAAAAACTAGTTAATACCATGGCTATACAAGAGGAAGGGCCTATAACTCAATGTTAGACAGTATGTTTTTCTTCAGTATGAAGCTTGTAGAATAAGACTGTTATAGCTATCAAATGTGCACATGCATTTCTGCCATTTCTTTTTCTACAATACAATCCCATAACTAATACTGTGTTTTTAACAACAAACTTACTGACAGATGTATGCCATGAAAAACTGCCACAGTGGTGAACATGATGATTGACTTGGTCACTCATTACAGGTAAACCCAAGCCCCACTCCATGGTGGAGGGACAGAAGGCAATCTCAGGAAGCAGACCAAAACATGCAACATCCCTGAAGTTCTGGGTAGCACCGTCAAAAATTAGCAATCATTAGAACAGCCCTATCCCATCCCATTAGAACAGAGCTATCCATGCCAGTTTTAGTCTTATCATTTGGGTTCAAACACGTATAAACAGATGTTTCCCTGAAAAGAGATACTTGGGATCATACACCAATATGCATAAATACAGCCTGCTTTTATTTTCCATAATACTGCAGTGCTTGCCAGCACAGAAACTACTTTTTGATTTGCCTTAGACAAAAACCCAAATCCAGACCTGATCAATGGAAATAAATCTCCAAAACTTTAATCCCAATACATAGTACTGGAAAGCCTGCCAGGAGCAAGTATTGAGGTACAGTTTCCTTTTGCTTTGCTCAGTTCTGTTTTGACTCTTTGCAATCYGAGGCAGAGTGGTTCAGCAGTGAATTTCTGGCAAGATAACAATGATGACTTTTGTGCCAGACCCACAAGCAGTAAACATCACGCTGCTTACCAAGAGATTCCAGTTTCCACATTTGACCACGAAATACAGCAGCAGTATAATGAGCTCAGGCTTGCACTTTAAAGGCAAAAAAACCCCCTGAATTTCATTCAAGGCAAGGGTCAAGGGAACTGGAAGCACCAGTGCTGCACTGTGAACTTAACCAGTTATGAAGTTGTCATTGACAGTCTGTGTGATCAGCAAAGCAGACACTGCTGGCTAAGGGACTGGAAATGCTGGAGCCAGGGCTCAGCAGAGAAGAGAGAATACATTGTATAACCCACCAGAAGCCCGTCACATTTGGCACACACTGGATATTGCAGCAAAATTTATACTTGCACTGCCCTGCCCTTCTGGATTTATGCTGCAAGATGTGGATCCAAGGGCACCAGGTTTTCACCTCCCAGGAAGCAGACCTTTGGAGAAGCAAAGACAGGACTCCAGAACCAAAACACTGGATGCTGCTATGAAAAAGGTATAGTGAAGACAAGATAAAGATAAGTTACCACCCATTTACTACTTCCCTGGCTCACAACCACAGCCTTTCAGTCTGGTTCAGCACATGCACACTGTGAGGAAGTGATACAGACTGTTGACCGAGAGATTACAATACAGSCATCTCATTCCAAACAAAGGGTGAAAAAATCTTGTTGCTAGAAAATAAGAGTAACAACAATCAGTCCCCAAGCAAAATGTTAGATTCTAACTTTAAATGTCTGTGAACTGGGGGGATTATTTTTAAGTCAAAACCTTTATTTGAAGATACTTAGAAATATACAATAGTCTGAAGCATGAGAACTCACCATTTAGAGTTCCACATTATTACGTCTATAGTTCCTGGACCCGAAGATTTGTTAAGAAATCTCAGCTCTTAAGTCTTCATTTGCTTTTGTTTTTTAATGCAAAAAAGATTTTTTCTTCCCACCAACAGTCTCATAAATATTGCTTTAAAAAGAAGGGTGAGAGCAGCAGAAGCAAGCTAGGTGTGTTGCTTGGCTGAGCAGGAGTGGTGGTGGTGGCATTGATTTGTTTATAAGGAAAGACTGTGTTAACTTTGGAATTTGTTCTCATTACCCTGCAAGCTTTACACATCTCCTAAACCAGAAACCTTAGAAAAAGGTTGTTTCACAAACAGCCACATGCTATCTCCAGAGCAAAAGCATGCAACGCTTCCAGCCATTCCCTGAAAATAGATACAGACAATCTGAATACCATCACAGCAAGAAGTGTGAGTTGTATAAAAAAACTGCACAAGCTTAGAGGCTTCACTTGGAGGCTGTGGAGAGCAGTGACAGAGCAGGCAGCTGAGAAGACTACTTTCTTGAGACCTTTTTTCTCACATTCTGGTGCATTCAGCCCCAAATCTTCCTTACAGCTGGGAGCTGTAGCTCTAACTTGAGCCAAAGCCCTCTGCTGTCAACTTACTCCTGGAGCCAGACACCCTGGAAACATCGTCTTTTAAATTTGAGGCTCTAGATTCATACTCCAGTGACAGTCTTTACTGAATCTCAAGTTTTATCCATCCTAAAAACATATTTTGTCTGAAAGACGACAACATTTTGTGATCGTGGGTCACTGGAGCAGGGTGGGGAAGGAAGGTGTGATGCAGGTCGTTCCAATCACCACTTCTCTAATGTTGCATACAAGAAGTAACATGAACATAGAGTTGTGGAGGACACCGTGACTCACTTGGCTACACAAGATCTCAGAAATTCATCACATATAATGAGCGTCAAATCTTTTAGCAAGAGATTTTGGATTAACTTGTAGTGTTTTAATTTTTTACCCTTCCAGAAATCAATTCAAAATCGAAGTTGCAGATCTCCGGGTCTCCAGCTAGTGTTAGATTTAGCAGCATCTCAACTTTTTGATTATGATTTCACCAGGGAATATATTGACTGTCAGTAAAAGCTACACTGAAAACTATGAAACATTCACCTATGGATTCTTCATGCACAAGTATTAAAATAACATGGATCTCACTGCGCATTACTGCATTTTGTTGTGTACACCTGCGTGAAGTTTGTTGCAACATTCATTTCCCTGATCAAAGCCTTTCTGATGCACTTCATATTGAATTTAGATGAGTAGAAGCGAGCGGCAGTGACGACTTGCCCACCCCGTACAGCGCACTAAACCAGCAATAAGTCATTTCAGCAACATTTTTCCACACCAGATTTCTGCTGCCATGGCAATGCTGCCATATTTACAAAATAACCTTAAAGGTGTTATAAAATTCTGGTTCACAAGATGGCAGCACAGATACTGTTTGTTGTTTTAATCTGTTTTATTCCAGCTGTCCCTTATGTGGGTTAATCAGTGATTAGAGTCCACAAGGCGCAGCGCTGCTCAGGAAACCCGCTCTGGAGTCCTGGCACAGCCCCGCAGCTGTTGCAGGCTGCTGGGCACCCAGCAGCAGCCAAGTCCTGTTTACTCAGCACTTCTAAGATGGGGGGAAAAAATAGTTAGAGACACTCCAGCAACASCCCTACAAGCAACAGCAGCACACACACCTACGTTTCGCAACAGACCCCCAACATGTGCAATCAGAACAGGCTTTGTTTTGCTGTCTATGTTTGCAGAGACATTAAGATTTAGCACTGGTATCAGCCACAAACTTGACAACTGCTCTGGGAGATAACATGCTGAGCAGGGGCCAACGCTAACAAAGCCCAGGCTGGTGGTCACAGGGATGCCTCATCTTATCCCTCTGCTCTTGGCCTGGCTCCAAGCTCCCAGTGGCTGGGGACAAATGCTGAAGAGGCAGGAGAGGAAGCGGTACAGGGAAGGGAGCTTGCCACACTGGTGGAGGCTGAACAGCCACAGCAAGTATTTCTCCCTAAGAAACCTCACCTAATTCTTCTCAGCAGAAAGAACAGTACCCAACAGGTTACCTGAGCAAATAAGGTGGAAATATTAAGTCAGTGTTCAAATGTCTTGGGGGGAAAAAGCATCTGGGGAAGGTGTGGCCTGAAGTATCCCTTTTTACAGGAGGAATTGTTTTTTGTTTGGATCAAAAGGGGAAAAAGGATGAAACAGATCAGTCCTCTCCTAAAAACCTTGCCAACTCTGTGCGACTCTGTTAACCAAATTCAGAGTGACATGCATCACCTGGCTGCAGAGTCTAGACCTGTTTTAAATGCCCTCTCTCCAACAGGCAGCAGAGACCACAGCAGGAGAAACACAAGTCTCTCCTGTGTTATTCTGACAGTGGTGGCTCAGTGGCCTCTGGAAAGAATAGTTTCAGACAGATGACAGACTCAAACCACTAATGAAATTTCAGGTAGTGCAGACATGAGCTCCATAGCAAGTCCCACATGCAAACACAAATGGTCTCCCTCCAACCCTACAAATCAAATAATGCTTTTATCTGAAAAGGAGGGAAGCTGAATTTGACATGTGAATTTATCTAAACTTAGTATTATGCCAGCCTGTATAGACACTGATTTGATAAACAGAAGCAGACAGCAATAAAAGCATTTTTCTACAGCATAGCATTTGTTGGTGTGGAAGTGTTGCAAAACAAGTTATTCCCCCAAACACACAATGTTTGTTTTAGAAAAACACTGTGATGGCAGACTCCAAGACCATAGTTTAGACTCACACATCATACTGTCTTGCTACATGCTCCTGCAGTTTGCTTTGCTCTATTTGTCTTCTACAGCTGCAGTATGGTAATACAGTTTAAGGCACTCTCTCAAACAGCCCAGCATACGGTATTTCAGATTTACCAGTTTAAAGGGTTTTGGCCTGGCATAATCTAATAGTCCTTCAAACAACCCACTTGAGTGGAAAAGTATCAGAAGATATGTGCCCTTGGCAAGTCACAAAACTGTTACAGTAAAATAACCAATAATGGGTCCTCCAGATAACCTTCATACTTCCATCATGCAATAGCCCTATTAATCTTAAGTTACAGTTACAGTAAGTCTTTACCCAAAGTCTACACCCTGCTACAGCAGTGATTACTATCCAAACCTGTAGAAAACAGAGCTGTAGTCTCTACAAAGGGATCTATCCAACAGTGACTTTGATGAAGCTACTACTAAAACTAAACCAAACCTGTCCATCAGGGAACCTGCATCTTTTGTTCAGCCTTTCCCAAACTTCAATGCATCACCAGATGTGCTGTTTCTCGCAGCTGTCAAGCTAGCCACACATGAAAGGACAGCTAAAGAAACATCAAAACAACACAGTCATTTTTGCATCGAGATTTGGTATTCTGTGTGTTTGCCTGTTACTACTGCACAATGCTTTCCATGTGAGTAGTAGTCCTCAACTGTCCAGAGGGATACGCTATTACCTTTCTTTGCAGGTAAGATGACAGGCATAAACATTACCACCATGTCTATAATCGACACAATTTTCTAGGGTAGAAAAGTGACCCAGGGAAGTACCTCCAGTGTAGATGCAGCATAAAAGCTTGTACGTTGTACAGGTGTTAAAACCAAGTCCATGATTCAGGACCAGCAACAGAAAGACACAGCTCTACCTGTAGAACTACATATTTACTTGGCAACTGATGCAGCTGGGTCAGCAGAAACCCCCGGAGGAGGTGCAGACTAAAGAGTGTGTCGAGGCCACACAGGAAACCTATGGCAGAGCAAGAAACCAAACTCAAGCATGGCAGGATGCAGGGTGCTGTTCTGACTCCTTGACCAATTCAAGTCCACTGGATCAGATTCAGGCATTTATATTTTACTGCCTAACATCTGACAAAGGTTACTTTTGCGAAAGCAACTAGCAGCAAGTATGCAGGTACAGAAACCACAAAAAGGACACTAGAAGTACAGCTACTAGACAGGCAGCTGGAGCTCTTAAAGGTGCAGGACAGCAGCCAAGTAAGAAATAAAAGACACGGATGAGAGAACAAGATGTTAAAGAAGTGAAAAGATGGAAAGAGCCAGCTTGTGAAAGACTGAACTGTTGTTAAAAGCATTTGGTGTTATGTAAACACTGCAAAACAGCAACAAAAGGAGTTTGCAAAGTTTAAACTTTGTCCCATGTCAAAAAGAAACACAAGACAGAGGAACAAAGTTAAAACCAAGGCATTTAGGTGAGAAACTACATGTACAGCACCTACAGTGACCTTTTTCTGTTTCTTCTTCTCGTGGTTATGCAATACCCTCCTCCATCATTTTCATTTTCAGTGGCTGGAAAGACAGTACTCCCCTACCTAACTCAATAACAATCTCTAAAATTTTGATAAGCATATGCATACAAATCAGGCCTGACGTAGATGAGAAACAGGTAGGCAGCAGTAGAACAGCATTTAATGATCCACAAAGAAATGAAATCCAAGAAAACCATGGTGTTGCTTTATACTGGTGAAGATAAGCAACCTTTCTATAAGAAAAACAGCAAAAAAAATTCACAAGTGCTCTGCAGCCTGACCTTTATCATCAGAACATAAACTAAGAATTGTGGATCCTCCAGGACCATATCATTATCCCAGTTTCAAAACTACAAAGTGTTTTCTACAGAGAGCCGAGGCAGCCATATAACACTGATTTACACTAAGAGCGATATACAAAATTTCTATACAATATGCAGATATGTGCTCTTGGTGAAGACCTGGCTACAATTTTGTCAGTGTCCTGAGGGTGTCCTGGTTCCGGCTGGGACAGAGTTAACTCTCTTCCATGTAGCTGGAGGGGGTGCTGTGTTTTGGGTTTGGCAATGAAAGGAATGTTGATGGCCCATTGATGCTTTGGTTGTTGCTGGGTGGTGCTTGCACCGACAGCCTCCCCTGCCCGTCGAGGTGCAGGGGGACCTGGGGGGGAGCATAGCCCGGGCGGTTGACCCAGCTGGCCAATGGGGTATTCTATACCATGTGACATCATGCCCAGCTTAAAAACCAGGGGGCGGTTCCTTCGGGGGGGGAGCGCGGTTCGGTGGGTTCGAGCGGTTGGTCGGGAACACGTGGGGGTGAGCAGTTGCATTGTGTATCACCTGTTTTGTATATTCTGTTATTGTTGTTATCATTGTTGTTACCACTGTTCTACTTTGTTTTATGTCCATATTTAAACTGTTTTTATCTCAACCCGCGGGTTTTCCTCCATGTGCCCTCCTGATCCTCTCCCCCATCCTACCGGAGTGGGGGCTGAGCGAGCCACTGCGTGGTGTTTGGTTGCTGGCTGGGGTTAAACCACGACACAGGGCAAGTTGGACTTTTTATTGAGGACATATGACTAAAAGCTGCATAAAATAGTCACGGGCATCTCAAACACGTCTTTCTAAACAGTATTGATTTAAGAGTCAGGAATAAAACCATTCCTTTAAGAAAATGGACCTGAGAAACTAAGTGTTAGAACAAGATGATTTAGCTGCAAAACTCTAAAATCTTCTCTTGGAACCATGCATATTAATGCACTTAGGTAGCAATAGGACAGAAAGCGAAGCTGTAGTACGAAGACTAGGCCAGGAAGAAAAAAAATGATTGCAATCAGTATGGTAAAAATTTAACAGTGTAATTAATAGTATCTCATGCAACAAATGCCCAGTGTCTGCTGACAGCACTTCAGTTTAAGGGTTTTGAGATCACCATTCCCAATATCTGTACACACAAGACAATGTGTCTCCAAGAACAAACAGTGAAATATCCCTATCAATCTGAGTAATCACCAAGTGATAAAAACCTACCATCTATGCCCCAGTATGCAGCTTACTCAAGACAGTAAGAGAGGTTCAAGAAATACTTAATCAGCCAAGAGCCTGCCAGTCACCAGACAAGATATTAAGCACTGGCGAAACTGAGCTACCAGGTCACCACTTGATTCAAAAGCAACAAACAGGTCAACAATATATCAAGTCTGACTTATGGCACCTAGTACCAACCAAGAACCCCACCGCCAGGTGACTTAAAGTACCAGTGCATAAAAAAATATTTTCTTCTATCCTGCCAAAAAAACAAAAGAAATGTTTTTCAACAATTTGAATGGACAAACCAGCTATCAGCATCTACATCGTCGGCTGACTCCCCCGAGCCAGCCCACATGCTCTAACTCACTCTGTAACACAACCACCACTTGTCCACAGCTGACCCAGGCTCTACTGCCCTGTAACACCATTCCCACTGCAGCTACCACTCAGGGCAACCTGTGAATGCCTCTGGATATTCAGCGACATCACATCAACGACCAGCAGAAAAGCAAAAAGGCAGGCGACGCCTTGCCAGTGGTACCCCAAGCCAACAGTGTTGCACACAGCAGCTGCACAACCCCAGCCAGAATGCTATAGACATTGCTGGTCACCTCGTTTAAACACAAGATGCCRTATGCATGAAAAGTCTTATTAAACCCACTTTGGGATGTTTAAGACTACTTATGGGAAACCTCAGCAGTTTACGCAAAGTGGCAAATGTAAAACAAAGATTTACTCCTTTGTTTCCTTGTCCCTGCATGAAGAGGAAA
Source organism: Oceanodroma leucorhoa (assembly GCA_030449065.1). Taxonomy (NCBI): domain Eukaryota; kingdom Metazoa; phylum Chordata; class Aves; order Procellariiformes; genus Oceanodroma; species Oceanodroma leucorhoa. Next base: position 3,994,651 of record JASVER010000041.1, on the reverse strand, counting down.
TAAAAATGAAAGAAATTTAAAATCAGAAGGAAAAATTTGACAAGTTTTAGAGACTATTTCAAACTAGTTATGGAGCTTATGTACTACAACAACTGTGTTTCCAAAGATATTTCAGGTTGCTCTATCTAACTAACCCTCTAGCAAACCTTTAGGTGCAACAACCCTAGAGAACGGTTTGCTCATTGATTTCCACAGAAGTTGTTTCTCTGAAAAACAAGAACTACAGAGAAACTCAATGGAAACAAAGCTGCTGCAAACTGTGTCAACCAACACAGTGCCCTGTTTGGAAATACTCCTGTACCACCTCCCCCAAGATCTCCAAGTGCTTTCAGGCACAGGAATTAACGTAAAAACCTCAGTATTAGAAAATTGAAGTAGCGCCAGTAATTTTTATTTTGAAATCACTGAAGTGAAACACAGGACAGGCATCCTGGTCAGCCCCCTTTCATTAGGAAACTAATTTTTAGGCTGGTAAAGCTCACTTTACTATTGCCACAAAACGATTACTCCATCTTAAAAAGGCATAAGGAGTTATGATGCAATTTTACATTAAAAAGATGACACATTGCTATTATGCTGAGACTCCTCCAAAGATACTTAGTACAACTGTGTTTACTGAACTGGAAATTAATAGGACAAGCAAGAACAAACATTAAAATGTTTTACAGGAACACTCTTTTGATTTTCTTAATAAACAGCAGTTAATTCAGGGTCTCTGAACTGCAGTCAGCGAACAATATACACAGCAAAAAAAAAAATTCCCTACACCCATGAACTTGAACCAAAAAATATTTTAAGTCAATTTACCTTGCTGCCAAGCCTGTTAATGACCTAGATACTTCAATCAACTTAATCAGCAAATCATCACAGCTTGTTAACTCTCAGCCCTACACCAAGACCTAAGTGACTTAGGTTGCTATTTTGACCTGTGAATTCATTCCTCCTTTTTCTCTCCCTATTTCTCTGCACTTTACCCCAAGCGAGTACAGTACATGCACAGTACTGGTCATGGGGGCTGGGAAGATGCTGCTACAGGCATAGCCAAAAGCCTCACAACCCTAAAACTGGATCCCCACTTCCCCCTATAATTTGTAGGGTGTGKTTTTTTATGGGTTTAGGAGGGCTTGAGTATTTTGAGCTACTCGTAGTTGCAGCCTGCAGACCCTGACCGTTGTGGGTAGTACGAGTCCTCCTGTACAAGAGGGCTATGAAGATGCTACTAGCTTTCACAGCAATGTCTCTTGCAGCATGCTGAAAGTTTAGCCCAGAATATTAGAAAAACAATACAAATAACTAATCGACCATCCTGCGGGGTGTCAGGCAAGGTGGCAATGGAGAGTGTGGAGATACCAGTCACCCACCAGTGCTGGGAAAACAACTGCCACGGGGGAGAGGAAGAGTGCAACCGTCACCGTGCCACATGGTTCCTGTCAACAAGAGAAGTGGGCAGGAAGAGCCAACCACAGCAGCAGTCAGATAAGGGAGACCAGCAGGATGGATGCCAGGATAGCAAGATTTACAGTGGGGAAGAGAAAGCCTGGTAGACAATGTTGAGAGAGGTCTGAAAGGGAGTGTGGAGGTGTGGTGTCCTTTAGCCCAGGTCAAGAACAAGATGCAGCAGTACCCCAGCAAAAGGAAGATTTGCCCAACTACAAGGAATGCACAAGATCATACAGCCAGATCAACTCAAATGGTATTATCAGAAGTCTGGAGGTGAGCACTAGAAGAGATGCTTGACCAAGGGAGGGCAGTTGCCCGTGGTCACGGTAGATTTTGCTGAAATATTGAATCTAGAATTGCTCAAGAAATTCTTACAAAAAAGAAAGAAGAGCCCAAAAGAGGGCGTTGGAGTATGTGCACAATTACACTAACAGATACAACTCGAAACTAAGGCATACACAGTTCTAACTATGACACAAGAGTGCCTTCATCCTTAGGCATTTGCCTTCATCTAAGATTTAAAAAGTATGTCTTGCAGAACTTCTGCACGCTTCCTTTGATACCGAGCCAAATCCTTAAACAGCATATTTTACTTCAGCTTTCCATATGAAGATGCAACATAATCAAAATGTCTCCATACTCTTCTCTTCCTCCTCAGCAAAACTAGTATGTATATTCAAAGAAACTTAACAGCCCAGTTGCTCCTAATTTTGAACATGAGCGTTACACTCTAAGACTGCATTTCAGGAGTGCAAATGTTGCAATTAAATGAAAAGCCCAGCTGAAGTCCCATGTCCACAGTTACAGATTTTTCCTGTGCAGAGATGCAAGTTGTTTTTTCTCACTAGGCTGCAGAAACACCCAAAGACTCTCACAACAAATTCCCTCTATTTCAAATGAAAAAAGGGAATGAGCACAGTCCTCTTGCCATTCTTGCCCCCTCATAACAGAGTCAGCCACTAAAACTTCAGCTGCTTCTAGTACCAGCTTACAAGCAGGAGACATTTCTGAAGACAGCCATTTCCAAGTTGCCTAGATGGTGGTGCATTTTCATCACCACGCTACAGTAAGGGGAGTTTCTCCAAAGTGGAAAAGCAGATCTACATCTGGTTGCCAAGTCATATCGCGCCCAAAGACAAAGTGACCACAGCTCCCATGGCATCAAGTTCTCAAACAAACCAAACCTTTGCAACAGAATCCAAACTTATAATTAAGCATTCAGCTACTTTCAATGTATTTGCTATCAGAGGACTGTAGGTTTATTCTAGTGTCAAATGCCCAGTCCCTTGATATTCAAAAACTGTATTCAGAAGGTACCTGCATGTGTCCTTCCTTGTACCTGAACCCCCGCTCCAATACTACACATAGATTAAGTCCTACTGAGACTATGCAGTAGCATGATAAAAGCTTTATTTAAAAAAAAAATATCAAAACCACATTTCAGCTGTTATGGATCTGTCAGAAGTAGGCTTCTCATGAAGGGAACTAATAAGCATTCATACAGAAGAAACCAAAAACAGCACTACCAAATTCTTTAAGGCAAGCTGAAAATCCAGTATCTAGGTAGGAAGGAAGTTTATAGATACACATATAGACGTTTGAGGAATTTTGATGCCAATGTACAAGACAAGTATTTGGGGCATGGCAGTCAAGCAAAGCAAGTGGCTGGGCAAAGGGCATTCAAGAGCTGAGCAAACCCTAAATGTTGACTCACTGGGTGAGCAACATCTGACCAGCATCTGTCACTCATACTATACCTCTGCTGGGCACTGCTGTGAGGAGCAGGCAGTCTGCAAGCACATCAAGGTAACAGTTTAAAGTGGGGAGCGGGGGAAACGTACTAAAGTAAAACAAAACATACATCCAACCTAATGAGCCAAACAGGGATGGGAAATAAGTAGGCTGGATGAGATATGGACAGCTCTTACCTGAGCAGCAAGTTTGATGAACTCACTTGACAGCTACTGGAAACTGAAGTATTTAACAGCAACTGTTTTTCCACTAATACTCATAGCTTATGTTATTATTTAACAAGTGTAAATTATGTTTATGCACAGTAACAGACAGTGAACCTGGCATTGAGAGAAATCCCAGACTAATTGTTTTGTCTATCAACTGGTCACTGCAGGTACATAAACTTTACATCTCTTAGCTGTACTGAAAAATAGCAGAACATGCCCGGCATACACACAGCATAATGTCATAACTCAAAGGCCCCTCACTCAAAGAGCTGAAAATTATTCTTTTCTAGATATCTGCACAAAAGTGCTTTGTGTCCAGTATGGCTAGCCAAGGAAAGAGCGTAAGCATTTATCCTTCAGAAATAATTTTTTTTTTCTTTGCCAACTGATTCTTTTACAAAGATGTTAAATGAAAGATAAGCTGTTCTTTTCAATACCACTCTGGTGGCAGATGTAGTCTTAAGATACAAACAGCTTGCTAGCAAAATCCTGAGTAACTTAATTCTACATTTATAAATATATATGTTTTTCTTTAATTATAGCACACTCCTTTCACACAGCTTACTTTACATAAACACTGCCTCTCTGATCCATTCTGGCTTGCTTTGAAAAAAATACTCTCCTGTCACTGCAGCACTGTACGACCAACACACCACATTTGCTGTAAATACTCCACCCTGAACTGAACAGAGAAACACTGACTCTGTGGAGCAAGAAACAGAGTCAAGGAAACTCTAGATTTAGAGGGAAACTAAGCTTAGATTTTTCAGAAAGTTTTCAGGTTATTTTTCACACATTGCATTTTTAAACTAATTTCAGTAGATGTATATTCTACTACTAGCAGTGCTTACTGGCAAATGATCCACTCCCAGTCTTTCTCGTGTTGGGTGTTATGGTTAATTAGACCTTCCTATATGCAAATTTTTGCAGCATTTCTATGGGGCTCGTAATCAAACAAACTTTAAATGCACAATATTTTTTTAATTAAGGTGAAGATATTTGCTTACTTAAGGGGCAGCACCATACATTAGAGAAACTGCTATATAGCAGTAACCACACATCTGCCTTTGCTTTGAGGAGTTTTATTAGAAAATGATGGTGAGCAAAAGTGAAACACTGTCTTCATATTGCCAATCACCGCCGTTCAACAGTGGCCAGAACTCAAACACTGCCTTTGTATTATTATTTTTATTGTATCCATTTCTGCTATTTAGATGAAACAACAGCACTGCATATAAGAACAAAAACTAACCTGTAAAGAATTGTAGTTCTTTGGTTTAAAGAAGTGTTTTTCAGCCTCTCCTGGGTCCTCTGTCAGTAACTTAATTTTCTATAATGAGATACCTGCACAACAAATCTTAATCCTATTTTTTTTCTGGTTTTCATCAATTGCCACTGCCTTCATCTTGCATCTTCTCAAGAAGCTAGAAAAGTTTTATTTTTACAGAATTTTTGATTCAGTCTTATTGCTATTTTACTGACTAAAAATAAATTTATATTATTGTAGTAACTTCCATTAGTAGTATGTATGCTTACAAACAGCCCTGCAGTTACCCAGTTTCGGATCCACAAACCTTGTCACAGTGAAGCTCCAGTCTAAGTGTTGGAATTGTTTCAGCTCAGTTCAACACATGTGAGTCTTCCTTGCCAGAGTTTTCAGAGAGGAGACTACACATGTCAAGGGAAAGCAGAGTGTTTACTGACACTCAAAAGCATCTAGAAATATTGAAGTAACATGGATACAACTCAAGATCAGGGCTTGAAATAAATGACTGAGAAGAGGAATGCATTGCAACCCATCTTAGTTTTGCAGAAATTGTATCAAGTAGTTCAGTACTTTGCTCTCCTAATGCCTAACACTTTAATTTATGGGTTTGATGTGGTGGTGTTTTATTTTTTTAACACCTATTTAAAACAATGCACTGTGGACACCTCTTGGGCAATGCATACCTGACCTCTGAAGAGCAATTATCTGCATCAAGATGAACAATATCCAATGCTCTTTAGTTACAGGCTGGTGGAAGAGTAATCTTTTCTGATAGTACCTGTCACATCAGTGCGTAAATGGAAAATCCTGCTCCAAAAGTGGAAGGCAGTCAAATAATGACCCCCTCTAACTCCTTTTAAGTTACAGGTCCAAAATGTGATCTGGGTTAGGGAGAGTCAAAGGGCAAAGATCTCTTTCAGAAACAGTTTTAAATTACGATGAATTTGAGTTCAACACTATATTTAATGGTCTTACCAGGAACATCTGTTTGTATTCTGGTTGCAATAATCAGGAGCAGCAGGAGCGGCAAAGCACACTGCTCTAAGAGGCAGAGCCAGTACTATATAACACAGGGAAATGAAGTGCACGGGCTGAACATGTAGACTTACCTTGCTCAGTGCTGTGCTTAATACAGGTGGGTCAGTTTACATGCCAGTTTTTATTCGCTGTTTAGTTTTTAATACAGAACACAGAGATGAAATAATAAGAAACACTGCTCAGTTCATTTGTCTTGGGGATACACTGTATACTGTATTTCCAGGCCAGGGTCAGACATCTGAAAGCACGATGGTTAGTAGCAAATGAAATTCCACGTACATTCTCAAAGCAGTAGAATTCAAGTTGATACATCTGCCAACGACAGGAGATGAACAAAAGGAGAAGGAAAAAATAGAGCTTATAAGACTGTTTATTTTCCCACCAAATCTTACCTGTTGGCCTCTTTTGCCTTTGCCATATTATAAGGGAAAAGGTTTTGGCCTCAGCCTTACTCGATGCAGGTTCACAGCAATTCACCTGCCCATGCTGGGCACTGGCCAGGAGCCCCATCTGCTATGTGTCAGGGTTAGACCACCCTGAGCCGCTGTGGCAAAGGAGTCCTGGGGATGGCAAGTTACTCCCCAGGGCAGCCCTTCCCTGGGTCCCACCAACAGAGCAAGGGCTGTCAGCAAATATTGGCTTTTCAGACCATGTGGCAGGGTGGGGAAGGGGACACGAAGAAACATCTCATGTCAATACATTAGACATTTGCATCTGAAATTATGTCAAGCCACTCTGGTGAGGCTAAGGCCATCATTTCAGGGTTGCTTTAAGGTACAGATAGATGGCCACCGGACAAGTTAACACGCTTCCCCCCCTTTTCTTCCCTTTCTCTGCTGCTCATTTTTGCCTGTATTTTCCCTCCACTTTTTGGCCACACCAGTGCCCCAGGGGCTGTGGGGAGAGTGGGACCAGGGAACTGATCCTGCTGAGAACTACTGCAACACCACAAGATACATATGTTAGTGCTTGACCAGATCAATTCCCTTGTCTGACACAGCTTGGCTGCATGAACTACTGCTGGCACAAGGCAGACAGCAGGAGAACAGGATTACCTACCCTGCAGTCATCTGAAAACATGTTCAAGGAACACTGCAGCTTTTCTTTATGCCTTTTGCACTACCTCTGTATTTAATAAGCACACACACAATTATACTGATTTAAAAATTGAGATATGCATCTGATATGCAGCTATTTCCTTTTTGGTTCTTGTCAGTCCAATTTCTAAACAGCCTTTGGTTTGTATGTGGGATATTACATTATCCAAATTACATCATTTTTTGGCAGCTATGGCAAGCCTAGCCTGTGAGTCACTTTCCAAAATGAGGGGAGAGCCACACTAGGGAAGAACACGCAATTCAAAGGTTTGTATTGTTCTAGTGGTCTGTGGGGTCCACGCAAGTTCAGTCACTGCTCAGTACAGAAGGGCAGCTAAGACTTAAATGAAAGGAAGCATCTTAGAGAAACGAACAGGCAGATACAATTGTACAGTCCCAAAAACTGGAGCTACGTGATCACATGCTTGCACGTATTGGTTTATTAATGGTCAATGCATAGCAGGTATGTGAGCACACATTCTGCTGCAAGTTCCTTTACCTGCATTTGCCAGCTGAGAGTTTCCACAGCTGTAAGCAGCAGTTTCACTAACCCTGTGCACAAGGCAGGGCCATGGGACTACAACAAGGCTTCTCTACTCAACCCTGTCCAATCCTTCAATTAATCAATCTGAGGAATAGATGGAAAGATACCCAAAAGACTATGGAAACAATTTCTCATTGCAGACTGTCTTGAGGAATAATACTAATTATCACAGAAGTGTTTCCAGTTCTTCACCGAATCCAGACACTTATCCACCCCAAGAAGAATGTTTCCTCTTTAGTCACTAATTGGATCTTGTTTGTAAAGCCAATCTTTGTTTCAAAGTCTGACACAGTTTGGGAACCAGGGTACTGTGGAGGCTGAAGATTAAAATGCCTCTCCACAGCTGACAAAGACACTAGAAACGTTGTCCATACATAAAAGGATGGGGCACATTAACATACATTATTTTCCTTTTTGCTTTTATTTTGTAGCTTAGGTAAGATCTAACACTAACTCTTTTCGAGGTATATTGGAAGCATCTGATCTTGCACAACTGCAGAGTCTCATTTAAAGTATTTACTAACCAGGAAGGCTAACTGCACACTGAATCAGTCACTTTAAATGCTCAGCTATGCAAATGATGGATTTAATTGCTTAAGTTTGGGAAGTTTAGGAGACAGCTACTCCAAGAAAGAACGAGCACTGCTCACTGAAGGCAGTGGTGCATACAGGAGCAAGATATAGGTTTGCTGTACTGATGTCTCCCTGTTTCAGACTCAAACCATCATTTCTCTCCTCCCAAATAATGGGATACCTGAAAACACCAGAAATGCTGTGACTGAGTTTGATGCATGTGTACATCTCCTTCACATGACACCAAAACCAGACTTTTCCCAGAAGTTGCTACCTCTGGTCACTAAAGTAATAACAACTTTAATTTAAAATTAACTACAATTTTGACAATTTATATCCAACTTATGTACTTTGCATGTGGTCCTGCTCTTCACGAGGTTAACAAACACAATTACCATTAAAAAAAAGCTAGCCCCATGTTACAGTATTGTATCATGCACTCTACTTTCTTTTAAGTCATCTGCTACTTGGCCTTTCTGACCTCTAGTCAAGAAGCCAAAGCTACACTATATTCTTTCAACTCCAGCAGAGAGCACAGCATCCTGAAGTATTTTGGGCTCCTGGCATGGAGCACACTGATTTCTCCTGGACAGACAGTGCTAGATCAGTGTTCAGACACATGTACCAGATCCCCTCCATGGGCCAAGACGTCCTCAGCAGAAGAAGGGTACGGAGCAAAGCTGGTGCTAAGCCAGCTCTGCTCTGTCCCATCTCCACCCAACCCTGCATCAGTCTACACCAGTCACTGAGACATCATCCAGATGGTCTCAACCTCTCCCTTCCGCTGCAACTGTGCCTCTGACAGCAGAAGACCACTGGAGGGGCTTCATCATCTATGCCTTTAGACCTATACGCAAGAGAAAACTCGCATGTGCTAAGGTGTCACATCAACCACAGCACCACTCTGCAGAAGTACAAAGCTGCCACGTTGCAACAGGACCAGCAGCTCAACATCCCCCACTGGCTACTAACACCACTTCACATTTAGTCACTGAAAGCACAGTGGCCTTCATCATGTTTTGGTTTTTGTATCATGTTCAACTACCAAAAAAACCCCCTCAGTTCCACCTCTTGGTTTTTGCTACGCTCAAGGAATGCTATAGTAGCAATACATTTCTTTTAAAAAATAGTCACTAGAAAGGCTCCCTGAGCTAAGCTGTTCTACATTTAGATACTTTTAAAGCTCTGTTTCTGAATGTTAGAAAAAAATTATTCCATCAAACCATGATGGTGTGTTTTCATGCAGGGGTGGAASAGGCTTACCAATGCATAGTTTGCTTTTTAACAAAAATGTAAATGAGGATTTCTGAACATTAATCATTTTAATGCCAGGAAACCCTACTGGTTCCTATATTTTACATCAAATTATTCAAAGCAAAATGCTTCAAGACACACAAATTCAGGGTTTGTTTTCTATCTGCTTTTCTAAAATGGAACACCACTACCTGTGGCTACACCCCAACACACTAAAATTGCATGGTAAGCTAAAAGCAAAGTCAGATAGACCTTGTAACTTCTCAAAGAGGTGGAAAAATGGCTCTTCTCCACATCTGTGAAGGTGGTAGAAGATGAGAAAGGAGCGCAGCTCTCAAAGGAGCAGAGGAAAGGCTTTTTCTAATTCCTGTGCTCCCTGAATCTGGATGCAGCAATCACTCCTGCTCTTACTAGGCAGATCAGGTCTTTGATTAAAAAGCAACTGCCCCACATGTTGCTTGCTAGCTGAAGAAGGAGCAGTAACCGATGCCCACCTGGGTGAGTCAAGTCTAATCAGTCAAATCTATCATACCTACGTGCAAGTTAAAACCACAAGAGGAATCACTGTATTTCTGATGAAAAACCAGAGATCTAGAAAAGCTAGTCAGCAGTACAATTTTGGGCTTTGTCAACCAGAATAAAATGTTGCACAATTTTGTGTGTACTGTTCATCCTTACACTCAAAGGCCAGTTCTCAAGTCAAACTACTGGACTAGCCAAATCCATTACCTGCTTTGTTAAATCTTCTTCAAATACTTACAGAAGCACTTTTTGTCTGACTACGTCTGATATTGTTACTTTTAGGGTCAGGTTCTTATGTGAGCAAGTATCTTAATTTCACATTCTTCTTAAGTCACTCTCAGAGAAGGATTTGTCATCATGATCAAGTGTATTGGGCTCTCAGTATCCAAAGGTGAAAGTTAATTGCACACTTTACAAAGGAAGTCCAATGCAATGCAGTTTTCTCCTGCCATCAGGACAAGGCAGGTACACCACCAAGGGACTCAAAGCAAATAGTTTAAGACAATTCCAGTCCTGTGTCTAAAAGGTTACCTTCTGAATGGTTTGTGTCAATTTCAAGCTTCATTATGAAAAACAGCCTGAATATCAGAAGCATACCAGAGAATATAAATTGGATTGACAGTTACACAGGCTGGACAACAGATCCCATAGCTCTATACTTTGCTCCCCAGCATGTTCAACACAAAGATGTGCAAATATGTTTACTAATTAGTCTCAAAACCCTTTGAGTCTCAATTTCTTAGAACTTAACAGAGCAATTTTTTTTTTTTTTTTAAACATGTCGTTTGTCTGAACTACCTACTTCAGAGGATCAACTCATAAGACCTATGGACAACTTGGGATGCAGGCGTAACCAGAGCCTGAAGAAGCAGTAGGTTTGTAACTAGCTTCAGTTCTGAGTACCATTAGCCCTAAATTTAAGGTACAACAAAATTCAGACTTCTTTGCACACAAACAGTATTGGACACTATTCAAACAGCTGTTAGAGAGCACAATCATTTATTCCAGCAGTTGCACTCTAGGAATGCACAGGTGTGTGCAGATGGTGCTCAAGAAAAGCAGCACTCCCAAGGACTGAAGGCTCAAAGTTACTTGGTTGCTTCTAAAGGCATTGAAACACAGCACTTACAGAGCCACTTCAGGCTGAAATTCAATCAATACTTTTTTTTATAAATACGTCTAGACATTTTTCTCTGCATTTACATGGAATGCACAAATGACTAAGAGAGACTAGTCTAATTATCCTTAGGAGAGCTGCTCTCCTCAGCTGCTGCTCAACTTTTTTGGCCAGTGCAATTGATGAGAACTCCTCAGCTTCATGGGAAACAAAGGCTGTCACTAAAGTATAGGTCATTACCCTAACATCTTAAAGAAGATTTACATGCTTGCTTTTCGTTAAACAGGTCAGTGTGTTTCATTAGGACATATATTCCCAAGTCAATAGGTTTACCTGATTTGAATACTTATTCTATGTATGCTTGCTATTAGCATCCCCTCTACAAACCTAGGCATTGCTATGAGTCTGAGGACAGTGGTACTGATAACCTTCTGGAAATGCTTTACTCTGCCCTTAAGGCACAAATTGCCAGAGCCAGCTAGGGTATTGCGCAACTCAAGGTAAGTTTACATTCTTGCCTTAATTCTTAGCCTGGGATTTATGAGCCATATCTGGACTATTAACAAGAAAGTGATGCCACATACACAGCATCTGAAGTGGCCATCTGGACATCACAAGTTAGATGCTACAGCTGTGTAACTCATCCACCTTCAGCAGTAGAGAACAAGCACAGAAAGGCTGTGTGTCCCTGTCACTACCACTTCAAGTGACAAGCACACTGACCTGCAAAGGCTGCTTTCCAATAAAATGGCTCAGCACTATTACTGAACATACCATATATTTTGCTCTTTTTATGCTTAACCTGTATTTAAACCTTTTTTCTTGTAACTAAGTGGTATTTAATTGCATCCTGGATGGGAATAATTTTAAAACAACAAGAATTATTTTCTTAAGAATCCAAAGCTGATGCTTTGGAATAATTTAAGATTGAAAAGGAGAATATGGGTGGGTTTTTTTGCTTCCTTTCAAAGCCCTGAAACAACCCCTTCATGATAAATTTTCATCTGCCTAATAGTCCTTACACAGAGGGCTTCTCTAATATATCCATTTCAGAGGAAATGAGTCTTGGATAGAAAGGAGCTTGGCAACTGTCTCTAACCAAGTGTGGTTACTCAACCAAACTAAAGCAACTAAGCCTAACCCATTCTGATCCAGAACAGGCTACTACAATTGCTAAGATACCTCCAGATCTTCACAAGTACCTTGATAGAAGCAGCAGTAACCTCGAGTAAGTGATTAGCACCTAGGGAGAAACCTTGGCATCCAGCAGAAAGCTACTTTCATAAAGAATCATTATTGCTTTTCCACGTATTATAACCAGCCTTGGACTCCCTACTGTCATTTCTAGTACTGATCTCCACCATACCAGAGTTCCCCAGCAAAAGGGAAGCCAAACATCTCCTTTCATTATTTGAGATAACACTTATGAGTAAGAATAGTTAGGCCACAAATACTGGGATTTATTTAGACACTTCTTTCTTAATTGTGACAATGTCTTATCAGCAAGTCAGTGATGGGTATGTGGACTTAAGCATTCGTGCACTCATGGGGAGAATCAGATGAGACCACAGCCTAGAAATATTGAATGTTAATTTGATTTCTAGATTAAACAAAAGCCAGCACTATTTTTTCTTCACTGCCCAGCACACTGACTGTATTGCATCGCTCACCATTCCTACATCAAATGCTGAACTGAAATACCAAGTGAATTGCAATAGYTTCCAAATTCAAGGATAAAAGACAATCATTGTTTTAATGCCTGGAACGTGTGGGATGAAGATTAACAATGACTAACATCTGGCTACCATCAAATCGCCCTTTGAGGATCAGAGGAGAGCATTAGCTGAGCCAAAAGTATCTGGTGTTTCTACCTTCAAGTATAGCAATTGGAAAAAATCAGTCATCAATAAAACTTCCTTTCTGCTCTCCACAGTAGGGCCAAAAGGTGTTGCACAGATTAATAATCCACAGGACAGATATAAAGGAGCATTGAAGCAACAAAGAGCAAAGAGCAGATGTAATTTGTCTCTGGATTTCCATTTCAGGATGACTTCCTAGCTAAAAATAAATTCCAGGTAACTAGCAACAGATCTCTTATCCCTCCTCGACAAGGCTGCCCACAGCAGAAATGGGGGAAACAGGAATTGCGCAAACAGAAGTGAACCTAGCGTGCATCTCTACTGTAAGGAGAACTACATATGGCTTACACCTTCATTTCAGCAAGGGTTTTCCTTGCCAGAATATATTGCTACCACCAGAGCAATAGTATCTGCCCTGCACAAAATAACAAACAGCTGTACTGAAGACAAATGCATTCTCTTTTCCAGGGATAAACAACGTCAGCCAGTAAGGAGCACGGCACAGGAGCCGCAGCAGTGCCATGGCAACCACTTCCTCCCCAGGACCCAGCGGTTGGAGCCAGGAGAAGAAAACCTCTCCCAGGTTGCATCACAACTGCTTCTCTCCCAGGTTGCATCACAGCTGCTGGGGTTTGACTCTGAAAGAGGAGGAAAGCTATTCAGGCCAGGGAGGCTTAGGCTGTAGCATGCGAGATTTGCATTAAAAAGAAACCTCATGCAAACAGACTACACTAAGGTGTAGACACATGCTTATTAATAAATAAATCGAACGTGTAGGTGATTTAACAAATTTTGCACCTATTAAGCCCCAGTCTGAACATCAAGTGAGAATCAACAGATGCAGACCTGTTTTCCATGTCATTATGCTTGTTCTCATATAAAAAGCTGCATTCTCGAGTTGATAGCATGCAGTTATGGGGTAGGATGGCTTAAAAGGACAAATATTGCACAATGATTCCTTTCAAGCAGACCATGTTGGCAAACTTCCACCTCTTGCAAACAAGAAGTTTGACCTGGGGGAATGAACTTTCCTAGAATTTAAGATCTCGTTAAAATATATAGTTACTGTTTCTCATTACAGTGAAAAGCTTAAAATGTGAGGGCAATGTAACTTAAAAGTATCACCAACTTTCTGAGCATGCAGAGTGCTACAGTGCTATAGTCATCATTTACTGTCTTTACAAAACCAGGGAGATTATATTGATTCTGTACACTTTTGCTCCTGTCATTCAGGATGAAGACCGACCCAYACCTGTTTGGGCAAAGCAGGGAACACCAGTAAAGAGTGAAGGCTAACTGTCAGTCATATAGGGGTACGAAGTCTCTTAACCACCCCAAATGCAAAGGCTGAGGAAGGTGCAACAGCAGGAAGAACTGGGTTTGGCTGTAAGACAGAATAGTAGGAGGGGAGCCAGAAGAAAACCTCTTCTTTCTTAAACCAAAGATGAGGAGGCAGAACARGAGTTATAAAACTTCAGGAGGTTTGGATTTTGCTTTTTTCCCTCCAAAAAAAAAAAAGAAATACACTGGCTAGTTTTCATCTAGGGTTGGGAACAAGACCTATTGAAAAACACAAGATCTTCCTTCTCACTGATGAGGCATGTTTCTTAAAAGGATGCTCCCCTGAGCACACTTTAATTTCCATGCTTGTCACTGGCTAGCAAGCAGCTTTTTAAATATTGCTCAGACTACCCAAATAGTCAAGGATTTTCAGCTTGCTTCAGATCAGGCATACCAATCTGAGGCAGATGGGAAAGACAGCAGCTAGGRAAAACCTTTGAAGTAGGGATACCACAGGCAATGCTGTGCTTACAGGGGAGTAAAACCCTGCATCAGTTAATAGATGGCAAGTAAGAAACAGAGCTCTTGGTTTTTAGGATTTCTGAAAAAATGAAAACATAGAAAAATAGAAACAGCATAAAGAAGTACTCAATATTCTTGCACAGATTATATTTCTGCTTCTCAGTGTTAAGAATTACTGCTATAATCAGAAAGATGACACACAGTTCCTATGTTTTACTCAGGAAATATTGCTCGAGTTTGCAAAAGATACATCTGCAGTAAGCCAAATGCTTAGTTTTCCTCCCATGCAAAGTCAAAATAAGGGAAGACAAAAACTACAGTACAACAATYGGAACATGTTTCACATTCACTTCTCAGAGATGACAAATAGCAAGTAAGGAGCAGATTCAAAGTTAAGCAGGAGGCAGTGAGTGATTCCTGAACAGCTGACCCAGGGGATACATCACATGAGGCTTTTCTTTTTAGACAGTTCACAGGTCACAGATTTTACCAGGCCAGTACAAAAATACTGGCCAAGCGGACTCCATTCATCCCAAGAATGATAGTCATCCAAGTTTGATGACTCCTTATGTTTTGTCTTCTCTCCCCATTCCCAGACTACTTCATCTGTTTCATGGCTTTTTAACTGTCTTTCTATAAGTAGCACAAGTCTGTCTTTCAAGTGCTATTTTGTAGATATTTTGTTTTGTTGGCTTTAAGAATCTTCGCTATTCAATCCTTGGATATAAGTATAATGCACATCTTCAAAACAAAAAACACTGCCAGAAAACACATTTACATTAAGTATATTAAGACCATGTTTTTAACTGTCAGAATTACTATAGCAAATTACCATTTGATTGTCAGGTATCTTGGTTATAGAAACTGTTTAATCTGACACATTCAGAAGTTGTTTAATCTAGGGGTCAGTGACTATCAGATCTTTTGCACCCCAAGAAATGCAAGCTAGAGACCCACTGCCAAGGATGGACCCTTGTTCCCCTCTCTGTAGCTAAGTCCCCTAACAGGTACATAGCTACTATTCCCTAACAACTACATGGCTAGCATAGAYATGTTGATAGTTAAAGCACATCTAAGCTACTTTTAAAAAGCAAGGAACACAGTGTGCTTTAGCAGTTCATCATTAGATGCAAATCATTGTTTACAGAATTAGTAGACAAAGTTTACAGCTCAACATTTGGATGGAGCAGAACAAAGGCCTTCTTATCTCTATAGAAGAGAGCACTCATTAGGCACTTGTTCTGAGGAAGGAACAATGTTCGAACTGTACCAATTCAGAATTTCCAAAATCAGAACGAATTAAAAAAAAAAGTCAAGACTAGTATCAGTGTTCATAGCATTACATAAAATATTCCCACCACAGCTACTAAACTGAGAGAGGGTTCCAGTAAGACTATGTGCTGGCAGCCACCAGAAGCCCACCATGGGGCAAGTCTGCTTCACCTGACGGTCCTCCAGGCTGCCATCTCCCTGCACACCATGTTACAACCTGAGTGCTTATCCATCCCTTTCATGGAAGACCAGACCAGTTGGAGAAAGATGACAAGTCTCATCACACTAAACACCAACTCTTTCTGCCCACTCTTCAACAGCACAGCCTTGCACTCCTGTCTATCCCCTTCCCACCTGCCTTTTTAAGGCAGAGAAGGAAAAAACTTCATCCTCTGAGGCAGCTTCTCACCTCATCTAAAAAGCCATCCTCAGGCCTCCAGCCCTCCTTCACTGCTTTTCCAGCTTCTTGGGCTGTTTGATTATGATCCTGTTGTGACAGACTCTTGGGAGAGGCTTGCGGAGTTTGCTGGAACAGTTGTTCTGCTCCCTGTGTGGACCACCCCTACCCCCGCACACCATCAGGCCACATGTTTGTCTCTGCTCTTCATCTGTTTCCTCTCCTTCAAGCTCACACTTCAGTTTGTCTGACATCATCCTCGTGTAATTTCTGCCATAAAGACAATTCACGACTTTGCCAGCTGGTTTTCCCAGGGTATACTGTGAGGCTAAAGCAGATGATCAGTGAGACAAACTTTCTTCAGACTCAGGAACARTCTTTATCAGCAGTGGCTAGGGAACTGCAACCCCCGACTCTCCTTAATCCTCAGATCCAGCTGATGGGACAAAAGGGCCCGATCAAGCCTCACATCCAGAACAGAGCACTTCATCTTTCTCTTTCCTCCTTCACTGTTGACAAAACCATTTGGTTGCAATATCATCAGAGGGAACATCTGAACATCTTTTACCTGTTTCTTTTACCAATGCACACCCAGTCCAAGTATTGCTATCTCCTTCTCCAAATCTTATGCTTTGACACACACAATGACAGCAGTAAACCATCTGCACTGCACCACATTCAAAAGTTTTCATTCTCCACCAGCAAGCAGAAAGCCACGTGCATTACAGAAGCGCCATACTTACTGTGCAATGTCTTTTATAGATAGTGAGACAGGATATTCGCTGTATTCATCCCTAATCTATTCAATTAGGTCACTCAAAGTTCAGCGTTGCACACACCACTGCCAGACAGGGTATCTGGAATACAGTATTTTCTCGAGTACTCAGAAAAAGCATGACAAAGACAAGCCTCAATAAATGTGACTACCTATAAAAAAGCAAATTTAAGCAATGCAATAACTATGTCAAAGTCTGAACCTTTAGACTTCCTGATCTGTAGATTTATATCTTCTGTTGTAATACCTTATTAGTGAAGCACTTTTCCAATATGAGACCTAATGGGAGTGGAAGGAAAGATGTGGCAGAAAAAAAGATCATTAAATACTTTGGCAGCTAGCATCAGGTCTGTACCCTTAAAAGCATTTTAGTCCTTCCAATACACACAAACAGGGTAAAGATTTTCCAGCTGTAATTCTTCCACACCAGAATGGAGCTGCTGACTTGAACGGGGCAGGCACAGAGGTGAATGTGTAAAGAGCCTAAGAGGTTGCAGTTTTGAAGTTTTAGGAAAGCTATTAACAGGCTCCTTAGTGACTTGGGTCCATGTTTCTTTACCATTCACATCATGGAAAACTGTCAGGCCCACTGAATACATGAACGCAAACAGAGCAAAGCTATCAGTCCCCTCTCACGTATCCCGGTGCTTTCCCAGGGTGACAGAAGAACAGGTCGGGTTCACTACAAAGCACCTACTGAATGTTTCTCACACGGTTTCGCTCAGGAAAGTGGCAGGWGTCCATCTTCAACTCCTGCACTGGTATGCCAAGTTTATAATTCAAAACACTTCTTCCACACTGCAACCTCGAAAATCCACCTTGGGACTCAAGCTATTTCACCTATTATTTGCAACTGTTATGAAAATCCTTCTACAGATCAAGTCATAAGTCTTTAATCTGTCTTGACAGGTTTACATCAATTAATAAATTGTAGTTAGAAGTCTTACCTCTAAGAAAACCCAGTACGGTTCACTTGTRGCACCATAAGCCAGCGTAGCTAACAGAAGTGAATTACAACAAAGGCTCATTTTTATCACCAGCTTGAGCACTTTTGACCTATAAAACATGACCTCTATTTAAGTCAGGATTGCACTTTAAACTCATTAAGTCACTTTCTAGTCTTTCCATACTATGTCAGGGTACTTCATCACGATTTCTGAATGTGCGCCTTGAGAGAAACTTTCCAATAGATGATGCAGCAGGAGAAAAAAATGCTTGAGGTTATTCAGTTTTTTGGCTCCTTGATCAGACTCCTTGGAGTAATACGGTCATCATGAAAAAATTCTGCAATACTGACTCAATAGTATTCCAACGTTTAAATGTCAGATGTGGATGAAAACGGTATTGTGCAAAAGCTCTAACAACTGTTATTTTAGAAAGTGCTTTATCAGATATTACCAAAGCTGTACTTCTAAACAAAGAAGTTTTCTTGTTTTACTCACATGCTCTAATGCTCCCCAGACRGAAGTTTTGCTAGTAGGCAGCCATGTGAAAGGATTCACTGCTTCAAGGTGATAGCCATTTTACATTAGACACATGTTTATTTTAATAGTGGCACTCAAAAAGCTGAATGCCTTATGTTAAATATTTGGACACCTAGCTCAGCTAGCAAATTTGCACACTTTTCTCAAATCCTTGCTCAGCCAGTCTTGAGAAGAGCAAATGTTCCTCTTCTGTAGCAGGAGGAGGAAAACCCCAGCTGCAGCTTCTTCTGCTGTATCTGCTTCCACTGCTCTGCTACAAGTGCTCAAGAAAACCAGTGCCACCCCTGCAAGGTGCCCGCTCCATCGTACTGCCACATGTCCCAGCATAATTTTCTGGCCTGAAACAAATGGCTAAAAAAAAAGTGACCAGCAGAGAAAGGTCAGGAACCTTGTTCACCAATCTCTTAAAATGAAACTGAGAAGTGGGAGACCTAAAGCCAACAAAAGGAAGCTATTTCTTCAGTGCTTTCCTAGCACAGACATCAGCCAAAAGCTCAAAATTTTTTTCTTCAAAGAAATGGACTGGTTTTCATGCCTGCCAAAAGCACAAGAATCTGTCATAGCATTTAGTTTACAAAAATTAAATACTTGTTTCACCTTATTCTGTCACTCCTGGGTTTAAAAAGAAAAGGCTATTTTGGTGTACTGTTCTTGAAGGTTTCTGGAAGGCCAGAAAGCCATTTTCATATCAGTTTTATTTTCATCAATTGCAGGGCAACCAGGGGGAGGGGGGGAACAGGTGCCAAAAGGAATTTGCTCTTCCTGGGAAATTCCCAAGTGGTCCTCACGCTTTCTCTCAGCCCTACTCCCTGCCATTCCTGTAAGCAAGAGAAAGTTAGAGAGGCAGAAAAAAAATCAAAACATTCTGCAAATTTCTTGTTATGCTTTTTGTTGCTGATGAACCAAAGCCTTTGATATGCTGCAGGCAGAGACAATTTTTAGTAATAGTCACCTGCTTATTCACATCCTGCGTTACATGAAAGGCCACATAGCACACTCAGCATTAATTATTAATCTAATCATGTTATCAAAATACCAGCTAAGCAGGATCTTCACAGAAGATACAATTCCTCCAGTGACACCCAGTTCACAGACRGCGCAGAAACAGAATAACTGGAGAACCCTGTGAACTCTGCCCTGAGAAAGCGGCTGCTTTTGCAACACATTGATCCCAACATCGGTTCAAATCAGAAGTACTGCATGCATGTTTCACCTTTGAACTTGCCAGAAACTAAAGGATTAATAAAATTCTGCACTGCAATGTATGTGTCAAAGTTTTTGGGAAGCCTCTGAAGCAACAGCAGAGTTCAACTGTATATTTTTAAATCTAATGACAAGCCACAAGAAAGGAAAAGTCCTTAGAGATGGACAGATCCAATTCTTCCTGCACTAAAGCAGAATCCAGACAAAAACTGCATCAAATACAATCTTTTGCCAACATACAGATTTTGGGCTCACTTTCAGAAAGCTGAGTAAATACAAATAACAGCTTTGCTGACCCCAGTGAATGCTCAGTACATCAGGATCTCTTTCCAGATTTCAGAGGAGGTCTCAATTCAGCAGCTGCCACCTATAGCCTCTTCCTTGGTATCTCAGGTTATTAAAGGTCAACCTTGTTAAATCTTCCAGTTACCCCTGCTYTCCTCGTCTTTTTTTGCACTGCAGTGGACAAGTTCAATCTTTTGTTAGCCATCTTTACAAAGGTCTGGAAATACTGTTTAACATGTTTTTCTAAGAAACAAAATTACTGTTGACATTCAAAATACTGTTGCAATCTCAGCCAGTWACCACCACAGCAAATGGGTCAGTCCCTACGAGTTTCAGGCACTGAAAACTCAAGCAGACCCCATCTTTCTTACTTATAGTCTTCTCTGATGATAAATGGCTTTTGAAAGGAACACAAGATGCTAAAAAAAGTCAAGAAGTCTCCCTGTACTGCCAGTTTCTCCTTAACATAGTAAGAGTGCATAAGCCCATCAGTAAATAACACCTTCTGGAATAAATTCCTATTTTAAAGTATGTTTTCTCCTACTACTTCTCACTAAGGAAAACAATATGTGTTACTAACCATCATGTGATACCACTTTGACCTTGAGGAAGTAGAGAAAATGTTGAAATTGGAATCACAACAGAAATATATTTATTTAGCAGCAGCAGATCAAGGTCTCTCTGTGGAGACTGAAAGCAGCAGGAATATTAAAAAAGTATCTGCCAGCTTTGTAAACTGAACACAGAAATATGCCAATATCATTCAATACTTTACTCTTGCATTTACCAAGACTTCAACTAAAGTATAAGCTCTCCCAAATAAAGATAGTAGCCATCCCAGTGTAAAATATTAAGTTAATCACAAAATGAGATCAGTTCTCTTGGGGAAGATAATTAGGGGAAGGGGACACGAACAGGAGATGTGAAAATACTGTAAAAGCATGCTATTAATAATGCTGCAAACACACAGCTCTTTCAGTGCCATCAATACTTTATAAAAAACCCTCTCCCAACAACTCATGCTCAACATAAAGAAGTGAAGAGTTTTGATTTCTGTTTTCGAAAGCAGCTAAAGAAAGTATGACTCAAGAGTTACTGGTGTATCAAGTTGACTCTTCCYTGTAGATGTTCATCAGAAAAATGGGAAGCCCTAAAACCTGACTTCAGTTACGAATCCCATTGAACTCTGTTCCAACAAAGAGAGTGCAACTGAGACCAARGCTGGCACTCCCTCAAACATACCGCAAAGCAAATCCCACCTGACCAAGTCTGTACATCATGTAAGTGCAGGCACACTCGAGTAAAACGCACTGAGCTTTCCTTGAGCCATGACAAGGGAGGTGATGCAGTCTGCAGCTTGGAAGCTGCCAGGAAAGGAAGATGTTCCAGCTTTTAAYATTCACTGATGCCACATTATTTCATTGCTTTGTTTCTTTACCAGAGAAAAAGAGGTTTGGCACAACGTGTAGACAGATGTTTGATGTAAATCATGCTATTTACCCATCTTAGAGGAGCTTGTTTGACAGACAGGCTTTAAAGACACTCCTGCCACAGAGAATTAATTATGTTGCAGTTGATGCTCTGACGCTTTCCGTAAGACCAATGAGAGGGTGCCCTGTGGGTAAGCATGACTGGGACACAGCTGCATCCTCTGTGAACCCACCCAGCCTTGCAGTCCAGGAGCAGCAGCCAGGGTCCATACCCTGCATTCAGTGGCCCTCCACAAATTCCTCCCACTTTTAAGCCTCCAGTCTGGGGTACTTTTTGCACAACTCCAGGACACCATTCCCCTTTCCTTGCTCCCACTGCTTCTCCCTATTCCCTRCATTGGGAAACACACACACCAGTGCCCTGAGCATAACTACACCATAGCAGGGCAATTCCTGTGCAGTGAGGGGTGCTTGGCTGCAGGAACCACTGCAGCTTTTGTTGCCTTTATGCACAAATTCTGCCTTTGACCCTACAATAGGCAGACTGTTAGGGAGCATAAYGACAGAGGTCATGAGAAGCATTGGTTTTAAGGCAATTTCATTCATTACAAGAGTTCCTCTTAGACTCTTACTGCACCAAATTTTATAATACTTCCAATGGTTAAGGTGCTATAGGTGGTAGAAGAGCTCAAGTTGTTAGACTAGCTTTATCACTTCCCTTGCAGGGTGAATGCACCACCAATAACCCGAAAGCTTTAACAGCTGAGGTTGGAGCAATAAGAGCTAGGATCAGAATCCAGACTCTCATCTCTGCTGCCACACAAAACAATACAAGTAGGGTAMTCCTGCACTGAGGGCATTTATAGCACATCTTTACAGTTGCAAATCTACGATCTCTCATCCCAGGGCAGGCTAGCTGTTTGTCCTCTGAGTAGCTGGAAAATTATGCATGCAGTTAACCATCATCCTGCCAGAATAAATCTGTACTCAATGCCACAATAACAATTCAGTTGTCAACACTTCTCAACTCAACTTGAATAAAAACAAAAACCTGCAAGATTCTCTCCCCTTCAGGCTGGTAGAGCTGTTACACTTGCAACTAGTGGAGATCTCTGCTTCCAGGCCAGGACCTGCCTAACATTTGTAGCCACTGGAAGCCATGTGAAATCCTTCCTAGCACTTCAAGCTCGAGAGCAGCTCAATACATTCACTTGAGAGGATTCMTTCACAGCCCTTGCCCCAGACTGAAGTTTGTCAGGCTCAAAACCCATTCACAGCTCTCGATTTCTACTTCTGAAACCAATTTCAGGCCTTAGTTGTCAGGAATGATGCTAGCATGCAGTATTAACAGTGGAATACATTAAGTGTTCAAGGCCATGTCCTGCTGCCACTGCAGAAACAGGCAACCGCTATCTCACTACTTCATCTTGCAGCTAACACAAGGCTAATTCTGAATGCATACACTGTAGGCAATTACAACAAGGATGTTTTGGGCCATCATTTCTCTGTTAACAAACAGAAACAGGTAACTCCATAGATTGTTTTCTCATCTACTCATGCACTGGCCTTTAAGAAGTCCTCTGACCACCTTATGTGATTTGGAACTGCAAAATAAAAACCTTGGCAAGGAATATTTTTTGTTTGGGTTTTAAAAGAAAAAATTCCTTCACACACATGATTGAATAAGTTTAAGTTGTACTAATTCAAAAATCCATGCCAGTTCTTGAATTTGGTTGAAAAACAGATACATCACATAAATTTTCCAAAGAGTGGCTTGGCTTAAAGGACCTTTTTCCCTATCAGTGTTAGATCTGGGATTTAAGAGATTACCCTGAAATCTCTCCTCCTGTGCACTACAGAAAGTGCATAAGCAATTGGAAGAAGTGTGGGCAGCTGGAAAACAAGCCAACAATTAAGCATCAAGAGCCACCTTCACAGCCCTCCCTACCTCAAGCGATGTGGAGAGAACTTGATGGTTTTACTTGGCCCCGCACGGAAGCCTGCACATGCCTATCTCTACATCAACAAAAAAAGCAATTATGGGAGGCTGCTACACTCTCAGCTTCAAATGACAGTGGCTCCACATCAGAAAGAGAAGGTCTCAAATATCGAGCTCCTGCAAGGTGCATATGTGCTCTTAGCAACCCTGGGACACTGCTATGCCCCACCTCTTAATAGATCCTTGAATTTAAATGCAGCTGAGTAGAAAGCCATGTTTCTTAAGCATGTGGAACACTGAGACCAATAGCAAAAGCACCAGACAGTACATACAGTAAGTCACACAACCCTGCTACTTAACCAAGTTGGTTATATGTCTGACCATGTGTTGCTTTAAAAAGTACTTTCCCAAGTCATAACTGTCAGCAACCTAGTCCCTCCCAGAGGACTGCCACTCATCTCATAGTGGGGAACACTGAAGTTTGCAATAGCTGTATCTACTAAACACAGGATTCACATGGTCTGTAGTGAGCAACATCAACAGCCAAAGCACTTTCTAGCATTACTCCATACCTAAGGTAGTAGGTACAAACTATCACAGTGCTCCTTCTCCAGATGGTGAATTGTTGAGGTATTTGCACAAAAAGTGATTTTTAAGGTAACCCAGACCTATATCCCTCAGCAGCTGCCTTATCCCATAAGTGTTTGCCTGCAGTAGCTGGAAGGCAAAATCCAGGTGCAAGGTCACACCTACACATTCAGTGAGCACTGATCCTTATACTCCCTGGATTGCTTTTCCAATCCAGTACTGGAGGTATAGAGGCACATTGGTTCTTTTGAAAATCTCCACAATTACTGGACCAATTTTAGGATCTCCAGTCCCAAAGTTGTAGCTAAGCAAGTTGTAGGGACCTGGATTTCTATCATCCACAAAGCTATAGCAAAACCCTCCTACTTTAGAAGCATGTTTCTTGTGAACACTCAATTTCTTGTTTCCAATACAGTGAGATCCCACCTGTGGGCTCCTCACCAGCARCAGTGGTCTGCACCAAGTAGTGCTATAAAGGTCACCAAGTGAAGCTGCTGCCACACTTCTCATCTGTGAAGAGCTATTCACATCTCCCCATAGCAGTTTCTGCAAGAGCCTGAATAAACACTTCTTCCAAAGATCAACAGCTCTCCAGGACATGGCAGTTGGGAAAGGAGGATCTCAGCATGCGAGAAGTATACTCCTGCAAGGGAGCTGTTAAAAAGCAGATTCCGTCAGMCCAAGTAATTTCCTCCTCTGGTCCAAAGCAAACAGACACAACCACACAACAAAGCTTTTTGAATGCTACACTAGGCTTGCAGTACAATGGGATACGTGCCAGGCAGAATGCACCACTTGCTGGTCAGCAGTGCAGCATGCCAYCATCACAACCCACAGTCTGGCACAGGCATACATCATGCGTGCCCTGGCACATATGCTGTGATTTATTCCATCGTTAATAYGCGGGGAAGCACAGTCCTTGGCTGCTCTCAAATGAATAGGAACTACACYCTGACTTACTGAGCAGAGTCCAAACAGTGCAGAAGGACCTACCCAAAGGTTAAGAGCAACAGTTAAGCCCTTCAACACTAAGCAAAAGATAAAACAGTGCCTTTCCATCCCACAGTTACTGCCACAGGTTCTTCCCAACAGCAATTTCATATGAATACCTTAGGCAAGGTCCAAACCTCAAGTCCATCTGCTACTTTTAATACCCACAGCTGTGTTCCACCCTGTACGACTCAGCCTCAAGCTTTCCTTTACCATCCTTCCAGATGTGGAAGTTTTGGTCTGTCATGTGCAAGAACCCCTGGCAGCCTACTTCTCTACTCCTTGGTGTGCTCCATATGGTACTGTAATGACTCAACTACTACTGATACGTTAGTGAGGTCACCTCAGGTTACACTTATTACCTAGAAGCTACTCAGGGTGCAAAATGAAGACATCAGTTTGATCTGACAAGCAGCTAGTCTTATAGGTGGARTATAAAGTCAAACAGGCTTTCAAGTTACACCACAGATAATCCAAGTTGCAAAGAGGAAAGTGAATGAGAAATGAAAATGCTGTGTGCTCTCTTGGTGAAGCTGACCCTACAAACTACACCAATATGAGGGCATCAGAGCATGAACTAGCTTCAAATTTGTCACTCTTCTATTACAAAAAAGTCACAAGTCCTTTTACAAGAGGGTGATGCCTAAAATGAAGGTGGAAAACTTTGGGTGAGAGAACAGTTCTGAAGTGACTGTACTGTTACCTTCAGTGCATGCTATGGGATRAGTGCCATATGGTTTAGACTCCAAAAAACAAAGGTCACATCCATCATTACTCAGCAGCATTATCCAGCAACTATACACACTGAGCAATGACCCATAACATGTGCACAAATTACCTCAACATCCCAGTGAGCAGGTCAATGCATCCTGTACAGAAACTGGAGTTCTCTCATAGTAACACAAAGGTTTCTCTCTCCTTCAGATCTTACTATTAAGACTTTTCATATGCAAATATCACTATCCAAGCAATTATTGGATTGATTGATATCACTGACACTTGCATATGAAAGCTCTGGCATACCTGCACAATTTTATAACTATCTGGAACAAAAAACTGTTCAACTCAATAGCTGGCAGTCTGCCTGCTAGGTAAGTACCCTTGAGGATCAAAACACGAAACAAGTATACTTGCTGATCAATACCTCTGTGTGGACTGAGCTACTTCAGGGACCAGTATACCCTGGCTAAGTAGGATTCTTCCAATAATTTTATCTCCTGAAGCATCTTAATTTCAAACATTTGGCCTTCAYAGAGCTGCTGCCAGCCATGTTCACTGGTGCTTTATTGGGCTTAAGGCAGACCGAGGGGGCAGATGAGCCAAAGTTCATAGTCTGCAACGTGTCAGTAGACTCCACTCCCAGAATAATGATTTTCTTGACAAACCCATACCAAACAAGTTACCAAGAAGTACCTTAACGCTTTCTCCTTATAGTCAGCTAGTTGTACAGCTGTATTACAATTTTATGCATTTACCGCTAAGCACAATGCTTTAAAGATTTCCTGTTGTCTGAAAGAAATGGACTTAAAATAGAGCATATGAGTAGCATTAATTAATTCATGAGCTGCCAGGGCTGCACAGTTGCCACAACTTTGCTCATGGAGAAACAACAGCACACAGCCTTGCAGAATTCACTTGTACCAAGTCTTTGTAGGAACTCACTACTCCTCCAGGAATGAGGTGAGCTCCAAAGCAACCCTCCATGGTCCCACCATCCTGACAATTGGAGCAACTTGAGTTTTCTATGGTGCTATGGTACTGCAGAACTGTTAGSTTTAACTGAAGCCAGTTCAGCACTTCAAGGCTTGACCTTTTAAGTATATTAAACTACATTACATTTTTACATAGCAGCTTCCAACTGTGAACTCATCAGTGACCAATACTGCAACTAGCCATTGCAAACCAATTTAATAAAACCCAATACAACGAAGGAGGCAGGTTTTGGAACCTAAATGGATTATTTCATTTTCTACTGTAAAAAAATTGTACAAGAACGAGGATTTACTTTTTCAAAATAAAAAATGGCTTCTCAAAAGAAATTTCCTGGATAGTTTTCCTTCATTGTGTCTTCATTGTCCAAACATTGAAGCTAAAGCTTCAGTGTTTCACACAAGTCCTGTCCTATTGAACAGCTGAGTAAGAAAGGCAAAAAGAAATAAKACAAATGCTGGCAGTTCCAGTTGTGAAATTGCAGCATCTACATTGTGAAACAAAGTGTATTTCATGCAGAGAGAGACAAGGTTAGTAAAATGAGGCTTCCCATGGTTCAAATTCAAGTTTAGCATGAGAAGGTATAATTTCCAAGAAGCAAAGAGAARTAGTACCTGCTTAATTATGGGTGATTATAACCTTAGCCAGCCACAACAGATTTACTATAAACTTGATTTGCATTATATGCCAAAGTTTCAATCACAGTTTAAAACCCCTCAAATCTATATTATCATTTCCAGTGAGCTAACTGCACATCTGCAAAAGGACATGCAACAGCAAAAAGAAAACTCAAGGCAGAATCTGATGTTCTGGGTATTACAAAGATAATCTTTGGAAAGAATGATTTTGTGGTAAATTTTATCTGTTAAAATTAACCTAATCCAATAAGACATTAGGGCTTGTGACACAGCTGTTCATGCCCACCTTAAGCCTTTGTTATTTAACAGAAGAATTTCCCAAGCAATACTGGAAATGTATTCKTGTAACCTCTGGAGAACTTCTGCTTGAGGCACCCATGGTTCCATTGCTTTAAGTGAGTAAATCCCTACTCCTAATTGCTTATTCTTGATTTTATTCTTCTCAGGAGTTCAAGGATACTGGATACCGTCCATTTTTCTCTACTTTTTTTTTAATGTGCAATAAACTTTTCTTGAAGACAAAAGTAATAAACCAAATGACATATGAGCAACCAAAAACTCCATTTATCAGATGTGTGATTTTGGGGAGAAAGGGACCAGCAATTTAACAGAACAAAATGTTTTTTCTCCATTGTTAAATATAACACCCTATTCAAACATTACTGACCTCTGCAGATATTACAAGCCTGCTCACTGTGTTTAAAAAACAATTTCCTAAGCTGTATACATATAACAGACACTGTGCCTAGCACAGAAGGTATTTGCAGAAGCAGCAACTACCAGTGACAGGATTCTTCTTTCATGTTAAACTTGGAAAGTTTTTATTAAAGCTGGGCTACAGGAAGTAAGTGTGCAAACAGTGGTCTGAAAAGCAGCTGAAAGTATACATTCTTCACCCTTTTAATTAACTCTGGCATTTCAAAATACAGAGCTGCTATAAAATAATATTTTGATTACAAATGTGGCAAGAAAAAACAACTCCTGCCATAGTACTGTATATAAAGCCATCCTTTGCACCAATCTCTTGCTGTTCACTGCTTGCTTCAGTATTTCTTACTCTTCAATATGGGCCAAAACACATCGTGTTTGCACACTGCTGATTAGCTGAAACAGTATTTGCTGTCATTTCAGCAGCTGCCAACTGAATGGAAAAACCCACCTTGCTTTACCCATTTCAGTCTATTTATTGTCATTGCTATCTAATCTATGCATTAGATTTATTGTCATGCTATCTTATGTATGCTATCCTCTCCATGCATTCAGGTTTTGTAGAAGCAAAAAAAGCTTGCAACAGTAAACAGAAGTCAAATATGTCAGAGAGGCAGTTCCCACTCCCAGGTTTCACCCAGGAGGGCACKGCTGGGAGAAAGCAGGCAGCAGCCACAGCTCTGGGTGGTTTCACAATTGGCTGTAGCAGCTGGGGCCAAAGGCACCATCCTACCTCCTCCAACCCAGCCCCACCACCACAAGCACACAGCTGGGGAGGGGGCCCTGTGCATCCCAAGGAGACTGCTCCACCACTGGGGAGCAGGGGCAAGAGCCCAGCTGGGACCCCTCTATTCAACAGCAGCAAAAGCCAATCCATCAGCTGGTGCAGCCTGCAAAATTGCATCCCCAGCATGGCCAAAGGGCAGGACCTACCATGTGCTGCCAAGGTAGCCTGCACCCTACACCCAAGCCTCCCAAGCTTGTGCTGGTCTCGTTTTGCCACAGTTTGAATTACGACCCCATTGCTCCCTCTGAGGCTGCTATCTCACTTTCCAGATTTCCCAGTTTTGCTCAGGCTCTGTTGTGACAAAGAAGATGCTATAACTGTGCAAGTAGGGAGGGTGAAAAAAGCCAGAAAGATACATTAGTAATAATAGTAATAGAAAAGGCTGAATTTGGAGACTAATTGTATTCCTATCTTGCAGGTAGGCGAGTTGCAACAAATCAAGGAGGAACCTTGAGTAAAATCAAAGCTTGAGTCACTGAGGATTCCTGAGATGGTGAAGCTCAGGATCTAACCTCTCAGCAAGTGAGGTGGAGACCTGCTCCCTCCCCTCTCTCAAGTGTGCAGCTGCCCCCCATCCATCCCCTTCCTCTTGCCAGCACTGATTCTCCTCTGACCCCTTGATCAGACTAGTCAGCTCACTAAACCACTAGAAACCTAACTCAGCAAAAGAGCTATGAATTTCCTGCCAGCATAGCAAGCTGACTCCGGTGACCAAAGGCAATCTCTTGCAACTACACCATGGAGGCAATAGGAGTATGCGGAGCAGGACAGTCCTCTCTGGCAGCAGTAAGACACTTGCCATCTTAAATATGTGTCTGGGGAACCACCCTGCAGTGGAAAGAGGAAGAAAGAGCAAAGGAGGCAATGTTTGCTACAGCAAATGGGACAGCATACTGAACAGGAAGTAAGAATGGCTGATTTTTATAACAACAGCCCTAGGACAAGATCACTGGCAGCTAGCTGCCCCGCGACTGCTAAATGGCTAACTGTCAGTACCACGCAGTGATGGCAAGGTGCAGAAACAARGACCAGGGCACTGTTTTACAGTTGATTCCTGCCTGAAGGACGCTGGGTTACTCCATTCTAAAGATCCTGTGGTTTGTCATCCCACTGAGGTTTCCCAGCTTGCACCACTAATCAGAGTTTCCTTTTCTCTACAGAAATCCCTAGGAAAGTCATACAACTGAAGTTTAGGACTAAAAACACCATCATCAACAAATACAGAGCCGAACCAAGACACTTACTACTGATGCCCAGGGCAATAAATTGAGTACAACAGGCATCTTTGAGACATTCTGACCAGACTGAATGTAAAATATGCTATTACATACAATAATAGCAGCACTTCAAGGAACTCCAAAAGCACAAGGATATTGCACCTTGTTTCCTTGCTCAGTAATTATGAAAATATTGTTGAATATTTGTTTTGAGAATGAAGTGTACATAGTACAGTACATTTGCACAAAGGTGAAAAAATCCCTATGCACTTGCAGATTGGTGCTTCATCATAGGCTGTCGCTTGAAGAGACGAGTACTCCTGACCAATGGGTTAGAGGAACTAAAGGAAGAGCAGAGTCCAGGTTATCTTATTGCCCTGCCTGCACTTACAGTTGAAACACTGAGATGATATGGATCACTAATCCAGTAAGAGCCCAGGTGATTTTCTGCCATCTTAGCAATCTGAGTCGCTCCACCAACACTAGCACCAAGAAGGGAGCACGACCATGCAGACAGGAACAAAAGACTTTCCCCAGTTAGTCACATAGGCCTGACTCAGCTTCTCACAAAACCACAGCCTTAGGCTTTAGTACCCAGCCCCTACATTCATTGAAGATGGTCACTGCAGTAACTCTGAGGAGATTGTCCTGATTATTTCTAAATCCTTCTTTGAATTAAACTTTTCACATTGGGCATTAGTTTATCATACTGAATGCTATAAAATTCCAACATTAAGTTAATCCAAGTACTTCAAGAAGTTAAATTAAAAGTTACAATGCTCAAGAACACAATGGGCCTGAACTTCTCTATTTAAAGGCCAGGTGCAAGTGTGCTTTCATTTACTTACCTTTTTGCTTCTTCTAAGTGGCACAGATACTCATAAGCAATGTTCTGACGCCTCCTCTCATCCATTTCCTCGG
This sequence comes from Oceanodroma leucorhoa, assembly GCA_030449065.1. NCBI lineage: Eukaryota > Metazoa > Chordata > Aves > Procellariiformes > Oceanodroma > Oceanodroma leucorhoa. The sequence continues at coordinate 3,963,832 of JASVER010000041.1, read as the reverse complement.
CTGAAAGCCTTTCATCGTCCACAATAGCTGCAAACAGAAACCCGTATCAAGTTACACACAAGTCAGGGGTGATTCTTAGAGCAATTTTACTGAGAACCTAGGCAAATTACTGCAGAAGAGAAATTAAAATAGTCGTCCCCCCTCCTCATAAGAGGCCTTTTATAGCACAGTGCACAAAGATACTTAGATCACTAAGAAGATGCTGTTCGATGTATGGTGAATTCCTCAAGTTTCACTTGTTCAAACCCAAGTATGTATTGCTCTTTGCCCATCGCTTGGTTTGGGGGCAGGATGAAGCACTTAAACACATGGGGCTGAGGCTGGGARCCAGCAAAGTTTCAGCTTACACATCCTCAGAGGAGTTTGACGACTCCCATGTGGAAGCTCAAAGCAAGCATCAGATGGAGCAGACCCATGCTAAGCAGAGCAATAGAGACGAAGACAACAATGCACTGCAAACCTTTCTCAAGGGCAACTTGGGAACCAGCTGCAGCTTCAGCAACCTATGAGACTGCAACATGCCACTGATGGGGCCTATGAGGGCTGTAATCAAATGAACAAGCTGTGGTATTCATGCCCCTACTCACTGCTGCAACCACATCACCTCTCATAAAAGCACTCTCCCAGCCTATTCAGGATGACTCTGTGCACATTTCCAGCTGCTACTACCCCATAACTGGTCTCCCTCCCTTTGTAGGGTACAGAGGGCCTCTGTGAGCAAATCTGCAATTCTTCCAAATGTTTCTAGCAATGAATCTGAAGGACCATACAGTAGTGCTAACTTCTGGCTAAGTTTCAATCACAGCATGTGAGGCTTTTGGAAACAGCCTTCAGCATAAACCATTTACCAAAATGACACCCTATTTGTGTTAGCAGCTGCCCTCCCTCATGTTTCCTAGCCACGTACTCCCGTCACCTCCTGTGTCAGAGCCGGCAATCCTGCAGCTGTGTCAGGGAACCAGACCAAGGGGCAGCCCTCGCCGAAGAGTGACAGCTATGAAGAGACCCGCTTCTAGGAAGATCAGGTCCTGATCTGAGCAGCTGCACACCTGCGGGCACGCTAGCCCAGGCACAAGGGAGGGGACAGAAATGCAGGGCTGGGCCAGCCACTTTCTGCGGCAGCCCACAAGCTGGTTAGCTGAGAACATCAAGATGCATCCTGGGTAAAAAAACACAGGCCCCTCTCCTCCCCAAATGCAATGAGATGCTTTTTTAGTTCAACTGCCACACAGATTGCGCRTGCCATGAGCAGGTTTGCAGCATTTCCCTGACGCAGCTGCCTCACGTAGTGGGTAAACACCTTCCAGTAGCTGATACAGACCACTCAAGTAAAAGGCACTATAACAAAGCAAGAAGTTGGGCTTTACAAGTACTTGTATACTTTGAAAGCTGTACCTCAAAAAAAAAAAACACCCCACCAAAACAATAGAGAAATAATCCCACATGCATTTACTGAGGACAAAAGAAATGACACTACTCAGCCACATTTTGGACTGATGCTACCACACATTTGTTAATGTATCATATAGCTACTTTAAGCTTTGTAGTTTCAGTTTTGATCACCACAAGCATTGATATCTCTCATCTTCCTTTGCTTTTAAGATGGCTCTTCCTAATGACCCAGAAGTTTCATACACCGATAAAACAAATACGTGTCTTGCTCCAAGTCCCTTTTAAGTCTGGTAGCTCCAATAAGCATGACTCACTCTAAAATGAGCTCTCAGATACTGTAATCAGGTTATCACATGCTATGAACCAAAACATTAGTTTGGAGGTAAACATGAGATGCAGGTGGTAAAACACTCAGCCTGGCAAACTGGCTGTGGGGGCTGCTCTACTGCTACTCTTGCCCACACCACCATCAGCACCTCAGGACAGGCCGCTTCCACTCCCTGACACGGCTCCTCTGCTGCAGAGGGGTCCTGGCTCCCCAGAGCAMGGGAGAAGTATTGATGAGCCACCATGCTGAAATTTAATACATCACTTTATTACTTGTGACATTGTGCTCTAGGGCCACTTTTCAAACACCATAGCTCTCCCTCAGCTGTGAGAGCCCCACAGATGAAGACAAATGCCATCAGAGGATCCTAGTTGACCATCCTAGTGGGCTATGGCCCCGTCAGCCAGGATGGGTCAAGAGATACCAGACCAAGCCCATAACATAGCTCCTATGCCCTGCTCCTCTTAGCTCATTAAACAGCTATTTACTCCTGCCCTCCAAACACAACTGTCCACAGCCATATGCAAAGCAGGAAAAAAGGCAGCTTGTCTGAAAGTAGGAGTAAGAAAACCACATAACCCATTTGATAAGTATCAGTCTAGGAATTTACCTGAGTAACACTAATGCTTTACAATCTAGTCCTGGATCTACAGATCCACAGGGCCCTCCCATCCTCAAAAAGGACATCCCAGATCAAGCAGCCCTTGCCAGCCTCAAATCCCTCATTAAAATTATTTGCAAAGATCAATTCAGAGGGTGGGTGAAGGCACTGACAGATATCGTGGAATTGTAATAGTTGTTCTGCTTAGGAAACCCTCCAGTAATGAGGGAAAAGAGCAAGATGTGAGAACAAGTGACTTGTAGACACTGAAAAGTGGAAAACCCAGATCCTTTCTAGAAGAGGTGCTGAATCAGCAGCTCACAGGTAGGAAGTTAGGCTTCTTTCCTGCCAGGGCCAAAGTGGCTGTTTCTGGGCTGAATATCCAAGCACCAAAAAGGCAGAGCACAAGGAGTGCCAACACCTACAGTGCTTAATGCTGTGAGAAGTCTCTTGCAACACCGGCTTCCGATAAGACTGATTACACACTTTACGCCTCCAGCACACACTGGCTTCAAAGYGACAGTGCTATCACATCAAATAAGGGGTTACAGACACTTTTAGAAACAGCAATGACAACCTGCAGGCTAGAGGTGGCCCCAGGACTGGGCTGCAGAGGAAACTACTTTGAAGACTTGGGTCCTTAAAGTCTAGTCTACTATAATATATTTTGGCAAAGGCTTCAGTCTTTGACTAGAGCCCTGCATACAGCTTTCCACAGCTTCAGACAAACACCCAATGAGTGCATCCATCAATCCAGCCACACCAGGTTCAACACACAAACGAGCTTGGTTTGAAGACAGAAAGCTCAGTCTCTCTGCATAACAGGGCAAGTGTTATTCAGAAGACTGGGAGATTGATGAAAGAATAAACATCTCTGCTGTATCAGAAATTTCTTCATAGGGCTTAAYTCACAAGGGAAGAGAGTGCTGCAATAAAGGATGTTATGGGGCAGAGTAAGCAGGGCTGGACTTCACCTGAAGCCATCCAGCCCACTGCTAAGACAAGCAGGATCCAGGCAGACAGAAAATGTTGCAGCTGAAAAGATCCAAATGCCACAGAACAAGGCACATGCACACTACATAGATGTCATAGAGGAAAAAGGGCTTGTAAAATAACATCTTAYGATTCAGTTCATAAATTTTGTGACTATTGGTTTGGAATTAAGAGGAAAAATATTAAATATTCCCTCAAAGAGGGAATGTTAAGACCGGACTACTGACAAGAATAAAAATGCCAGTATAGCTAGCCTAAAAGTTCTCCATTTCGATTCATTTTAGATGTTGCCACCCTGTTAGCCGACAGTCAATACATACAAAACRTGTGCTAAGACACCAAGTTTCCTTTTTATGGATATTCCTTCATGGAAAAACACTAAAGGAAGAGTATGTAGGAAACACTGCATGGAGCAGTGAGCAGTACTAAAGCTTAAATTGCCACACCTAATTCTGAACAAACACGAGAACAGACTTATTCTGGCACTCAGTATGATGCAACAACTGTCTAAGTAACTTTTTCTCACAATTGATTCAGTGGAAATAAAGTCACATTCTACTAGCAACTTGCTACATATCTCATTCTGCATATTTCTCACAAAAATAMGTCTATTTACCAAGGAGTGTTCATAAATTGAGAGACCTGAGCATTTTCCACCAACTGATGTATAGCACTCACATCCACCCTCATCTTTGTCTGAAATATTCRTCCCATGTACCACCATCGCAGAAGAAGCAGAAGAACAGGCAAGACAGTAGCTAGGACTAGTGGATGTTTGGGGTTTGGTTATGGATTGCAAAAAACTTTTGATGTGCCCTGATCCAGCCACTCCAGTCATTGGCAAATATTTGGAGCTCTGTCAGCTGCTGACCACAGGGCTGCCAACGCAACCCAAGGCGCTCCATGAGCCTACAGTCAACCAGGCACAAGCAGCATTTGCTGAGTCCGACTCAGCATTAGAAGACAACACAAAAGCATTTCAACCTTCTGGATTTGAGTAAGTTTTCAGAAATAGGGCCACCACTTCCAAAGCAGCAATATAATTACTGAAACTASTAGTCAGCCCAAGTGTGCAAGAGCCACTGGAGCCATGACCTTACTAACAGTGTCTGGAAAGAGATTCAAAACTTCAGGTTCACATAAGATATGCTCAGTTTACACAAGAGTTTTAAGAACAAGTGCTGGCTGTGTAAATGTTGCCCAAGTTCAGAGTTAACCCTCTTACAACGATGGCAAGGATTTTGGAGGTCCCAGGGTCACAGAGATAATCCACATCAACACTGAGCTTACCGGATCTCTCCCATTAGTATGTTTATATTTGAGATGACGTTAAGTAAGAGGTGCTTTACTGGTCTAATTTGCAACAGTTTTCAAACAAGCCTATGGATCTACAGATTGTATTTTTAAATGAAACTAAGCTTGAAACTTCTATAATACATAACCAAAGACCATGCAAGGAAAAGTAACATTTGATTTAATTTCTTAATGCAAATTTATAGAACACTTTACAAGGCATAATTCTAAGTTATTCAGGGATAACAATTTCCCAAACAGACAGCTTTTGTTATCTCGAAAAAACTGAGGCTGGAAAAAAGCCCTGCAAAACCCAGCATTTAAGGCTGCACTCCATTTGCACTCAAGACATATGACTATCTGCAATAGCTCAAGAACAGCACGTGGCTGCTTCTAGCAGGCAGACTCTTTAATAAGGCGTTTGCCATAGACATACCAAAAGAATTCTTATACCGAAGAAGGCGAAGAAAGGAACAGAGGCTTTTATTTCCCAGGACCAATCCCCCTCAATTTCCTGCCACCAGAGACTTTTTCCCATGGAAAGTGAGACGTGAGCAAGGAGGAGGGCAGGTCTTTTGGCACTACAACAGGGAAGCTCAATACACAGGACATAACAGAGGACGGAAAGAACAAAATCCTCTTACAGTGACAGAAAAGAATTTGTAAAGTCAGGATTGAGGAAGAAAAGAGGTACATGAGCAAATACTGTAAAATGCTGGAATAAAAGTTGTTCACTAGAGTATTTGAATTAAACATCAGCTAAACCACATTTGGCAGTCCCAGCTGTGTGCTGCCTGGCCATGTAGCAGGCAAGGCAAGGCAGTGCTCTGGTCCACTGGTGAGAAATTTTGCAAATTCTGCGTATCCCCCCACCCCAGCCCAGCCCATCCCCACATTCCCAGTATTAGMATGCTGAAAAGCATTTAACAGAGCCATGCTGTAACAGCTGAAAACACAAAAACAAAAGCCGAGCCCCTCTTGCACAAAAACTCCTGACTGACGCTTTGCTGGCCATAGCCAGCCCTGGTGAAAGCTGAGCCCAGTGCAACAGGCTTTAGGCAGCATCTCATTTGTGTCTGCCTGTACCATGAGGACGAGCTGCAAACATGAATCATTTGCCACCACACTTCAGCGCTGTAGTTTCAAGAAAATGGTCAAGGTGACTTAAAACCTTAGGTTATATGAGAGCATATAACTATTTCATCCTAGTGTGAAAGAGGCCAGTAAATTCAGTGCCATATTTTATTCCTAGTAAAATTTGTACTTTCAGGTACCCAGCACCCCAGGAATGCTGCCCAGGGCAGTTCAGCTCTGCGGTCACTCCTAGGTTGGCAATCCAGGTGCTGCTACTGCACCAACACAGCGCCAGCAAATCCCCATAACCGGAGGAGGTCTGAGCTGGCGATGCTCTGAGCCAGGCTCACTGCTACCTGAGCTGCCCTCACTGCAAGTGGGGCAGGAGCTTACGGCACTGCCAGGCAGCTGGAAAATAGGTGAACAGGATTACATGTACAGATACCAGAAAAACACTGCTCAAAGCTAGAGGCAGGAGTTCCTCCCAAGCCACSACTCCCAATATCAACTCGCAGGTATCTAATGTAACAGTCTATTAAATATGTAGAAGAAAACATGCCAACTTGAACTATGTGAACAGAAATCATTCAATAGGCTACTAAGAAAAAATGGCTTTACAGAACCACACACCTATTACAGGTGTTCTGTTATTAAGATATTTMGTACCTACAGGTCTGTTGTTATGCTGGAAGTCATTTATCTTTGGATGAAAAATTTAAGGCTCCAATCAAAACAGATTTCTATAGACTTCCTCTGCCAGAGAGCACAGTCACAAGCATGTCCCACAACAATAGAACCAGATGGCCTGAGCCTTTTTCTATGGCTCCAGTTAAGGGAATTCAGTCCATTCCCTGAACATTTGCTCCAAGAAAGGGCTCTGCACAAAGGCAAACACTGCAAGCACTCAAAAAACCTACCACAGCTGTGAACTTGGAGGGCAGATTCACTTGAGATAGTAGACTAATACACTTTATTAAATTATGAGGCTCTTCAGTATGGCATTTTTCAAATCTTTCCAACATTGAACTATTCTCCCYCTCCCTTAAAAATGGCTCTGTCTCTCCTTATCTAGTTATTACATTGCCCAAAGCATGCAGGCTCAGATTTTCATACAGAAATACACACACATCTTCTGGCCAGCAGAGACATCACAAGGATCACACAGGATCTACAGGGCCACTGTTCTGGACCAGATCTCCCTGCCAGACACTGCACAAACATGGAAAACAAATAAACACCATTAGCATGGGAGTGTTGACAACAGAAGTCTAGTAAAAAGACATCCTGATGTAAAATTAAAAATGTTTGCTAAACCAGTCTTTCCCTTGAGCTTTCTCATAAAGCCTCATTCCTGTGCATTCACTCTCCTGAGTCCTCCTCCCCCCCATTTCCTTGAAAAAGGTCTTATTTCAGTCTCATGTATCAGCTACTACAAGTGCAACTACATCCACAGAGACCGAGCACTATTACAATACATGGACCTTAGGACTATCATACCAAGGGGATGGTGATGTAACAGCAACCACAGCCCATGCTCCTGGAGCCAAGTGTCAAAACTACTTAATTTCACAGTCTGTCAAGTGCCAACGCTGGCAGAAGGCTGTAGGACTCCTCAGACATGTCTCAATATACTTGAATTCCCACAAAGTTTAGAAAAAGTCTCATTTAACCACACAGACACAAGATAGCTTTGGCATTCAGCAAGTAACCACATGCACTGCCAGAATGTTTAACATTCATTTTTCTGCTTATAAGTATACACATCCTTTACTCCACTTTTAAACCTCAGGCTTTCTACAGTACCGTCAAGTGAGACTTTAGTAGAGGCAATACATTAAAAGACATTAAGTAGTTCTGACATTATCTTATTGTATAATGACACCAGAGCATGGCCATCTCTTTTCTAGTAGAGTCCTTTCACCTTCTGCAGAAAAATAACATTGTTTATTTTATCTTAACTTCAGTATAATTGTTCTGTATGTTTGGAAGAACAAGGAGACAGAGAAATGGAGTTGAAGGAAGTATATGAAAATCCAACTTCAAACAATTTCAGTTAGCTTCAGGTGTTGCCATCTACAACTACAAAAATGAAATGCAATTTATCAGCCTATTGCCCAACCACTTCCACCTACATTTAACTGCCAGTCTCACTGTTTCCAGCAAGACTTCACGTAACTCCTTAATAAAATTGTATCTGTTTATCTTTGCATACTTTGCTAGCTGGTCACCTCAAGGCACAACAGGTTTCACCAAGATTCAGGTCCTCAAAGAACACCTTTATAATTCTAGCTCTATGAACTGCCCAGATGACCTTAAAACTCTTTGCTAATAAACCCTCAGTCTGTGTTCCTGAAGGAAGCAGTCAGACTGATGGACCCTGAAGAGGCAGTGAACACAAATTACAAGTTATTTCTTTCCCTTACAGGCCATCCTATCTCCACTTGCCTAGTCCAAAGGCCATTAACACGGCCAAGCTTGAAGGCAGCTTGGAAAAGGCTATACTGGTAAGTAGTCGGTCTGGTTGGAAGGTTTGCTTAGTTTCCACATGCTTACAGCAAGAATGACATTTTCCATGTGGGCTTTAAAAARAAGCAATTTTTTGAAAAGGCTGGTTGGTCAGATTAGCACATCACTGGAGGCTAGAGGCATTCAAAATAATATTGCGCATTCCAGCAGGAATTCAACAGGCTTTCCTTCTCCAGAGGTTAATGCATGAGGAAACAAATAGTAAAGCATGAAAGGTTCCTCAGCTTTCTTAAATAAAGAACTTGTGATTTGAATTCCATGTATTTTGACACATTTACCATTTGCTCTGTTCATTTCACTGGAATTACTTTAACCTGTTTGCTTTTTATTAGCAATATACATTAACAATCTTCAATAAAAGAGCCAAAATTTTACCACATGGATTCCATTTCCCTACATTTTACTTACTGTGACCTCAGTTCAACTTAACACAAGCAGAATGTAAACGAAATAATGAAAAGGACAGTGTAATATTGCCAGGCTAGTAAAATACACTACTCARCTATGAAAGACATAGAAAAATGTTAGCATCTACAGCACGCCTCAGTATCAACCCTGTAATTGTGTTTAGTCAGAAGAAAAATGATAAATCTCTTGCCTATAAATGCCATCAAATTTATTTCTAGCATTAGAAAGTTTATATTTCATTTTTCTCTGAAAAGAATTGCAAGTATATCAATAAGTCAAATGCATACACACACCTACATAAATGGAGGAGTGACTTGTGGAGGGTAAAATACTTTGAAGATCACCCAAAAAGGGTGAAAAGCTCATCTGAAAGGCATTCATCCCTACGCAAGGAGCTGGAAGCAGAGGCACAACAAGTTAACAGCGAAAGGAGATGGGCCTGCAGCCTTCTGCCGAACGCCAAAGGCAACTTTCATTACATGTAGTCACACCACCACCGCAGCCTGTGGCCACAACCCCACCCATAAACATTTGTGGATTAAGTACAGGGCAGAAAGCCACTGCAGAAGCAGAGTGGAAGAACAGGAAAGAGGGGCTGGAGACCATCGGGAGGAAGGGCAGGGCGCAGACTGAACTCATCACGGTGGCAGCAGGAAACCCAAATTCAGGTTTGCCCACCCCTCCTCGGTTCGCAGATGTTGATGTTGACCCGTGGCTCTGTTGCACTCCTACTGCTGCCAGTTTAGAYGCTCTGCTGTGCAAACAGCAGCTAAGATAACCCTAATTAAGTTGTTTGAGCCATCTTAGCCAACACGCAGGACCAGAATAAAGTACAAGACTTACTGTGGCAAAGGGAGACCCTAGGAACTGAAGAAGCTAAGCATGTCTCACAAGAGCCACTGATGCTTCATCAAAAGTTGAACACCACAAGGAAGAGCATAACACTAAGCTTTTCGGTCACTGTCATTGTTCTTTGGTAGAAATGCAAAAGACTGATGGCCATTTAAACAGTAACCAATTAAGATAACACCCTGCAAATGCTGCACAGGATTTTTGGCTAAATCAGAACCTTGTCCAACTTTTTTTTCAGTCTTGAAAGTGTCAAAAAGCTCATTTGCATTACAGTCTGAGACCAGAATAGTGATTTATAGATACACTTGTAGTAAACCCCTASTACCTAGAGGCTACTCTTGGCTGTGAGAAAGGAAGAAGACAATAACAACAGGGACAGGGGGAAGGAGAGAGAGGGGAAGGAAAGAGCCCCTCACACCTCCTGAAGAAGTCCAGCATGATATTCTGTTTGGAACAGTTGCCAAATGGATTCAATATTCGGATCACTSGGAGGCTGACATCAAAAAGCTTCCTACCAGCAAACTCACAGTACAGTAACCAGCTGGAACAAACATGGTAAGGTGTAGCTTAAAGAATGGAAAAGGAAGATGACAAGCAGGAACACAGGAGTGAAAGACAGAGAACCTGAGGAGAAAGCTGTGTCTGACTGTCACTGAGTAACTCAGACAAGAGCTACRTGAGTCTCAGAGTCTGAACCATAAGACTCAGGAGGACTGAAACACCTGTGTAGGAAAAGCAATAAGCAAGAGCATCACTTAAGCACTGATTAAATTTGAAATCACCATGAGAAAGACTGCATGTAGAAACCCTCAGCCCTAATATCTGGTCTTAATTCTTCCTTTGACGATTCATCATTCCCTGCTCCTTCACCAGCCAGTCTGTTGCAGAGTCCTCCTTCTACCAAGGTCCAAACAAATCATCTGCTTCACTCTCTCCATACTCTGAAAGGAGCTCTAGAAAACACCTGAAATGTTGCAGCATACTTTTCCTTCAAGATACAAACACAAGCATGTGAATAATAAAATAAAAGTATGCATGCCATGAGGTTTGCAGCCTTAAACTTGGAGAACACATTTCCCTCTGACTGCCTTGCTTTTCGTTCCTAAATAATTATTACAGTAACAATATCTTTGAAGTTTGTTATTCAAATTTTGGCTTAYAGGCACAATGGCTTTTTTTAATCTTAGTGGGGAGAAAAAAACTTAAGCATTAGAGATAATACATCTGAAAATTTAGTTTGCACCTACAGACCCATAGAAAGAGACTGAAAATTTTTAATACAAAAAATGGCTTAAAATGCAGAAAAACATAAAGAAATGCTGAATGATGCAGAACATCAACATATAGGTATGGTAAGTTTAGTTGATGAGCAGGACCCCTGGGCACCCAGAGGCAGAGAATGAACAGAGCCATGGTGGTTCCTGCCCTCACTCCAACATTCCCAGCTCYCCTGGGAAGGCAGATAAGTTGCTTGTGAAACAACTCCCACAACTGCTGTGCACTTAGCAGCTGTTCCTGCAGCTGAGATGGCCCAGCACAAGCAGGAACCACAAAAGAAGGATGGAGGTGCACCATTAGGCTCAGAAATTAGGATCTCACCCTACAACCTCTTGGCCTTGCCAACTGTGCTGGTCCACACAGGTACAGAAAGGCACAGGGGATGGAGGTGCACCTTCTTTGTTCCTGCAGGAAGGAGACAAACTCAGTGTATCCATGCAGGTAACTGGTTCAGAGGAGGTCCCACATCAGCAATGACCTCAGTTATCACCTGAAGCCTTCTTGGCTGCCTCCACTCCACAGTAGGCAAGCAAGTGCTTGCAGAGTTATTGGAGCTGGCACCGTTGGCTCCAGAGTAACCTCCTCCCAGTGCTCCTTGCTAGGTCACTTCGGGAGCACACCGCACAGGCAGGCAGATGTTGCTTGCAGTGCAATTGCCCACACTGCTTCTGGACAACTCTGGCTCTTCTTTCTCATTTACAAACATACCCAGTAATAAGAATTGTTTTTTCCTTCATCATCATGAGTTAGAACCGTAGGATAGCACAAAAGCACAAAAGGTTTAAGTCTCTGATCACAGACCTTTGAGCAAGGTTTGAAAAGAGCAGACAAAACCCCACCCTTTCACTCAGTACATCCAGTACCTAAATATTGAGAGTCARAACTACTCTAAGTGACAATGACACATCTACCATTGTATCTGATGATTTTGTAGTGATATGTACAGAGTGAGGCAGATGTTCCTCCTAACTTATCAACAAACCAAGTACTTCCATTTCCAGAACAAGTCACTGACAGTTGCACTCAGAAGATAAGTTTTCATCCAAGTCATACACTCACAAGTTTCTAAGTATAACTGTTAGTTCTACTAAATTAGTATTTCCTCTACACTGACACAAAACTTCATCAATCTCATCTTGAAGAACTTAATTTTTCAGGTTAGTTGCTTGTGTCTACTCCATAGCCCACTCCAAAAAATAAAGCTGGGATTAATGCAGCAAGTACTGACCACAGGACAGCCTCCTTGCTGCCTTGAATCCATTTCCACTAACAAAAGCACTGCAGTGACAATGCTAAATATCAATCGTGAATAAAATATCAGGAGCATATCAGAAGCATTGTGTAAACACCTCAAAACAAGCATTCTGCTTGAAATAGCAATACCAAGACCACTAAAACAAAGGAAGCATAACTAGCTTCCAATCCCTGTTATGGCAACCATAGTACAAGCAACTCACATGAACTTAACATCAAATTAAGCTATGTGTTTGTAAGTTTTGAAGTCTCTACCCAACACGGAAATTCACATCCTCAAGTGCTGAGCACTGACTTTCATCATCTTTTGCATAACTGCAGTCTGTTTCCTTTGTTGAAACACTACAAAAAATCAAGACCTTTGCTAGGACTTGAAATGGTTCTTCCTCTAGGCTTTGCCCTGCTTTCCAGCTCATGCCTTATGGTCAGCCTCCTTATAATAAGGTATTTACAGCTGCTATAGGGAGCACAGCAGTCTGAAAAAATAGCTACTCCATCAGCAGTATCTTGCCCAGGTGAGTCTCTGCCATTCCTGTTCTATACGGGAACTATTTCTGTAGAGAGCCAGTGTCACAACAAGCCTTGTTCATCACTAGTATTTCTGCTTCTCCTGGCCTGCACACTAAAAAAAGCTGTCAAGAGTGAGCACAAGTAAAATAGTCCTACCTAATTGGTAACAGGTTTTCATGCAAATGGTCAACTTCCAAGAAAGTCTATACTTCATAACTTGAGGAAACTAAATTGAAATAACTTGATTGGATGTAAATTTGCATCTCAAATGTGCTCAAGAAGCTAGTGCAGACCAATTCTGCTACTGCTACAGGAACCCAAAAATCTTGACTGCTCATTGCTTCGTCCTTTTGGGGAGTCCAGATAGGTCTGTCAATGGGCAGCATTTACAGCCTGGACAGAAGCAGCCTACCAGTCAGCACCCTCCCACCATAGTTTTAGGAAAAGAATGTTACAGAAATCTACCTCTGTAAACATTTATGGAGCRACTTAATTTTGTTTAAGTGTGGAAAAAAATAGGGGAAACTGCTGAGTGTTACTGCCATGGTTTAGCATTACAGGAAACACCAGCCCTTGTTTTGCCTGTCACTACCCACAATACTAAGAAATTTGATTCATTTTGTTCTAAAATAACTCACATCAGTGAAATCTTCAGCAAAACCATGTGATCTTACTTCTCGTGATCTCTATGAAGACAGAAATTGGAGCACAGGCAAGGAGCTTGCTTTACATGTGATAAAATCTGTATGTTTTCTGGAGCATTCTAACCCATTTGTTAAACATCATTACCATAGTCAGAGGTGATGTAAATTCAAAGCAGCAGCCAGTCACATCCAATCCTTGCAGGTAAGCTGTCTACCCACCTTCAGTAGTCAGCTGCCAAGCAACTTCAAATGCCAAACCAAGGCTGGTTCATCTCCCAGCCTCCACTAAATCAGAGTGAAGAAATCTGTGCTCTGCTGTGGTCTGAAAAGCAGTATTCAAAACAACTTCTGAACTCGGATGTAGTGAAATCACATTTATTGTGCCTGGTTTTGTAAAAACAGCTGACCATTTCTCCTTGGTCAAAAGCTTGGTCTCCAAAATCTTGGTCTCCAAAAGCTCTGTCCCGGATTAATCTAAACATAATCCCTGTTCTCCCCAGGACTCCTTCGTGTTCCTTTTCAGTTACACCACCATGTATCCATGCTGATATTTCAATGCATTATTTATTTTGCTATACTGTATTGAGAACATAYGGAATTTAAGACTTGTTTACCGCTGAACAGAGGCCAGTCAGCTATTGATTAGGTAAATCAGTTGGGCTTGAAAAACTGAAAGTCCCAGAAATAAGCAGCACATATCACAAGTCACATCTCATCCCTGCAGTTTTGTGGCCCTGCAAGTCAAGAGTAATTTTACCAGCAGAAAAGGATTGGAAAAGCATATTGAATCTTACTTTATGTACAAAAAGCATTTATTTTTCTCTCTTGTTCAAGTAGTCTAGTATTTAGACAGTTTCTTACAATTTCCTTACCACTGCAGCATTGCCTGGCAAACACTGCAGTGCCTTTACTGACACTTAYGGCTCTATGAAACTACAGCACTAGAGATGAAATTCCCCCCAAAATATTTCTAACTCAAAACTCCCTGTGCGCCTGGAGATCCGAGAGCAGCCCCAGCCCTGGCAGGCAGCAGGGCACTGAGGTGGCAGCAGCAGCACAGCAGAGGCACCCAGGGGGACACAACGGTGACACACACTGCTCCTTCCCATGTGCCCCAGTCCACACTCCTGTGCTGCACACACATACGTGTGTGCAGCAGTAACACAAATCAACTCGACCTGCTGTTCCCCCAACTTCTTATGCTCATCCCTGCTCCAGCTACTACATCATGTTGGCAGACCTGCCTGTGGGTTCATGCTGCACGCCAGACCGGGGACCTAATCCAGCCAAAAATAATCCCATGGAAGGAGTCGAGGTTGCTTCTTCCACTAGCAGAGCTGACTGAAAGCACACGCGAAACCACAGCTTCAGGGTGCGGTTCCAGAGCAAATTAAACACATTTAAATTCTGGCTGCCACAGTCCCACCTGGCCAGAAAGTCCCCCCCTGCCTCAGGCCAGCAGGCGCAGCTGTGAGATCTGCAGCCAGTCCCTGCCGAGGCCTGAAGTGACTGCAAATCCAGCAATGCAAATCAGCTCTGCAAGAAGAGATTAGCTTCCTGGCAGATTAGGTCTCCGTGCCACCGTATGAGCGTTGGCAAGAGGTGAAGACCACAGCAGCCTGACAGAGCAGCTGAAGGCACCTCAGCAAGTTCAGGCTGCTGAAACCTCACCAGTTGCAACAGTCTGCAGCAAGCTGGGATCCCAATGTAATTAACACCAGTTAAAAACAGCAGCTTCTCTCATGAAAGAAGGTGACCCTAGATACAGGATCATGTTTTCAGCACAGCAAACCTGTGACCTTGTTTAGTTTTCAAGCTTTTTACCTTGTTTCGAGTCACTTCAACCAGGCTATGAGACACAGATATCCCCTGTGCTTATCTATGATTCCCCAAAACACCTTTGAAACACTCCTTTAAAAACACAAGTAAAACAGTTACTGACCTATAGTTTGACATTACAACCCTGTGAAAGAGTGGAAGCACATTTCTGTACAGAGTTTGGGCATTTCCCATCCCAACTGCCCCTGGATTAATTTGTGCTGTGCTCCTAGAAGCTGTGAGAGTCCGATCTTGCAAATATAACCAGTGTATTGAGCAGCTTTATGAATCAAGCACAAATGCAGGAGGATACCCCTAATTTTCAGGAGGAACAGACAGTAGAGGATGAATAGCATGCATGACTACATATTTCCCAGCAGACTTTGGAGCCTGGTAAGAATTGATGTAAATACCTTACTAGATGCCACAAGAGCTTTTACTGCACTTTGAAAGAAGCAGGTCAGAGTCCACAGGGGAGGACTGGCAGAGACCACATCCTTCATTACCCACTTCAGCTGAAGCCACAGACTTCTTAGCCTGATACACTCAAGCCAACAGAAGCACCTGGGATGAGGACAGTAGTTTCTGCCAGCTTCGGAGCCTGGCTGGCAGGCACGGCAGGCACCACACCTTGAGGCAGCAGGTCCTTAGGGGCTGGCAGCAGTTTGCCAGCAGTTGTGAGTCAGAGCTGTAAGGTGCTCCTTGAATCTGACTCCTGAAGAATTTATACCTGGCCGACCTCTTAACTTGGGCGATAAGTGATAACAAAGAACTGACATAATTCCTCCAGGTAACTGTTTTTTACTAGTGCATACTCATTTGAACAAAACAGTAATTTAACACTGAAATCAGCCACCAGCACAGGTTCTTAATGGCTGTTTATTTGCTTACACATTTCAAAAGGTATTTAGGAGCTGTGCAGAGTTTGTATGAACACCACCTGATTCAGTATCTCCCTTGATGTGTAGCAGGGAAGTTGATCTCCAAACCAAAGCATCCTTTTTCTCCACTCTAATGACCTCCATGCGAGGACCGTGGCCCCATCCCCTCCCTCTCCTGCCACATGGCCCACCTCAACACCCTACCAAGGCCCTTGGCCACCACACAGCACCCTGCAGGCGCTGCCTGCCCCACCACCCCATCACCGCCATGGACCAGGCTACCCTTGGCCGGTGCCATAGCAGCTGGCAAAACACAACTGGAGCAGGGGCAGGGTGTTTATCACCAGCACAAACCTGCCCCTGTGTCAGGCACTTAGCAGGCCCCTTCTCCCCCCAGCTGTGAAGATAAGGCAGTACACGTCCTGCAAACAACCCTCTTCAAAGCCCAGCTGGCACCAGGCTGAAGAGGACATCATTGTTTTCTGAAGGTGAACACAAGCACCGAGGTGCAGAAAGTGCTGACCCATGAATGAGCTGTGCAGGGCCCAGTTCATGTCCCAGCCCATCTCAAGGATCAGCAAACGAGGTGGCCACAGCAGGCACTCCTCCCCGCTTGCCTCTCCTCCCCGCTTGCCTCTCCTCCCCAGGGTGTGGGCACCTGGCCCCTGCCCTCCCTGATCGTGCTCCCCAGGATGGGGTGGGCATCGCTTCTCCCCTGTCCGGCACCTGCGCTTTCATTCCACAACATGCGGCAGTTCAAGGATACCCATTCCAAAAAACCACCGAAACAGCCTGAACAAGTGAAGCAAACACAGCAGGTTAATCATTTCCTGCAAGGAGCAGAGCACGGAGAGCACACTTGCTTATCATCCCACTGAAATATGACCCACCAGTCCTGCCTATCACTGCCAGGCCTTTTTTTTTTCCACCTTACATGTAAGATTATTCCTTCTAAATCATAGTCAGTTTGAATCGGCAACAGTAACAAGCAAATCTTGAGCTAGAACAACTACGTAACTGAAACACCACTTAACAGAAGAGGCGAGCTACAAATCTGCATACTTCCTATTCCCTGCCTTGAGTATTGGACTTGATCTAGCACACTCACACGTGCTATAAATCCCCTTTCCAGCACAATATTAATATTTCCTGTTTCAACAATGTTCAAGTAGCTTTAAGCATGCTGTAACATAGCTCTGTCCTTTCTTTACCAAGAGACTTCAAGAGAGATGAGCCTGCTTTGTACAAAAAGCACACAGAGAACCACTCCTACCAAATGAATTATGTGCACTTGGTTAAACAAAGCAGTTAAACTTTTCAAGTTCTCATTCAGCAGATTAATTATTAGCAACCTACAAAAGAGGGGAAGAGATAAACAGTGTATTTGGTTGCCAAATTACACCCATCAATAAAAAAAGAAGAAAAGCGTTCTCATAAACCACAAGTACTACAAAAAAGTATACACCCAAAAGAATATATATGCATAGGACACAGTTAAGCTTTTTTTTTTTTTTCTTTAGCTTTAAAAGCCCCATCTGTTTTCACTTAGAAAAATCCTATGGAACTTTTACCAAAAAAAATTTTTCCCCCTCTTCAATTGAAAAATAGCCATTTGTTTCCCTGCGCTTAATAGACATGCAGACAAATTTATAGTTTCTCAAGTTAAACACTTTTCGAAAAGCCACGGGTTTGCAA
Source organism: Oceanodroma leucorhoa (assembly GCA_030449065.1). Lineage (NCBI taxonomy): Eukaryota > Metazoa > Chordata > Aves > Procellariiformes > Oceanodroma > Oceanodroma leucorhoa. The sequence continues at coordinate 3,946,285 of JASVER010000041.1, read as the reverse complement.
GCTTTCACATCCTGCCGAAGTAAGAAGCTAGGTGCAGTTTCATAGAGAGGGGTAGGCTGTGTTTCACTTTAGGTTTACCCTGCCTGTGGAGACAGGCAGGGCAGCTCTCCCTCACAAAACTTCATGTTGCTTATTTGTCTCATCTCCTAACTCCCATCGCCAAACAGAAGCAGTCCTGGGAGCCAGGACCAGAAGCACAAGCAACGCCCTCATCACTGGATACCAGAGTCAGGTTTCCCCCATATTTACCCGTCTATGCCCAGTGAAGCTGGCTTTCCAGCTTCAGCAGGAAAGATGAAGACTTCTTTAGCTGCTTGTCTCCAAGGAATGTGATTGATGATGCTGAAGCTCCCACTCTGTATACAGGGACCTGGGGTGTACCTTATTTCAGCTCCTCTGAGCATGGAAATGCCTGAAATCCTTTGCAAATCCAGGCAATCATGGCCTCACTCACTGTAGCTTTATGGCATTCCTGGAAGTGTGGTGAAGCCATTCAGACATTTCTTACAAAACTTAAGTATTCATTTCTGCACACAGGTTTCAGGGAGACCTAGCTATAAAAGACCTGAGAGTGTTAGGAAAAAGGCATTCTCAAAGATACACCACTGCCTGATTTGCTATCTTCCTATGTTCAAAAATTCACATTTAATCTGTGAGGCACATGCAAGATTTATAGTTTTTCTCTTCATAATCTTCAAGCACCAAGCATTTGTGTCAAAAATGGCTCCTACCTCGAGTTGTATTACAAGTCCCAATTCTCTGCAATTCGATGAACCTCTGCATCTGATTGTGCTGGGATTGAGAAATAAACCAGGCAACAGCTGTAGCCAGACTGGAAACTAGCTATGTAAATTCAGTTGCAGTGTGCCTGTTAACATGGTTTCTGCTGTATAAGCTGCTTCCCTGTACTTGTATGATCTCACTTGAGGTGGTGCTGGACATGAATATCTGAAAGACTCAACGGAGCACCAGCAGAAATATCTTCCACATGTTTTTTAAGCTATTGACTTAAAGAGTTGGAGGCACCTTTCAATAAGCGGTCCCAGAAGCCAAAAGTCTTTGGCCCTAGCAGGCTAAGAGAAGGCTCAAAGACTTTGCTCTGAGCTCCTGTTTCTCCCATGAACCATGTTCATCCTGAACTAGCACCCACCCAGAAAGGTATCCTCTTGCTTGGTTTCACTCAGCTATTTCCTGACTTTAAAGATGAAAATTATCAGCTCCAAGGATTTTTTCTAGATGCGTATCTCTGAGTTACTACGTCAGCAAAACTTGTAATGCAAAGCTAGTTTTTAAGTTAGGCATAAGTCTTCCCAGTTGCTCACTTTGTGCTAAGAGGTCTTACGCCCAGGGACACTTTTTTCCCCCCAGTGTTATCCATCAGGCTACAAAATGTAGCCAAGACTTGCATACGTCTTCCTCTCCAATTATCAAAATGAAATGCTACTGATAACCACACACTGGTTCATATATTTCCTAGCAGAGAATTATCACAGTAAAATACTAACCTTCTTCAGAGCAACACACAAACTCTGTCAGGAGTCTGAAGCCAAAGTCAAAAGTCCAAGTTAAGTTAAATCTTTAAAACAGTACTAGGTCGCTAAAGCAAGGAGTCTTAGCAATTTGATAGCCTGACTTGGACAACTTATTAACTCTTCTAGGAAATCCAGCATAGATGTGGTGTTCAACATAGAGAACTGTTTGCCAGTGATCCAAAGTGCAGTTTTAGTTGTACAGAGAACCTACAACTTATGACAGGCTTCATAAGAGCTCAGATAATGCTGGTATAGGTTTTCTAGTCAGGAAGTCTTTCCTTTTTTTGACTTTTTAAGGTGCTGCTTCTCTCCTCCTCCCAAAATGGCAGGCAAATACAGTGTAGATAAAGCATATTTGTTTTTCTAGACACAGGCTAAAAATCCAAACATGCACCCATACTTGTGATATCAATACAGACAAGGCTATAGTTTGTTCTTCAGTGTATGGAGTTTCTATGGAGTTCTTTGATGTATTTTTTAAAAAATTACAGGCATCAGCCTGGCATATTTGAGGAGCCTTTGCCCAGTCCCTTGAAAAGAATGTTATCTCAAAGGTTCCTGCAGCAAAAAAAAAAAAAAAAAATCCATCCTAAAAAAAAAAAAGAGGATGCAGTGTGGTACGGCAGCCACAACCTCTCACTCAGGGAAGGACAGAATAGTCACTGGAGCCTGAGCAAGCAGACAGCATTGGTCAGAGGGGAGGTGGCATCAGAAAAGCCAAGAAGGATGCTCTCATCCGCTCCTGTCCCTGGGACAGAAGACAAAACACCAGGAGAGTGGCTACAACTCAAAACACCAACTTCTCCCTGGTCACTGCAGCAAAAAGCTCCGAACTATCATAGCAAAGCATAAATACTGAAAGGACAGACTGTACCTGCAAAACTATGTTCAGCATTCTTAACATGGTCATTATTTTCCCACAATAAATAAGGCCTGAGATTCTTAAAATACTCGAGGCAGCTCTGGCAATAAGGTAAATCATCCTCAGCAGCCAAGCAGGAACCAAGGCACAAAGGATGAGCCCTTTGCTCTAAGTCAAAGCCTCATCTTTGATCATAATGGACTTTATGGCAGACTAGTAAGTGCCACTTGTCCAGACTCACATGTTCTGATACGAGCCAGACCAGATCTGCACAGGAAAGCCCCTGTTGCTGAGGTCCTGATGGGCACAGCACGTACCTTTGAGGAGTTTCTGCATGACAGGCAAGTGGACAAAGCGCCAACCTGGGGCTGGAGCACCATGCAGCACACTGCCCGGACACTGCCCTACCATGCAAGCAATGGCACAGCAAACTGAGATGACTGGGAGGTTCGCTTCACAAGCAAAATATTCACCTTTGCTAATACACTAGCAGGGGCACCCAGCCCACGTCTCTAGTAACCACTCCAAAAAACATTATCAGTACTGACAACAGTGAACACACCTTCAGAAGTCTCTCATCCACCTACTAGGTAGTGCAAATAAAAAATGAAACCTACAGGCTGGGTCCATAGACTGCCCCAGCTGGCAGGCATCAATAGAGGAAAATGCTCAGGAGGGCACAGTATCCTCCAAGCTGAAGGTCTCACTGCCAAGCACCACCTTTTCTGTCTGCCTTGGGTGGAAGTGAGGTGACTGCTAACATTGTCAAAAGTTTTTGTGCTTCTTTCAAAAAAAGAGGTTTCAGAACCGGTTTTAAACAAAGCTGCAATGCTAAGACCTGGGAAGCTGCTCCTCAGACCACAGAATGCCAGGGTTGTTGTGAGTTTTGCAGATAATTTGCATGTTCGCATTTTGCAATGTCTGAAATATCAGAGGCATTTCTTATAGGGATGGCAAAGCCAAGGGCTTGCACTGTTCTGCCCACAGGAACCGGGAGAAAGCACAGCCCGGTGCAGGATCCCAGCACGGCACAGCAACGGCGAGAGAGCCCTGCAGCAGGAAGGGGGAAAGTGCTTCAGGGCTTCTCTTAAATACAGGTTTGGGAAGCAAATACACCTCCTCTGAAAAGAGAATGCGTGGTACCTGCACTGCTTCTCGCCTCACCCCAGTTATTAATTAAAGTTACAAAGTTCTAAGCCAAAATTATAAAATTAGAAAGCAAAGATTTAATTTTGTAATCCGAAATTCCGAAGTGATAATCCAAAGGTTACAAAGTTACAACCGAAGCTATAGTCACAATCTCAAACTATGACGGTACAACCCAAAGCAATACCTATAACACCAAGTTATAACGTTAAACCCCAAAGCTCTAACCTAAAACTCCCAAGTTGCAACGCAGAGTTACAGTTACAATCCATTCAGAAAGTTTCGGAACAAAACCCAGCCCCATGAAACCTGTTCAACACCCAGCCAGAGCTCGCTGCGAGCTAACCTGAAACAAGCCGGAGCGCTGCGCGCTGCAACGGAGTCTGCTGGGTGGGTTTTGTTTTCCCTCAAGTCCCTCTTTCAAAATTAGACCGAGAAAGCCTGCAGGGGACGGGGACAAAAAGAAATAAGAAGGCCTGAAGCGCTCCCCCCGACCCCACTCACAGCCGTAGCGGGGCCGCTGCAGGGGCGCCAGCTCCTCATGGTGCATCGTGCCGCCGCTGCCGGGAGGGACGGCGCCGGCCGCCGCCCGCCCTTCTTATGCGCGGCGCGGGCCCCGCTGATTTGCTGCCGCCCGCGGCCGCCACCGCCCCGCCCGGGGCCGGGGCCGGGGCCACCCGGGGCGCCTCCGCGCGGGGCCGCGGGGCGCCGCCGACCGGGAGACGCGCGTGTGCCGCGGGCGAGGCACGGCCGGAAGAAAAAGAAAGGGAGGAAAACAAAGAAAAGGGGAAGAAAGAAAGAAAAGGAAAAAAAAAAAAAAAAAAAAAACAAAAAAACCAAAAAAAAAAAAAAAAAAAAAAAAAAAAAAAAAAAAAAAAAAAAAAAAAAAAAAAAAAAAAAAAAAAAAAGGCACAAACCCCACCTCCCCAAAAAAAGCAAAATAAATAAAGCAACAAAAAAAACTCCAGTCCCACCACGGAAAGGCCAAGGCACCTCCCCTCTGGCGTTTTGACAGTGCAAGGTTGTGTAGAGGAGTGAAAAACCAAGCCCAGGACTCCCACCTGCCATTTTGCTCATTTGAACAACTCCCACCCTCCACAAGCAGCAATTTTGCTGGGCTGGGAAGCCACCACTGCAATCTGCAGGGCACCTTTGGAGTGAGGTGGGCCTGCGCAGGTCTGTCCCATGTTGCTGCCCCTTTCCAAGGGGTTTTGCGAGGGCATGGGGCATGTGCCTGCATTCGTGCCTTCCCTGCAGGGCATCCCTGGTATCCTCAGAGCGGGCTTGATCCATGCGTCAAAGGTTCATGTTTTGTGGTCACAGGCTCCCAGGTGACATCTGAAATGCACCTGGAGATGGGTAGGGACAGGGATTTCTCAAATGGCAGTGTATTATAGGGCAGCATCATATCTTCCCGGCAGTCTCTAAGCCCCTGATATGAAGTTTGCTGGAAGACAGAGAGTGAAACAGTGTGCACAGCCACAACCTGCCTCGCAGAGCCCGTGGGACACAACGCAGCTGAGCTTGCTTGTGGTTTAATGCATAGCCAGGTGCCAAGTGACTCTCAATGGGTGTTTGCAGATTGTCTGGAAGATTTCAGTCAGTTCTGTTTCAAAATAAAAGAGTGATGGATCTATGGAGTCTCCTCTGTGGTTTTGCACAGGTTTGAGGATATCTGTAGGTTGTTTGCAAGGCCTTTGTTTCGTTCATTCCCTGTCTCTGGCTGTGCAGGGTATTGCTCACAGGTTGAAAACGTGCTCGGGTAGGGGGGAAAGACAATCATAGTAGTAATTAAAACATGGATTATTCAGGAGGAAAGAGTTGAAAGGGTACAGGAGAAAAATGATGCCCAACAGGAAACACCATTACTTTTCTTGAGGTCATTTTGATTTTCTCTGCTCCCTTTTCCTCTATCCCCAGAGCCCAGGGACGATGACTTACTGTAGAGGTGTGCGATGCAGGCACTGGTAGAGTCGCACTTGGTTTTCTGAATGCTTTCTTGAATTTTAAACAATCAGCCATTTATTTGCTTGTCCTCTTACAAAAGAAAGAAAGTGTGTGACCAAATCCAACATGGAAACGAAGAAATTGGCTTCCACAGTTTAAAGCGAATTTGAGTTGATTGAAAACATTACATTTTCTTTAAATGACCATTTTTATTGCCTTTATACTGTTATACTTTGCCTAAGTCAAGAAAATATTGAAGAACACTTTCTCCCTCCATTTCTTTTATTCTTTAGTTCAAAATCAGACACTTCAAAGTTTTATTATTTAAAATATTTTTTCTGACTAAAATTGAGTGCTCTTGTCCCCCTGAAATGCTCATTTTTGACGGAGCTGCATCACATTTTGAATGACAACACTTGTCTCTTGAAAAGCACCCAGCCTGGTCTGCAGGGTGCATAGGCTGGGTGGCAGGGGGTCTCTGACCTGGAGGAACCGCCTGGCAAATCTCCGGAGGGTTTCTGTGAGATGGTGCTAGCCTCTGGTGTGTTTTCTTGCTCCCTCACTTGCTGTGGTTGGAAAGACGAGGGTGTATGCAGCCGTGGCATCACGTGCAYGTAGATTGACACTACTGCTGAGAAAATGTTCATCCTTGTCTCTTAGCCTCTGTACCTGCAACATGTCCTCTCCCCATGGTTCCCTTTACCCTGGACTGGTACCAGCGTTTTTGTCACCACTACGTGGGGACTCAGCTAATTGATCCAAATGAAAAACTAACTTTTTTCTTTTGATAGGGTTATTTCTTAGACCAGCAGTTCCTCCATCACTTTGTCCCAGTTGCCTCTCGAATGCGAGTGCCAGCACAGAGCAGGGGGAAGCTTGGGGGGGAGAAATGAAAAGCCACCGTAGGGAGAAGTGAGAGCATTTTTTTGGCAGCGGTAACCTCCGTAATGCTTGCAGAACAACAGGCATGACAGGAACCAAGTGCTCTCAGCAGGACATGAGACAGGTAAAAGAATATTGGAGTAACAAGCAGCAGCCACGCAGGTCTGCTCATGACCTTTTGCATTAGATTTGTTAATCCCTGGTTTTCTGACTTGAAAGGCAGTCTCCATCAGCTGTTCGTGGCATGAAGATTTGGACACCTCTGGCAGGAACGAGGCAGAGGTGTGGCAACCTGCCCCTGCAAGCTGCTGGGTGCGGCACGTCGAGGGAGGGGGAGCAGTCTTTCTGCACCTCCCTCCTCTCCTTCCTCCTTCTTCCCCTTCTGAAGCGCCACTGCAGCTATGCCCAGCGCCCGCTTGGGTGGYTGGAAAGCTTCCCTGCAATAAAGGCAGCACACCGTGCATTCTCCCACTGTCTTACGGGAACCTGATTGCAGTAAATGATGTAAAATCAACCACAGACTTTTAGTCAACCTACACCAGACCTAAGGCTATGGACCTTATTCTCTTTTAAGTACTCAAGCGCTCTGCTTTTATAGTTACTAAGAAGGACGCGCTTAAGAAATCAGTGTAGTCAGCTATCTAGAGTAAATGTTTGAATGTGAACATTTCCTGTTCGCACTCTGGGTCCTTTAATGGAGCTTAAGATCAATGTCCTCACCATATCAAGGACACCGTGCTGTGGATAACGTGTTTTGCACTGCATTCTTGCTAACAGTCCAGCCCCAGCCTCCGCACCTGCCTGTGGGCGAAGCAATGCGCCCCTGTAGGGAGTGAACGTGGGAGCAAGCTCGGGGTGAATGGGCTGTATTTAAATACACTGTATTTTCAGAGGCAGCTATGGACTGCTCCAGATCTAACAGGGAAATAAGCTGACAGAAAACCGAGAGGAGGAAGGCATGAAAATATACCCTTCCCACATCTCGTTGCCTGCACTTGGATCAAAAAACTGCAGAAGCCTCTGCCACTTCATGTTTCCTGACAGTCCTGTTGTGTACAAAGGGATTTTACATGGCGGAGGATATTGATATTTGAAATTCTTGGGTGGCTTATGTAGCAGTGACGCAAGTACATGCAGTTAATTAGAGACACTAGGCTTTTTGTTGGAAACAGCAGCTTTAATGTGACTTTTTCTGTGACAATACCTTTATTTTATTGGTATATTATATGCCTTGGCTGGCTGCATTTGTSCTACAGAAAGGAAGACTGCATTTGCTAATTTAGAGTTGTTCTGTTTTTTTTTTTCCCCTATTAAGTATTGCAGAGAAAGACCATATCCTTTTTATTTTCACAGGAGAGAAAGCCTGGGCTGGAAAGATCACCCTGGTAAGCAGGATCGGGAAGCTGCTCCTTGGATGCGTCCGCCTGAATCTATGCAGCTCAATACAGAAGGAGATTAGCTCCAGGCAGGCTCCCAGTTACCGCAAGGACATTTTCGATTGTTTCCTTTGCACAGCTAATTAAAGTCTGACAAGCTCAAGCTGGAATTGCCACCCTGGCACTTGTGCAGACCCAATAACAGTGTGTCGTAACCAAAAATGTCCAGCTGTCCTTTATGTTCCCTGTGCGGTCAGCAGATCTTTCCCTGACCAGTGGGATGGACTGCGGGTGTCTCAGCATGACTGGAGGGCCCCCTCAGCCCTGATGAACATCAGAGGGGGCCAAAGGGACCATGACTCATGGGGGTCACGGTGGCAGAGCTGGTCACCCTGTATGCTGACAAGGATTTCAGTGGAAACACTAAGTGAACCCAGATTAATAATTTTGCATAAATTGCAGTGAAAAGGCTATACTGCTGTGTTTATGAATTCAACCCAAAGGTCAGGAGGTGCTCAAGGCAACGTTAGGGAACACAAAATCGGGAAGTGCTCCCCCCCCCCCGCCCCGGTGCGGCTGCTTCTACGGTCTGCCACAGGTCTTGCAAGCGGCCGCCTCCCCGGGGAAGGGGATCAGCTGCAGGGATCAGCACTGGGAACCGGGCTGGATTACAGCCTCTGCCTCAGCACTGTATTCGTGTTATGCATTATTTATTGTCGTGAGGTAAGTAAGCAGACATGTCATCACATAATTGGCCACAGGGATCCCTGAAAAAACACAAATAGCTTCAGTGGGGTGGCTGTAACTCCCCTGCTCGGGAAAAGCAAGCAAGAGACATTGCTTGCCTCTCTCCCTCCCTGTGGTCCGGGAAGGGAAAGGCGACGGTGCAACCCAGCGCTCCCCTCCTTCGATCCCCTTCTCAGCTCTTCCCTTTCCAACAAGTGAGAGCCTGTGGTCACAACAGAAATCCTAATTAAAAAAGCGTATTAAGCTCAAGCTAGACTGGAGCTATGTCAGTCAAAGCATCCTAAAGAAATGTGAGATTTCACAAATTCAAAATATTGTGGCAAACTGAATGGGTGGGTAAAATGGAGACCCGGAACAGATGTGCTGAAGCACTTTTCTTTCTCAGCAGTAATGGTTCCTTCCCGTTGAGGAAGTGATTTTAACTGCTGAACTGTCCTGGTGTACAGTCAGAGGCAATACTGAATACTAAAACTCAATGTCTAGAGGAACATGTTCCTCAGATTTTATAACGGCTGCTAGAGTGAGCCAACGTAGTTGGAAATACACCTAACTGAGCTCTGTTGGGCATCAATCTAAATAAAAGATAATAATTATGTTGTTATTTATCTTGAAATTGAAAACCCAATTTTTAAAGGCAAAATAAAGTTTGTGGGATGGAGGGAAAACAAAAAAGTGGGTAACTTTGAGACAAACTTTTAGAGAAAGTAACCAGAATATGTGTTTTAAAATGTGCACAGAAGACTGTTTTTGCATAGCACTGACACCTGAAAAAGAACATGATTAGAGAAATTACTTCAGTGTCAGAAATCTGTCATCTTTCTACCACTTGTAAATCTCATGTTGTTTGCCTTAAAGGTGCAGCTACCAAAGTAAGAAGGTGTTTAAGCACCTGCACTTAAGTTGTTCTGAGGAAAAGAGCCTTTCCAGACCTTGTGTTTTGAGGGAAAAGCTGTTGTGCTCATGGGACTATCTATAGGGTCACACCATTATCTCAGTCATGGGACTGAGCTGACTTAACGTTTCTCTTCCCTACACAAAAGCTGTGGTATTTTTCAGAAGCCAGCTCAGCTCCCGAAGAGCTGCTTAAGTATAAAACAGGGAGGAGTGATGGGTGTGAAAAATGAGAAGCAGTGGTGCAGTGGGAATACCAAGTTATACCATACCTTGCTATGTCTACCTCTAATTGCTTCATGTTATGCATCCTAGCCTTACATAAGGTRCATTCCTAAGGTGTACTTTTGTATGTCCTTTCCTAATAGATGAGGGGTCTCTCCACTTTTCCCATACTGGCAAGACTTGGTTAAATCCTGCCTGCCAAGGTACCTAAGAAACCAGTTTCTCTGCTTGAACAGGTTTAAAAAAAAAAGAAGCATTTGTTCAAAATGTCTTGGACAAATGCCCTGGTTCCTGCAAAAGCAGCAAGAGTTTAGCAAGACAGAGGTGGAAATCTTTCTGCAAGAACTCTGCCAGAAAAGAGCTTTTTCGATTTGTCTGTTGGAATAAATATTTATTCATTTAACAGAGTACTTTGGAGTGGAGCGACCCTCCTTGTCTAGACATAATGAATGACCTTAAAAATGAATTCAGAACTGTTTGAAAGCACGGGACATCTGTGCCCGGCTGCAGCTCGCAGATTCAGCAGAAAAAAATTCTTTATCAGGTTGGATGTAGCAAAAGTAAAATCTTGATCGTTTCCTCACATGTTATCCACAAGCCAGAAGTGGTCTGTTTGTGGCAGTGTTTCTTTTTGGGGGGGATTTTTAGGGGCTTTGGGGTGGGTTTTTTTCTGGTTTTGTAATACAGCATCTGTGTGCTTCCTTGTGATTGCATGTGCTTAGCAATGTTTCCACTCCACTAAAAACCTATGCATTATTCACTCATTAATGTATTATTTATCTATTACTCTCGAGGTAGAGCACTAGAAGCTTTACATTTACAGCATACCAAGTGACAGCTAAGGCAACCCCACAACTATTTCCTGCCTGCCAACTGTTGCCCCACAGATAAAGCACAGGCTGAACTCCCATGCATTCCCACTAGACTAATTCTGGTTTTCTTATTTCCACCACTTTTCCACTGGCATGGCTCCAGCCTTTTGAAAAGCTCCTCATTATTCACATTAGTGTAAAAAAATGAAGAACATGTCTAAAAGACTGACAAATTCAGGTTCCGGAAGGCTGGGCAAGGAGAGCTAATTCCAGCATCCAGGACCCTTCACAGGGAACACAGTGTCAGCAGCCTTCTCTTATTTAAATCAAAATGGCTTCAGTTTGGATTACACTCCTGGAAGCGTCTTTGTTGTTTTTCTAAGAAAAAAGGGTATTCCTGAGATAACCAGATCCCAAATCAGTTGCGGCTGTGACATTAAAATCAGTATGTGAAATTCCAGGTAAAAATGAACCAGAAGCCTGTGTAGGTTGGGGAGCACTGGGATCGTGACGCTGGTTCATTGGGTTTGTGGCAGCGCCGCTTGCGGAGAGGCTCGGGACTGCCCTCCGCTCCAGACTTGTCCCACCAAAACGTGTGGCAGGGATGAGCCAGTCCCCGGCTCAGGACACATCCTCACCCATCTCACAAGGCACGTGGTACCTGGGCAGTGGGTCCACCTGCAAGGGAAGGATCTCAGCCTGCTGCTGGGCAATGACAGCTGAAACTCTGTGAGAGCTTTAAATTAGTAAGGTCTTTCCTGATCCTTTTCATCAGCTATTTTTCCTACTCCACCTATAGGTCAGATTAGCAATTGCACTGTTTCAGCGTGGACCTGTTTATTTTCTATAACCAGATTATTGGCAGTAAAATATGCTCCCCTGACATGGCCAACGTTAATGTTTCCACATAGGGAGGGTCCTGTGTCATAGTGAACAGATATTTTTCCTTGGTTTCAACATTCATGTAACAATAACAATACAAAGTAACATATTTAATGACTTCTTAAATAGATGTGTGCTCTTATCCACCTTTTTTTCTTTAGGTTTATCATCAGTCAATAGTTCTGATATGCTTTTGCCAGGCAAAGTCCAGAGTTTTTTTCCTGGGAATTGTGTTYCCTATGCCCATGTATTCCGGTCTTTGGCAGCTACGTATTTTATATGTGTTTTAGCTCATAAAACACAGTATGACTGCCCTACTGAAAGACCAGTTAGAGTTCACACTACCAGTATAATACTGATATTGCTGTAACTCAAGAGTACAGCAATATCTTTCTGTTCCTTGGTCCTACTCCAACATCTTTACTAATAGCTAGTGCCCTCTTTTTTTTCTGAACAGATTCACCATTTTATTCAAATTTAAAAAGCTCTGATTTTAGCTAAAGACTGAAAGGACAAAGTCAAACTCCTCCTGCATACTGAGAATTGGGCTCCTAAGTAATTGTTCTGAAGAAGTCTGAGCTTATTTTTCATATAATTTTACTGGACAGTAACAAAACAATCATTTCTGTAACTCCGTATGGACAGAATGGGAGAGAGGGGGGAACATATTCATAGACAGCAGTTCACCAAAAGCCCAGACCTGCTGGATGAGAAACAAACCCGGGAAAGAAGATCCTAACTGCTATCTAATCCTACATACCAGGAGGATTGCCTTTCAGATAGTCTAGCTCTACCACCAATGCTGCAACGCTGTTTGTAGGAGTTTGCAAGGGAGTCCTTGGGGGAATGTGTGCAAGGACAGCCACTCAAAGCTAAATGATGTAGCAAATATAGGAGTCCACTAATGGCTTCACTTCCAGGACGCTGGAGAAGGTGGATTACTCTTAGTTTTATCTGATTTCTCATTCCTAGTCTCTGTAAAGTCCAGTCTGACTGCAAAGCAAAGAATGTTTTTATTTCAAGTCAGGAACCCCCTGAGATTCCCAGGGATAAGCGGTTTGCAGTCTTTATGGGCACACAACACAATTAAATACGTTATGATACAACCTGTTGTAAAATGCACAATTCAGAGCTATTGTAACCACTGACAAAACCACTGTTGTTCTGCAGTAGTCCAACTCTGTGAATTATCATGAAACTTTTTTAATTAAAGTGCCATTTGCCTGTGGGAGAATTGAGATTAGATCTGTAGCCTAGGCGGTATCTGATCAGAATTCAGCCAAACTATCTGGATATCCAACCAACATTTTAAGTGGTTACACCAGGCATTTCACACTTGATTCTTGTAGATAACTATTCTTAACTACCTATTTTTTTAGCATTGGACAGCATGTTTGAGGAATACTTTGACAATTTCCCAATCTGTGGCTAGAAGTGCCATAGTCTGTTTTTCTGAAGGATAACAGAAGTTACTCAAGGATTGATAAGGCTGACACTGGTTTGTCTTCTCATTTTCAAAGCTGGAAACATTGCCTGGATTGATTAGTGTAGGCATTTCCAGATGTAGTTTGTTCAGGCATTACCACTGATGGCAGCAGCTGCAGCTTCTGCCTCTAGGTCTAAATGTAGGGACAGCATTTGGCTTTCTGAGCAGAAGTCTTACAGCACTTTGAAGACAACAGTGTACCCTAGTGCAGTCAATAGTGTCAGAGGGATCACAGCTGACAGACCTTTGTGCTTGCGTAATTCAGCAACCGGAGTGGTCAGGCCCTTATTTCAAGCTCTATCCTCCTCTCCCAGGAATTCTCTCTGTAATATGGCTTTTGGTGTCTTCCCAAACTATTTTGCACATACAACTTTAGTCTGTTATGGTAATACAAAATCATTACTGCACTCCCAATCAGACCAGTTAGGTCCACTCTGAGAGCCAGAAATAACATGATGTGAAATGCATCTGTATGCTTTCTGCAGAGAGTGGATTCACCTGTGTGCTGTGAAAGTTTCCGTATGGTTCCACCGTAAAACATATAGAATGGTATGATTTTCAGTTCAGCTTATTATTTTTAGGAAAGTCTATGAGGAACTTTAGGCCAATGCTTCTTTTCTCTGCTGTCAATGTAAAGTGCTATAAAAAAGTTCCGGAGATGACTAAATGGGATGGGGAGTGGTTCAGGTTAGATACTGATCCCACATCAGCCTAGTATACCAAGTGCGTAACTTCACAATTGCAATGGACTAAATAATAATCATGGCCTAGTTGGCATCCTAGTGGAAAGCAAAGCATATGGAGGATGCACATGATCTATTTTAACATTTGGTCTCAGGAATACACAGTGCTGGATACCACAAAAAGCCTCCTCCTTTTACATTTGCATCCACAGTCTCTATGTACTTGTCTTGTCCCACACAATATATAGACAGACACACACACACACTGTTCTGAATTAAGCATCACCTTTTTGATAGCATAACTGTGTCAGGCAGGAGTATATACACGTATGCTTGCAAAATTCTTTGGAGAAATGCAGTCCTAGAAGCCGAAGTGTCCTTTTTGCAAGATGATGTGCTCCAGTACAAGATTCCCTGCTACTGAGGGTTTTCTAGAGATTAGGTGAAGTTTCTGAAAGGTAGCTGTGAAGAATACGTGCAAATCTCCTCCCACACTCCCTTTTGGATTGTTATCTTCTGCACTAAAGAGATTGATTTCTTCCCAGAATGAGACAAGGAGACACATGCATAAAAGCTTCATCTTGACTAGAGGACGAGAACAATGTAGTTATATTACTAATCCCCTTCAAATGCAGGTAGATGAGGGCATACATTTAAGGGCTCTTAAAGTACGGATTAGTAATTCTGTTGGTTGTATTTAATAAATGGAGAAAACTTCTTCTGTACTGTACCACTAAAAACTCCAATTGCCAAAGAACAGTCACAAAATCACACATAGAATCGTAGAATCATAGAATAATTTGGGTTGGAAGGGACCTCTAAAGGTCATCTAGTCCAAGCCCCCTGCCATGGGCAGGGACATCTTCAACTAGATCAGGTTGCTCAGAGCCCCGTCCAACCTGACCTTGAATGTTTCCAGGGATGGGGCATCTACCACCTCTATGGGCAACCTGATGTCCTGAATTTTGTGCTTGGTTGTTGGGTTTTGCAAATGGTGCTCTTGCATGAGCTGAACGGGTCAATTCACATGTAGCTTAACTTTTCCCTATTGGTGACACAGCTGAAGAGGCTCAAGTGTTTTGTTTAGTCCATCATCTGTTTGGAATAACCTATATTTGGAAATGTATTTCCGATCCAGCCATGGAGATGGCAGGATACAAATAACTCAGCAGTTTTTTGTTATTTTAAAGCTACCACATTTGATCTGTTGAAGTTTTTCGGAGGCCCTTAGTGCACAAATGCAATGAAGAACTGATGTTGTTGCAGCACTGCTTCAGTTTTCTGGGTTTGGTTTTTTTTTTTTTGGTGAATATCAAGTTCTTATGGAACCATAGTTTATTGTATAAATTCCCACTGGCCTTTTGGATACATGGGTCACCATACCTTGCAGCAGGATACTTTTCACACAGAGGTAGATTAGACCCTTTGGGTGATAACATACCCCTGCAGTGCAGTTATGTAGTGAAAGGCCAGATGTCTATTTTTTGTAATTATGTACCACAAAAATATGAATCCCAGATGGTTAAGTAAAGAACTTTGTTTCTTGCAACCGTAGCAACTTTTACTCTGTCTTTTTTTTATGGTTATTTACATTTCTTTAAATTYATTAACTTGTTCCATGTTTTCTTTTAATACATATTCAACCTCTATTACAGGCACTAAAGAAGAGATACATAGAGAGCCTTTGTAAAAGAACTAATTAAGGTAAACTGTTTTCAGTATTTTCTGGGTAGTGAAGAATGATGTTCTGGCTATCATCACACCTGATGTGTATTCATTGCAGAGAAAGAATCTTTATTTGAATATAGTGGAGCAAAAAGTGCCCCTTTATTAATCTGATGTACACTAAATAACTTTGCATTTGTTACATGGATGATAAATATTTGTCAGATAAATTTATAAACACTTCCACGTTTTATAGATTTATACTGTACACAATCATCCTATACAGAGCATGCCCTTTCACAAGTACACAGAGAGCTTTCCTCAGGGGACTTAATCAAAACACTTGGTCAAACATTTTGGAAGTTGGCAATCTGACACAGAGGAGCATACTGGAAAGATGAGTTCACAATTGTACCAGCTGGACTTGAAATGAAAAATTCAGAGCTCCAAAAGAGAGAATTTATCAAGGCACACACATGCAAACACATATATACAATAGTGGTGACTGTAACCTGCTTTACAGGAGATCACACACAGCAGTAAAGAAAACAAAGAAAGAAACAGAGAGGTCAGGACCATTGCCAAGATCTTGTTGCAGATTAGCAGGCCTGGAAGTAAACATATATAAATGGGAATTTGACTTCAAAGTAGCTCATTAGTGTATATACAATGTGTACATGTTTYCTTGCATTAAGAAATGGAGACTGTCAGAAACGGTTATGATCTTCTTGACAACATATGCACACTAACACACCTGCACTTTTATACACTAAAGACAATTTGAAAAATAGTACTCCTGGTTGGCTTAGAACAGTTGGCAATTTGAGTGCAAGTTTGGTAAGAGAAACAGGGAACAGAAAATAGCTCACAAAAAACTAGGGAAGAATATGTTTTCCTTCTGTTGTTCAGCATTAGAAAATACTAACAAGTTTTTAAGAAAATCAGTAACCTGACAATGCCAATAAATTACAGTGAAAGCAAAAAGCTCTACCTTCCATACCTCATCCCTGATGCCTGACTTCTGCACATATGTCGTTACACTGCAAAGGAAACTGCCCACTAAAAAAAAATAATCTAATTATGTATAGCACATTGTCACATATATTTGAGGCCAAGTATGAGATACAATTTATTTGTCACAATGTTATGCAGCTGAGGGTAATAGAGCAATTTTTTGGAAAGTTTTAATTGGGATTTTAAATGCAATATTCTATAGACAATATCTAAAACCAAATGTCAGTTGATTCATTAGGCTTGCAGCAAGGGATGTTATTAAAAATCCTTTTATTGTTTGGGAAACCTCACATTCATAGGAAAAAACCAGGCTAAAATTATTCATGTTAAAAAGAAGGGCTAAATGAACATGTTTCTCTCACATAAGCAATTCCAATGTGACAGTATACACAATCATGTATTTAATATTTTTGAAAGAGAAATTTAAAATCCCAATCCTGAAAATTGCTTCATTGATTTAAACAGGGGTCAGCTTACACACACAATACTAGTTTCATGTAACACTTTGTAGGACACTAAAGCACTAGGAAGACAATAAATGCAGTCACTAGCAGCTGGATGCATTTTTTTTTAACTCTATAAATGAGCCAGCTTTCCTACAGCACTCTTTTCATGCCTGCTCTCATTTTTGTTGCAAATGTCAATAAAAACTTTCATTTCATTAGTGAAGCACTAATGAAATCAGTCATGATATCAGAAGGGATCTGTGGCAGGAAGAAATGTGAAAGAGCTGTAAGGTTTGTCCAAAAATGATGATGGGAGGTTGTGTTTTGTGCGATCATTTCCAAATTTCAATATTATTTTTTTCTTTCAAAACTATTGGTTTTAATCTATGTTTACAAATTTCCAAATAGAAGATAGTATTATCTACTGATATTTTGAATCTGAATGGCAATTTTCTACTTTAAACTGTCTATTCATGATCACACTTAGAAACTATATACCACAGCCTCACTCAGTGAGTATGTTTCCCTTTTGGAAAGACCCGCTACTTTGCAGAAGTACTATTACGTGAGCATTGCTACCTTTTCATAGTCTCCTCCCAAAGATTTGATTTAGACTGGTATTTAGACTGGTATTATCAACTCATAGAACACATGGGGAAAAAAAGAATTGCAGGCTGCTTGAGTATGTCTGTTTGTTTGTTTGTTTTCATCTTAGTATAGAGTTGGCTTTCCTATAGCAAATATACATGATTAAGTCCTGTGGAAGGAATACGCCCTTTCTTCTGCTGATTTCTTAGTTCTGTAGCATGTGTGCATGTCCCCCACCAGAGGAAGCACACTGGAAGGAGTGGACGTACTGCCAGAGCTTTTGAAAGAGCTGTCTCCACCCTCACTGCTCTGTGTGCGTGTGCTGCTATTTTCACCCTGGATTTGCTCAAATTATGGCTGCAATTAATTTTTACAGCACTAATTCCTGTAGAAGATTTTCATGGATGTTAATCATTAATCAAAAGACACCCTGGAAATGGCTTTGTTTCAGGATGGTCAAAGATTGCTGAAAAGAACAGCAGCAAACAATTGTTTAGCCACATCACTAGAACAACAGCAGCTATGTATGCAGAAACGATGAAAAACATACAACACAGGAAGACACAGACATTTTCTCATACGTTACACAAAGTTAACGTGTTGAGATTCACATGGAACATTTTCAAAGAATTCTAGCTGAATAAGACAAAATTCATAGCTTTTAGGATTTTACATATCTGAGAGTGCTGTGTCTCCTAGTCACTGGAACACGATCAGTGCCTTTGCACAATGTGCTGTTTTGCTGTTTGGCACAGTGCAGCAGGCGGGGGAAGGCTACAGCTAAGTCAGAGCTCATTTTTCAGACCATTTTAGGAGTTCCCTTCCAATGATTGAAAGCTAATGGCCAGCTAAGATGAATTTTGGCATCCAAACAATTTTGTGCATGAATAAGTAAAGGGTTCTGCACAAGGAATGGAGCAGGATGTTATGTGTGTTCAAAGCATAATGTATAATGCATAATGCAGAAAGTAACACTTAGCATCATGGAGAATTAGATGAGAATACCGTTTGTTAAGTCTTACATCTACCTGTGTTATAGGGAGGTGTGTGTGTGTATATGTGTGTATACTCACCCACATGTGTGTCCGTATATATATTCACCTCTAACTGTGTGATACTTCTTCTTTACAATATACAGTATTATATAGCTGCAGGCTAGGATTTAGGGGAAACAGCTGACAAAAGTAATTGAACCCTAGGCCTTGAAATCATACTCTTCATGGTTTGCATTTAGTTTGATTCCATTTCATTATTTTTTCTGACCCTCTTCTTTTGAATGATCACCTTTTAACTGGGTAAGACAGGCCTGCATGAGATTCACAAATTATTTTATTCACATAGCCAGTGGGCAACAGGCATATATTTACAAGGCAGACATTAAGAGCATACAAGACATGTAATATAGGATAGAAAACATGCAGTATTATCAGAGAGAAATGTTAGGTGACAACTCTAGCTCTAGACAACAGATGAAACTGGAACAACACATAAGACATCAGACTCTTGCAGAGTACTCTGTGATGAGTTATGAGTGCTGTCCATTAGTAGCAAGTAGCTTCAACTTGCTTGGTCAGGACTACTGGTGAAAACTGAGTGGCAGGTGGTAGATGTCCAAAATTAGAAAGTAGGTGAGTGAAAAAGCAGATCCTTAGGATCCCAGAGAAATGAGCTTAGGTCTCTAGCTGTGGAGAGAGTGACAAAAGTCAGACTGCCAGCAATTTCTCTCTCTCACTTGCAGCCTGATGTGTCTGGCTACAGCTCAGAAGTGTTGATGGCCAGAGTAGGGGCAAGATCTCTAAAAATCTTCTTGGTTATGTGACATTAAAGTATATATTCATGAATACGCTGGGTGGAAAGGACAATACTTTTGTGTCAGGTCATCCTCATCCAAATATTTTTGTTCTTAAGTAATCTCCAATCTTTGATTATTGGACTGTGTACTGGTCAGAAGTGAGCAATATGTTCTAGACCTTTGTCAAGCAGGGAAGATCATTTACCCCAGCAAGCAATTACACCTGTATTTTTCCCCATTTTTTCCAAAGTATTTTGGTCCCAGTAAATGTAGCTTGTATGTATGTTGTGGGAGAAGACTACCAATAATTAATTTTTAGTTGGACAGGATGTACTCCAAGGGCTAGAAAGCATGGCTACATATTACAGGCCAGCGTCTTTGGAGATAATTCAACTTGTTATCAAGTAAGAAAAGTAAATCAATCAGCCCCATTTTGTTTTTTTCCTGTTTCTGACATGCTCAGTCACAGCATCAAAGAAAGGTCCTGAATGTGGGTTAAGTTCTGTATAATAATCTTACACATCTAGAGTAGGGCTAAATATTGAAGGATCCTTCTTTTGCAAGAAGAAGTAGGGTATTCACCACTGCAACAAAAATAAAGAACGCAGATAACGAGAGTGGATCCAAAACTATTTTGCATCACTTGGATGAAATTATCAAAGTTCGAAGAAAGCAAATAAGGTTGATTTCAGCATATGGACTGATTGTAGACTGGATGAGGGTAAGGGAAGGTGAGGGAGATCTGCAAGTAGAATTATAAATCGGTGCTTTCTATTTAATTCAGGTTCTGAACTGAGTTCCAGATTTTCTGGCTAACATGTCTCTGCTAATTCCACAACACTGCCTGATCCCTGTCTTGCCTCCAAACTGCAGGCAAAAGTCTGTCTTCTCATGTTGCGTTTCCTGAAGTAGCAACATTGGAAAGTACTAATTCTGACAAATACCTAATATTTTACAGTGAGTTTAATGAACAGGAAGGCAGGAAATGCAGAGGAAAAGCAGTCTCTCAGACATGTTTTCTTCTGGAATATGATTACCAAACGTGTTTTCTGTCAAGACTCCAGAGGAACTGGAGCATTTCTGTTTTCACTTCTTGTTCCTGACCCCCTGAGTGCAAGGATTCATTTTTTAACATTGTGATTGAAATTTCAATCGCATTTCCAGGTTATTAAACAGGAATTATGGCTTGTAGGTTGTATTAGCATGATATCATCTTGTTTAGGTAAAGAGGTGCAACGGAATGTAAACATCTTTCTCTGACTAATGAAGATTGTTTTAAAACCCACAATGGGGAAGAGAGCTAAAACCCAGTATACAGAAGCTGTCCATATGAAGGGCTGAGGACTATATTATATTGCTAAGAACTGGAATCAACAGTTGTACCTCAAGAGCAGTTACACGAAGATAAGGCTCCATAGTGGTAGAAAAAGAAAACAAGAACAGAGAATAACATTTCCTCCAAATGGAGCTGAGCTAGGTGCACAGACAAGATGATTCCCCCATATCTGCACCCACAGCAGAAGGAACCCAACAAGGGCCACTCTGAGAGGAGACCCTTCCTTGTATTAGTTCAGCCTTCTGGATATGTAGGGAAATGTGGAGTCTGGCTGCCTAAAAAGGGTGAGATTGTCTGAAGGACTTCTGAGTTTTCTTCCTATCTTGGTTTAAAAGGGATGGCCAAATTGCAAAAAATATGTGGCAAACCTTTTTACTGAATGTTACTATGAAGAAGCAAGTGAGAGCAGAAGCAGTGAGTTTTGACTTTCTTTAAGATTAGGCCTCTGGTAAGAAAAGCAACTGGGGATGGAACGAATGGAATGGCATGAAGAGAAAGAAAGCAGAGCTTGAGTTAGCTGTGTTACTTTGCCCCACTTTTCTAAGATGATGAACAAAGAATAGACTACTGGAGCCATCAGGAAGGAGGGCTAACACTTCTTCAACTGTGTTGAAGTTTTGTCGCATACACTGGAAGGTCACTGGCTAAAATCAAGCATAGAGGAAGAAGGCTTCCCGATATATCATTCATTAACAATCCCCTTCAGCACTACAGAAGTGAGTCCAGAACCAGCTAGTCCTGGTTCCCTTGCTAAGAGTCCGTACTCAACAATCATTGCAATGCATACCAAATGTTGTGGTGCATGCTTCCAAGCAACAAGGTGCTAACATGAATATAGCCAACCTGGTTAAAACATACAAACACAAAGAATAAGATGCTTTCAAGAAACAGGAGTCTGCTAAGTCAAGCTCTGCTATCAGACAACCTGTAAGGAGTAAAACTAATTAAAATAAAATTTCTTTGCCAAAAATGAAAACGTGGTCTCTTTTGCAGACAGTTTTCAAATTTTAAAGTAGTTGACCATCATGGTTAATACTATTCTAAATGCTGTCAGTCTTCTCTGTCTTCAGGGGCCATTGTACTTTTCGTCATTGCTGTCGCTGGGATAAGCCTTTCAGCTTTACAGGAGAAGAGCACTAGACCTTATATCCTACTTCAGTTTAGACAGAAAAGAGTTTCCTATTAGTGGTCAGTCAGTTCAGTGACCAAACCAGACAAATTAGCAGTTTTGATTATGCGTGTTTGATAGCTCTGATACACAAATGTTATCAAGTTCAGTTCTCTGTGGGGTATCAGGGATCTAAACAGGCCACTAAGTGATTCTTTGTGTGAGATACGAGTGAATAGACACAGAAAGGAAGTGCAGTTCCTACTGTCCAATATTTATTACCTGAGATTGCTTTGGAAGCTGCAAAAAAAGACAGATTCACTAAAGATGAGCCAAACCACTTTTGCCTATAACGTAAGTAACATTTGTGTCCAGATCTCCATAGATTAAGTATTTCTGTTCCAGCCTGTGGATTGTACCTATCTAACCAAGTACTTATAGCTTGAAATTGCATTCACTTCTTTTATCTTTATGAGGTAAATCTTTACTGCACTCAAGTCCAAACAATTCAAGTTCAAACAGCTTTGATACTGGCTTGTGCACTAGTCCAAATCTGTTGAGCCAATTGGCTCACCAGCTAGGGAGATTATAGTTTTATGTTTTGGTTAATATGTTGGAAGTGTTTGTGTTTTTTTTCTTTGTTCATCTCTTCCATTTACTTTTTCTTATCTTTCCTACCCAATATTCTTCTTTTTTCCTTCTCCTACCTTAGAACGGGAATTTTGTTCGTCTTTCCTAATTCCTGTTGTTGCTATATTCCACTTCATCCAGACTTAATCACATACTTATGATATAGTCAGGATTTAGGATAAGAACCAGCATTGAAATCAGCATAATTTTGCATGTAATGAGATTTTAGTGTGTTAGTCTTTAACTGTAGCCCTCAAAAGTTGAACCTCACTTTTCTGTGGCCCATTTCCTCCACGTTAGTTGGGTGGCATGAAGTGTTAGATCTGGATGTTCTTCGGAATTACATACGGAGATGGACAGAATATACTACTTTTAAGTGGACAGTGCATAGCAAGACAATGTTATATTTTACCATTGCTGTTGATGTTTACTCCAAACACGTACAGAGGCTTCAGATTTCAAAATAAGTTGTGCAGTAATTACATGGAGGTGGACACATGCTACTAATGAATGACACAGAGAAACAGGGCTCAAATATAATTCTCATTGAAGAAAACAGCCTTGGAATAGTATTAAGACTATGACTAGTGGACAAAAGCCACAGATGCAAAACTAAGGCCAGCATTTTGTTCTTAACGTGGAACTTGGTGAAGAATAATTATTCCTCCTCTTTTTTTTTGACATAGTTTAGAAATTTAAAAGACATGTTTAAGTCAGATTTAAATATAAAATATTTAATCTCAAATATCTTGACTGTTTATATTGCCAAATAAACACACTTCCTAAACTTTGTTTCTTACTATATCATATTTAAATTATCAACATCAAAAAAATGCCCACTAGTTTTCTATACTCATGCTTTTTTTAATTCAGCCACTTTTCTCATTTGTCAATAGCAGAAAACCACATCTTGGGCTAACATTTTGGTACTACAATGTGTAGCATAGGCATTTGTTAATAACCGAAAAAATGTAACTTCTAGAATCAGTAAATTAAACAGTGAACTTTAAATGTAATGAATGATCTTCTCATGTGGACTTTTGCTGACTCTTTCAATACAACTAAGATGATGACTGACACAGAATACAGTGACAGGTATCACTACCCAAGCCAAGTTCACATATATGAGCAAGAGAAAAACTGTCAAAAAAAAAAAATCTATTCTGCTACACGATGACCTTACCTGAAAGCCTAATTTCTTTGGCAATGATTCTACCACCTAATAAATGTTGTCGGACATAATTAGAATAAATACTGATAAATTTTCCCTTATGTTTTATACCAAATTTGTTCTTTGAAACTTGAAACTGCAGATAGTTCATCAGCTGATACAAGTTGTCTTAGCTCCACTGAAAGCAATGCCAGTTTCTGCCATCAAAGGATCTGCCCCTTTTGTCTGCTGACTTTATAGATGTATTTCATTTAATTTTTAATGTTAACGTTTTAAAGAGATCCCATAGCCTTTTGCAGAGCAGTTAGGACTGACGAGGAACTCTCTACTATAATCCAGAACAGTCCACAGCATATGGCTTAGAAGGAATATACTTACTACCACTTACTCTCCATCCTTGCACTTGGTTTAATAAAGACATTACCACTCCCTGCAGCTTTGCCATGGCTTCTTTCTTAGTGGCCTTTCAAAGAGATATTTGAAAGTGTTAAATGGTGAGATATCTCTAGAACTATTAAAAATCATCTGAGAAAATGATTATATAAAGAAGTGTATAAACTGAAAATAATGAAGGTGCTTTTTATTATTGCTTTTCTTTGTCTGGATATTATTTAAAAAAAATCTTTTGAGACATTTTAATTATATTATACTCTATATTGAAGTTATGACCTAACTAAATATACCAGGTAGCATTCTATAGCCACATATTTTTATAACTATTCTGTGACAAAGAAAAATGTGTTAGAAATGTAAATACCAAACAAACTTTTCTGAAAGCATCTTACTTTTCATATAGTTCACTGGCCTGATTCTTCCTTTATTCATACTTACAACATAAATATTTGCATTGATTCACTCCTGGATTAAGACAAATTCACAGTTTTAAAATGGGAAAATATTCCAGATGCCACAAGTGAGAAGAAAACAAAATTTTTCTGGAGGATCAGCAGCAAAGAGTGAAAGTGCTTATTTTGTTATTCTCTTTGCTGCCCACACATATGGGCTTTTCATCTCCCTGCAATAGCTGTTGCCTTCTGCTCAGCAAATATGGAGTGTAGTTGGTAATCTTTATTTTAGATTGAATCTACCTAAAAAGGTTTCCCAAGAAAGAAGCATTACCACAAGTTTTCACCATCTAAGCACAGCCACAGAAGGTCAGTATTCTCAGCACTGATGTGGTCTGTAGAGTTTCCCAATTAATGCTGCATGCATTGATACATGTAATATTAACATTTTCTGCACCAATACTGCTAAGTAATTGACTTGCATGTCTGTGCTGTTACAAAAGCTCACAATGCCGTGGCCAAATTTAGGATGTATTTTTAAATATGACTGCTTGCATTTTAAATATCTAATTATCAGTATGGTTTTTACCTTCCTGGACGTGTCACTGAAAGTGTTTTAAGAGGTAGCTTTGCAGTTTGAAGTTAAGTGGTTTTGATAGCAATGTATGCAAGCAAACAGAAGTGAAATCTAAAACTTTCATATAGAGGTTTCTAAATCTCTGCCACTCCAAAGTATCTTTTGACTCTGATTTCTGACATCTGAGCACTCTACTAAGCATTGAGAATCTGAAGCCTTTGCACCATCAGTCAGGAGAGTTGACATTTGTACGAAGAAGGAAATAAATAGTAAATGGCTTTTTCCAGTTACATCAACACTTGGGTTCTTGTGTCAGGAAGTCGAAGTCCTACTAGACCTCCACATACTAGAACAGTAGAAGCAAGGAGAATAGGGATTGCTTTGGTAATACCAACAAGGGAACCGAATATTAAGTTTCCAAGTACAGCTGCTGCTTTGCACAGTGCATTCAAAAAGCCAAAGCCTGTTGCCCTAGAAGAGAAAACAGAACAAAGTTAAAAAATGGGTGAAAGAATAAAGCCTTTGAGACAAATCCTCAGTGGGAATAAATCAGTATAGCCCCGATATCCTAAACAGAATTTATGCCAACAGGGATTCTGTGCTTGTCTTTATAATGTGAAATCAAAGCTCAGCTGTTACAGCATTTTATGGAGGTGAATTCATTCTGCTGCCTCAGGGACCAAAATGTGAAATGAATGACTGAATAGGTAACTTTACACCTCTACAGTAGAACAAAGGACTTGGAAATGGAAATTCAGTAACACTTAAAATGCTGGATTGGGAGACAGGAGGTGGGAAATCTTTTGAGAGCTACTTGGTGATTTGGGAAAGAAGTCACCAGAATAAAAGGGTGATCATCTTGGGGTACTGAATAGAAATGGGTTTCTTACAGGTGGTATACATGTTCAACTAATGCTTTTTCAAAAGGCTAATGAGACCTCCAATAATAACGAATGTTTGTCTCTTAGAACTATAGAGAATAGGGCATAAAAAAAAMCCCTGATTAGTGTAGAAGAAATTTCTGAGAAACTCTGGAAAAAGGGAAAGGAAATAGATTGCCAACAGAAGGTATGACCTGGGCAACTCAGAGGGACTTTTGCATTGCAGTGATGTGATTTTAGTAGTCTGGATTAAGTATTTTAGGTGTTTGGTAACCCATGCATAGATGTATTATGCAAACTGCCATCATTTTAATGAATTGTGTTTTCACATGACTGTATGATTCATAGTTGCAGGAATAACTTTGTCCTACCAAAAGTGTCCTAACAAAAATATCTGTACAATAGTAGAATCTCTAATATTTCTCAAATTTCTTAGAAGCGAAAGAGAGGACTATGCAGAGCTCACACTGTGCTCACTGGGATAAAATAGTAAGAATCAAGAGGACAGAAACTTCTTTTCAGAACAAAATGCTTCTTTTTTGTTAATATGAAACACCGTCTTTAGAAGGAAAAAGCCCCCAGTCTAAATATCAGGGACTAACAGAAATGTTAATGGTCTGAGTGACTGAAAAGAGCCCTCAGTTATTGTACTGAGGTGCATGTGAAGGAAAGGAAGAAGTCCTGTGCTCAGGTGTACCTGAATTCCTAGGAAGTAAGTTTGAGAACCTTCTACTGGAGCTCCTAAAGAGCAGCCCAGAGAAACAGCTTGAAGTAAGCAACTTCATCCCAACTGAGAGCAAGGTTATAAACTCTCAGTGTTCTTCACAGAACTATTTTTTCATTTTGATAACAGCAAACCATGGCATCAAGGGAGAAGATATCCTCTCTCTCAAGCAACCAATGGACATGGCCACAGCACAGAGTGTCACTAGTTCATCTCCTCTGCTCTTCTGCAAATCTGGCTGCTGGATCTCAATAGTGTTGACCAGTCAGACCCTTCAGTGTCCTGCATCCAATTCTTATACTGGGGGAGAGGTGAAAGCATCTGTCTAGTAAAGCTGACCAGGATATAGGGCATTTCAGCACTGTCCATGCCCTGACTATATCTGACATGCTGTGCTTCAGTGTTATACCAGTCCTGGTATATTTGAGAACCTGCACCAAAAGAATGATGAAGGTAGGTCTAGATCCTTCTGGTATCTTTCTAAATCTGTAGTTTGCTCTAAGAAGCAGAGCTCTAGTTAACCCACAGAGTCAACGCCAGATTCTGAACAAGATTCAGAAATGTGCTAATTTGAAGTAATGGTACTTTGATTGTCGAATTCTTAAATCAGTTAAAAGAATGTTTGCAGAACAGAATTAAGACACGGAACAGACTAGTTAATATACCCTCAGAAAGGTTTTTTTCCATTAATGTTAAATATTCATTTGCTCGTTGTTGCAGACCAAAGTCAAACCTCTTTGCCTAAAACATTATGGAAGTAAAATCAGAAAAGTTGATACTTACTGTTCCAGTGTCAGCTCTATGTCAGCTCTATGTGTCTTTTCTGACCCCAGGACAAGACACAAGTTAGTCTCTTTTGCTGGGTGATTATAATGATAATAAATTTATTATTAGTTTGGCTATACATTTCTTGCAATTGACAATAGTGTTTCAGTCTCTTTAAAATACCTGAGATTTAGCAAAGTAATTATTATTTTGCCTGAAGTAATCATAATTCCTCTTTGTGCAAAGAGGAATTCCACCCACATATTGCTTGACAGTAAGTATCAGCGATAGCTGAAGAAGGAGAGACAGGTCATTCTGGTGGCAGAGCAGAAACTACCCAGAAACACTGTAAAAAAACAAGCAGAAGAAACTCAGATATGCCTCCTGAATGTTTAAAGCCCTTATGTGCTTTTTTTTCTAAATTCAACTAAACCTGCAGTACTTTTACATATTACTTATTGCCAAGAAAAGCTAAACGTGCACATCCTGGAGATAACCGTCTCCAAAGTGATATGCTCTGCTGTCCAACAGTGCAGACCAGTGAGGGCTGCCTGAGAGCACAATGCTGAGAGCAGATAAGGAAACTTTGGAAGTGTCGCTTGTGAAGCTTTCTGACAGAGAAACATTTGCAGCAGCTCCTTGAAAAAGTCTTCCTCAGAGGAGAAATGAGAAAGTTAAAACTTGCCCATTTTAAGGAAAACTTCTGGAGGAATCAGTCCAAAGGAGTACTGGGATGTGCACTGAAGGAAGCAGCGAAGAGACACCCTACTGGAGTAATCTTTCAAAGCCTATGAGAAGATGAATAAGAAACCTCTACCACAGAAACATCTGTACAACAAGGGCAGACAAAGGGGAGCATGAGAAGAATATCTGGAGGAAGCTGACCAGAATGGGGAGAAGCTCCTGGTAGGGAAGGAGCTCCAGACTGAGGCATCTTCTAGGGTGAACGAGAATGCAGATAGGAAGGAGGAGCATGAAGAGGAGACTGTGGTAAAATAGACTTTGTCACAAACAGGTAGGAAGAGGTTAAAGACAACTGAGCCAGCCTGGAAAAAGGAGTTTATGTGATAGAATAATAACAGGCTGCAGCTATTTTGAACAAGTCAGGGGAAGAAGGAGAGGAAAAGAATCAGAACTGTTCTAGTTTCAGCCTCGTTTATGCACAGAAAGTATTTCTAAAGTTATGGTGGTGATTGGTTGTGATCAGTGTCTGCACATGTAAATATAATTTCTTCAGCTGCCAGTACTGATGTAAAACCAAACTTGCCCCCAAATAACAGTAACAGGAAAAAAACAATGTTCACATAGGGAAAACAGATTTTTAGTCATCAACAACCTCAGTATATTCAGAGAGATACCAGAACTCCCCAAAGGATACGTAGATCTAGCTAAGCAAATTTGGATAGATATAGGCAGGAAATCTTTGGAAAGGCAATAGCACAAAACATATGGGGATGCTTTACTTACGTTCAGTGTTGTTTTATACTGCCTTATAAAGGTAAGCTGT
This sequence comes from Oceanodroma leucorhoa, assembly GCA_030449065.1. Lineage (NCBI taxonomy): Eukaryota > Metazoa > Chordata > Aves > Procellariiformes > Oceanodroma > Oceanodroma leucorhoa. The sequence goes on along the minus strand of JASVER010000041.1, from coordinate 3,917,825 downwards.
TTCACAGATGCTATTTGCTTATATTAACTAGTTATAACAGGGGTCTGAAATTAATTTTCTGAGCAATTTGGACCATTTCTTTTCGTGTGCTGGGCTCTCCAGATAGCACCTTCAGGGCTGCCACTATGATCTAGATCTATTATATATTATATACTCAAGATTGCCTAATTAAGGTTTAAAGTAATTTTGTAATGCAGTATCTTTCATATCTGAGCAAAATTAAGGTAATTTGTTGGCACTGAAAAACCCGTTCTGCTTTGTAAAATGGACTTATTCAATTTTTCCAGCTGTAAGGGGTCGTTATTAGACTAATCCCATTTATGTTATCGAATTATAAACAAAGAAGAGTAAGACRAAGTAAGCTCATTTTTATAGCCTTTGGCTGTCCTGATGATGCAAAATGAACAACTCAGCAGAAGTTCAATCTTTTGATCTTTAAGCAGTTTTCAGGCATGTCCTTTTGCCTAAAATATGCACATCATTGGCAGGAATAGCAAGATTTTTACAGGCTTAAGTAAAATGTTGTTGCGACCTGTACCTGAAAAGCATTGTCACTGTTCAACCTTCTGCCTTCATAACCTTCAACTTTAATACTGTGCTTGAATGTGAATTTGTTGTGTACTAATAGTCAGAACGAAGTCATTAAGCAAACTGTTGAGCTTTAGGGACAGCAAATTCAGATTTGTTGGTTTTTAAATGTCTTTCTTAGAACAGTGTTCGTGATTCAAATCAGCTAAAATCTGTATTAATTCATGCCTTTGTAATTAATTCTACTGAATCCAGAGCAGTAAAAATACCAGGCAATAAATATGCTGCAATTCACACACATATAAGAGCATAGTCTTCTCTTGCAGCCCTTGTACAGCCTTTGCTATAGTGTTTCAGGAAAGTGCTAGAGCACACGGAAAGTCTGCAAATGATCAAAGATACGTGATGTGTCATCTCAGCATCATGAATGAATTAAATGAAAAATTCCAAAGGCATAAGGCCATTACTRCATACACCAATTTCCATTGTGTTGGTCATTTACTGGGCAAAGCACCTGCACAAAAATGTCTTTTTGACTCCATGAGCAATCCTTACTACTGGTCAAGGGAGTTTGGTAGCAAGAATCCCTTGTCCAGCTAGAAAATGTCAATAAATCCTTCAGGCACATCAGCAAGATAATGCTGGTGAACCAATTTGGGATTGTCTTAAAAAAAAGAGTTGCAGATTTTAGTATTGATAGGAGAAAAATGTGAAAGTCCTATTAAATTGTCAGGTCTGAGAGAAAGCTGGAGAAAGGAATTTTCCCCAATGTATTTTACTTCTGTTGCTGCAAAAGCTGCGACAAACACTTAGCTTCCTTTCAGCCAAGCCCCACATAAAAATGGCAAGAGTCCAAGCAGTTAAAAATAGAGGGATTATCCAAGCCTTTAGATTAAAAGAGCTTGTTTCCTGGTTGCCACATATGCTCCTTCTTAGACCAGGTGCTTATATTCCTACATAAAATACTTCAGGCCCACTTTTCCACTGCTGATAGTCAGAGCACCTAAAAACTTCATTGTCCTCCAGTGGAGTGCTACTAAATGTGTAGCACAGATATTTGATAACCTTCTTGCCAGAGCTAGTGCTGAGCCTGTCCAGCACTTTACAAAAAACTCTGAATATAACTTTTGTGGGTGTTTATAGTATGCAAAGGCTATGAAAACAGAGTTCCTGAATATACTATGGACAGTTTTCTAAAGTCCAGACCTTTTAAGATCTTTTAAAAAATGAGTACAAAGAGGCATATCATAGCCTGGCCAATTACAGCACTCGGTGTGCAAGTAAAACTGTGGAATTTGCCTTCCTGACTTGGACTACTGCCTAAGGCATTGCATAGGTTCAGCATGTCATGCCTTAAAAACACGAACATGAAATCTCAGCAAAATGCTGTGGAACCACATCCACAGGATGGCAGTAGAAAATAGCTGTCAGGAAGTCTACTGTAAGTTGATGACTGCTGTTATGACTCAGAAGAATAGAAAACTTCTCTTCTGAGAGCCACAACAATAAAAGGTTGGACTTAAGGTACCCTGTGAATAATGTTTATTACTCTGGGGATAGATTCTCAGGGCTCAAGAAGAAGAGAAAAAGATAAAGAACTGAAGATAGGTGACTGACTTCTTAATTATGACCAAACCCTTTCTGAGGTATTAAAAAAAGGCAAAACAGGATGACTTCATTTTATAGCACACCTTGAATTCTAAATATTCCTGGCCAAGATTCAAACCCAGATGTCTGGCAGCTGTAGTAAAACTGATGAATTTTCGGTTATCTATCTGATGTAATCTGACCTTGATTTATTCTGTGGGAGATGACCTATTTCTATTCCATTTTCTGTTTAGGTTTGGCTTATTTGTTGCGTCCACACCTTGACAAAGGTTGGTGCTTCCCAAGTTAGTTTACAAGAAGATAGTTATCATTTATGTGAAAGTAATGATTGCATTTTAAAGTAAAAAAATCTCCTAAATGTTACTTCTTCAGAGAATTTTAACTCTCTTCCATTCATATTTATATTACAGGAAGAGCTAGGAAACTGTGCAATGTTATTGCAAGCCCCTTGGGCACACACATTACAACACAACCCATAATTACCTCATTGCACAGTATTTTTTTTCCGCATCACTCTGCCAATGCACAGAACAAAGAGAGCTTGAGGGGTAAAACATAAATGTAGTGAAGAAAACTTGGTTTCCCTCATCTGCTGCAGAAGCTGGAAGATGCACTGTGAATGAGGCTGGGGACTGCAAGATGAGAAAGCACTCTCGTGGTTAAGGTAGCTGAGTGCTGTCAGGACAAAGGATACAATCCATGCCCCTGCCACAGAATTAGTATATGGTGCAAGCAAGTCACTTAAAGCTAACTAAACAGTCATTAAGTATGCATTTCACATTTTCTGCGTGCTCGGCTTAGCACCTTCAGGTTTGTGTTGCTGAAGTGCTGAGCACTTACAGCTGCAGAGGAAATTATACTTTCAGCCCGTTCCCTCTTCTAAAATGCTCAATGACTGGGATTGTTTGTACCACACATGTCAAATTGGGCACCTAAAATTGGTTTTAACAATATTTTTTTCCTCTGTGCCTCGATTTCTACATCACCTCCTTTCAAAGCAGTGTTTGGAAAATACGGGAAGTTTATGAAAGAGTAGGAAAGCACTCTAGGAGCACCCAAAAATATTCGCAAGGCATTTAATATCTCTCTTTCAGAGCAGAGCTTCCATGGCTGTGGAATAGTTTGGTTTGGCCCTCAAGAGGGTCATGACCAACCAAAGACTTTTCAGAACCTGCTGACTGCTGAGCAGTCCAGAACAGCACAGGCCATTAAGAAGATAAGGCAAAAGGCAAGAGAAAAGATGAGACAAAAGATGAGTTAATACAAGTTCTTTACATTGTGGGGCTGGATTAATTAACTTGCTTATTGGAAATCAGCTAGTTGATAGCTAGTCATCGTGAGTGTCCTTTAAAATTTGTGTATTGAAAAGTAAAAAAAAAATAATAATAATATCAAATGATTATTCATTACCACCATGTGTGTTGTCTGGAAGACAGAAACCTACCTGTGACTAGCAGTAGTAACATATCTTCACCTTTTAACACAACTTCATCATCTGCCTGAGAACCATTTGAAATCTATACAGTCTCTAACATCTCTTATTTTAACAGTTGTGCAAATCAACTGAGATTTTAAAGAATACGCAGGCAAAAGCTATGCTACAATGGCATGAATTTGAAAGTAGTCATCAAGAATTTACAACAAACTACTTAACTACCTCAAATCCAGGCATTAGTAAATTAAAATGTAAATAGGTAGATGAGTGAATGAATACGGAATCCAAATCTGTTAATATTTTGAAGCAACCTTAACTTGCCCTGCGGGCAGTTGAAGAAGAGGAAAATGAAATGTGTGCCGTGTATCATATACACTACACATTTCCAAATTGCTCACCACAGCCCTACCCAGCAAAAAGCCAGTATGATCCCTAAATAACCTGGAGTACGATTTATGAAACACCTTTTGTACTACCCTGCATGACACTGGCAAAGCCCCAGCGGTTTGGCAACTGGCTGGTCTCCAAGAGGAGTTGTGCGGCAGGAACAGGAGGGGCTGCCCAGCCTGGTCTCTTGAGCATGGTAGCATGAACTGGCCTCCTTCCACACGCTTTTCTTTCAGTCCAACCTCCAGCTGCACTTTGCTGCTGGTTTGTGGTTATTTCACTGGTTGGGAGTAGGGAAAAAGTACATATTGGAATAGTAAAACAGTGATAGTGTGAGCAAAGTTGTGCCTAGATTGCCTTTTGAGGGGAAACTGGAAGCAGTTTCAGAGCCAAATTCACTCTGGATGCAGCTTTAAAGTAAAAGAAGACATTTTAAGCATGAAGGGCCTCGTATGCAAAAACAGATCAGGCAAGTTCATGTACCATATATGTCTGGAAAGGCTGTTCAGCTCTACAGATGCTTGCAGAACCTGGCTATTCCTGGCAAACTGTGGCAAGTTGTGCCAGGCTATGGAGATCAGAGGAGTCTTAGAAGGAAAGACAGGACCACCAGAGATAAAAAAATGTCAGGGAACAAAGTGTGGGAAGCAAGTTATTTGAGTCCCTGCAGGTATTAATTTTCAAATAGTTCTATGAAACATGAAGAAGCTTTGCCCCAGTCTAAAAAAAAACATATCTAGGAAGTGACTTCTATATAACCCAGCTGGCAATATCTAGCAGTGATGGTTCCATCGCTTTTGGAACTTTGGGGAAAAAAAATCTCATCTACAGTATATCAGCAATGTCTTTCTTGGCACAGGTAGGTTCGGCCTAACAGCCTTTTTATGTTGATACTATAAAGTGATAAGTTTTCTATCTGAGCTGTTGCAAAAAGCCTTAACAACCCAGTTGAAAGTAAATTTCTGAGATGGAATTCCAGACAGCTATTATTGCGTACACAAGCTTTTTAAAAAAGAAAAATGGGGAAGAATTTGCTACAATCCCAAAGCTAGCAGAAACTGTTACGAACAACTATTATTTACAAATATAGATGCTCTATAAGTATCAGTTACATTCCTTTTATCATTCCTAGTAATGAGTACTATTTTTGCTTCCATTAACACCAATGGCTTTTCCATTATTTTTCTTTACTTCATTTTAAGAAAATACTTGCGGCTGCTACATTCAGGAATACCAAAAAGATAGCTATTTCTAAAAGATATTTATTAGAATTACATCATAGAGTTCGGATGATGGAATAATTCTTGCTAGAAGAGCAATTTCCTGAGGTGTAATGAAAACAGTAGTGCTTAATATTAAAGCTTAGTGCTTTGGATTCATAAGTAGCCTAGTATGGTTATTCGATACAACCACAAGAATGGACATAGATTTCTAGTGTGAAGAAACATATACTTTTAAAATACCAATGAAAAGAAAACAGAGAAGCCAGTCTACAGCCTTCCTTTCCTGATGGACAATACTAAAGCCAGTTGCACCTCTGTCCAAAAACTTAGATTTGCCAGCAAGGCATCAAGCATTTATAAACTGGAAATATTTTTCACCATATTTGAAAATTCTAGTGAATGACATAAGGAATAACACTGTGACAGGAGAAAGGACACACTGTCCTTTAGCAGGAATCTGGGCAATTTTATGTAAAAGTTGTTTAAGGAGGGGAAAGGGGAGAAATATCCCAGTCTATTCAAGAAAATGTGGCTTTTACATTTTTATACTCGACGTACAACCGTGTGTGACTTGACTGTTCTTCCTTCATTCCACTAAATGACATAAGATCAGCATTAAAAAGTACTCTGTATCTGAAAAAAAACCCCACATGTCATCTAGCAGCAATGCTTGCAGGACATGAAAATTGTCCTGAGCTTTCCTGCAAGAGCCGTGAAGAGTCAGGAGCAGTGTCCAAGACATTTTTGTTACCTGCATAACGCTGAGTATGTACACTCCTAGAGACCCTGCATACAAATTCGTAGCAGACTGATTAACAGCTCAGCATGGTTCAAGCCCACAATCTCTTCCAGAAGATGCTGTTCAGCTCCAGAAAGTGATTTCTACTATCATCCCCACCATTTTACAGCCAATAGACAAATGCAGCTATATTGCTATTTTGGACCAACTACTGCCTTCATAGCCACTGGCACAAGAGGAAACCCAGAAATATTCCATTACTGTTTTCAGAAATGCTACTCATTAGCTGTGTTTTAAATGAGAGTAGCAGTTAGACCTTCTTTTTTCGTATGAAACTACATTTGTGGTATTTTCCTGATTAGGTGATATTTGATGCAAAATACATAACAAATAGCTCAAAAAATGCCTTTTTTCCCCTTGCTATTCATAAGACAGACTGTTTGTTCAGTCCACTCAAAACATCACTACGGCTGTAAAGCTCATACATAACTGTTTCTATTTATCATTTCTGCTGGTATATAGAAATAGTGTCAGTGAGGTTAGGGGACAAGTATCTGCACATACCTTCTGTCTGTAGGATACAGCTCCACAGTGATGACATCTAGAGAATTCCATGCTGAGATGGTGAGGCCATTGTAGAGGCACAGCATACCTATCATCATGGATTCACTGGTCCCAAACCACAGGAAAAAACAGCTGATACCAGAGAGAACCATGGAACCACCTAGGTACGAGACAGGTGAAATGAACACGAAGTGGAGCTGTATTTAAAGTATGATCTTTGTTTGTTTTGTCTAATGTTTCTATTCACACAGTGTAGATAAATAACTGACCCATATATTTGAGGTAGAAACTAAAAAGAGACCTCCTCTGCTGGTAAGACCAGTCAGGCAGACCTCCTCAAATATTAGGATATATCATAAAGTATTAAGCCGGAACCCTCTCTGAACTCCCAAAGCAAGCTGCTTGGGGAAAACTACCCCATTCTTCCTTGTTCGTTATCTTCTGCAATTACACGAAACTGCTTCATACATTGTAGCAATAAAAACACCGAATGGGAATTGCATTTATATAGAGATATTCTCCCAGAAAATTAACACAATGAACTACCACATACTTATTGAAAACAGATTTGACATTGCAGATAATCTGCAGGAGATATCTTTCAACTGTGTTACTTTGCAAAATAGATAAGAGGCAAAGGACTGCTGACTCTTCTGAGGAGCTGCTCCACTAGCTGAGGGTCACCTGTGCACACCTTGCTTTCCTTTCAGCTAAAGACAAGCCAACGGTCAGCACCCTCTAAAAATCTCATCCCAAATGCCTAAATAACGGTCTTGTAATATCAGCATGGAAGAGCAATGACTGATAATGTGGCCTAGCAGAACTGGTTACAGAACCCTTTGTTCCTGCAGTTTCTAAATTGGGAGCTTTTTAAAATGACACTTATGATGCTGCATAAACGAAGTATCTGCAGAAGGAATGTTTTGCATCTCTCTGAACCAAATCCTTTAAAAAGAGAACATGTTACTTTATCAGGAGAGCTTTAGGTTTTGGCGTTGCTCCCCATTTTAAAGTGAAGCCCCTACCTAGCATCGTTAATCGTCCAATTCTATCCATCAGGAGAGCGGACACAATATTCCCTGGTAACACTGCCAAAGTTCCCAGGAAATTTACAAAGTAAATCCAGTAGGCACTGTAGTCGTCATCGAAAGAAATCTGGCATCCTGTCCTGATGTGGTAAAATGTGCAATTTATCAGTTCACTGTCAACAAATTTATATTGCTCGAGATCTGTGGAAAGAAGAAAAAGAAACATTTCAGCTAACAGCTGACTCCATGTGCAGCTTTTGATTAAAAACATTTCAAGTTTAGGCAACTTTAATGACAACTCGGAGCTTTCACTGCTTCGTATAATGGGACTAGTTATTGCTGTTAGTTTTGATATCTTTTTATCTTAATAGAAAAATATGCAAAGCTCATGAAAAAGAGCAACTAAGGCCTGGAATTAGGCAAGTTATAGTAATGTATTTCAGCTCTGCTTGGACTGTATTTGGTTAAGGCCTTTCAGCACCATCTGGTCTTGCACAAAAAGCACTGGGTATCTGCAAACTTCTATTGTTCAGTCTTTCTCGGTATCAGACCTTCTATTTCCACACCAGACAGCCTTTCAGATAAGATTGCTGATCATGCTAAGTTTGGTTTGACTTCCTTTAAAGTGAAACGTTTCTACAGAATTCAGATTAAACTAATTTTCATTTCTAAGAAGGCCTCATCCTCTTCAGCTCGAACATGGATAACTTACCACATACAACTGTTCAGGCCATTCTTCTTCCAATATAATTTCAGAGATCTCTCCCTATACTTCCACTTTCTTTCGTTCCTCCCGTCAGACTTATAACCCTGAATCAAGAATACCTTCCTTCCATGCAAAGAAAGCTGGGCGTTGCTTGCTCTGACACCTAACTCTATTACTAATATGATTGCTGGAGTTACAGGAAAGCGGTAAGAAGCGCCCCGTCTTTCCAATAAGCTTATTGGCCATGTTCTACTTTCAGTTATGTTTTATTAAACTGAAAATAAAAAAAAAGAGTCCTCTGTTTAAACATATGAAAATACATATAAATAAAACATACTTTCAGTTATGTTTTATTAAACTGAAAGAAAAAAAAAAGAGTCCTCTGTTTAAACATATGAAAATACGCATTCCTATTTTTCCTGGAACACTTAAGAGGGTGTAAATTATTATAGATCAGATATTTTGAATCCTGAACTCAGATTCCCATGCCACAGCAAGCACAACGAACAAAGTATTTCACCAGTCCCATTTAGACTAAATAAAAGTACACTAGTTAAAGCTACCAGTAAAGCAGTAAATATATTTTTCCTCTCCAGACTGAATCTCTTTAGAGGTGACTAAAATCAAAGAGATATTTATTATCTGAGTCAATATTAGGACTGCGGTATCTCTAGTGCTGGTGTGATCTTTTCATTTTTCTGTTATAACATTACAGAGGCCTGTTGCTTTTTATAGCTTTTTATTCCCTACAAGAGGGCGTCTTGTATGCCTTACTAGAAATCTAGAAATTATAAATGTAAGATGAGAACACGCAGCTGAATAATGGATTTTCAGGGTTTTTTCTCATAATACCTGTGTTGTAGAAGGTGGTATTCACAAAAGTACAGTTCCTGAAGTAAGTGTTCAGTGAAGTAATGTCTTCAAACACACAGTTCTTAAAAAGTGAATCTTCAAAGGTTACTGATTTAAACTTCATCATAAAAAATCTGCCCAATAAAAATAATTTCTGTCAGTCTACCTTCATAGGTTAGAAAGAGCAACAGGTCAAGCTGATGCAGCTATACAGGTCTAAAAAATCTCAACCCTAGAAACAGTGATTCCTTAAAGGCATTTTGGAGACGTAATCAATGATTAACTGATTCTAGAATACTATCGTTCAGAAAAAGCATTAATACGACAAATAACTCCATTTAGCTAGTGGCCACATCTGGTGATACAATTTCTTTGATAATATTTCTGTTAGTACTTGTCCGTAGCCACCAACCAAAACCAAGGTCATAACATTCATGGAATAGCCTTGTAAAATCACTATTACTTGTAATTTGACATTACAGTCGGAAATCGGGATATCATGCTCCAGAAACTCAGTCTCTTGGAACAAACAAGCACCTGCTGGTACCAACAAGCTGGAAAGCAAGAATTTTTTAAACAACCTTTATGTCTCCAGATGAACACAATGGGTGTCGTGTCAGGCTCAAATGCAAAACATACTGGTCCAAGTGTTAAAAAATGGTTTAGCAAAATCATTTAACATGAGCACAACAATTACATTGCCAGTTATACAGCTAGATACCTAACTGGAAGTATGTGTTTGTTACTCCTGTGTCTGTGGATGCAATTGCAATTACTATGTACATAAAACAGGTATAAACAAATGGTAAGTAGCTTTTCTTATTTCTGAACAATCTCCTTCCTACTGAGTCTCATTTAACTCCTAGGTCTTTGATCATGACTGTCAATCAAGTCATTCACAGAAAAAGTCAATGACGAAACTTATTACTAGCAGTAACTTTTTACTTCAATGTTACTAGACTAAAACAATGCTGTAAGCCTTTTTTAGTATAATTCTACCAAATAACATCATTATGCTAACAAAAAAAAAAGACAGATGTAGCAATACATCATTATTTTTGTGATGTCTTTTATTTCACATGAAGGTGTGGAAAAAGCTACAACTAAAAAAGGGCAGTTTTGCTGGCAGACGTCACCCAAAGCGGCAACAGTTTGAAAGGCAATGCTTTAATTGTTATATGGTAGTAAGAACTGTTGAAATGGCAAAGTTGTCCGAACACAGACCTGGCTCTGCTCTAATTAAACCTGGTGTGACTAGCTAAGTATTTTTCTTATTACAAGACTAATAGTAGGAATAGGAACACACAAAATATGCTACCTATGAAATAGTAGGAATTAAACTCTCTCACCAATAAAGTTGTTTTGGAATCACATCTTTATGAGAAAGGAGAGCAAAAGCTAATTGTATTTATCACAGGAAAAGACTTACTAGCTAATGAATTCTCTTTGTGTATTGGTCAGAAAAATGGTGTTTTCAGACCATTAGTTTTAGTTCCTATATCATTTATCATTTGTGACAGACTCTGATTAAAATCAGGCTGGTATTCAGTGTCAACTCATTATCATTTTTCATGTAGCACTTTCCATTTTAAAATGTAGCCTAATTCCAGAGGAGAACAAAGAAAGTTTAGCAATTAGATTAATCAGTTGGAACAGAAATGACAGATTACATGTCCTACATTCTTCTGATGCACTTTTTACCTTTGGACAGGAAACATGTTGTGACTATATTAAAATTAGTGTTGTGATGATTTGAATTAAAACCCAACAGAAATGTAATGAAGTAAAAAGTCAAGTATTGATGGATCTTCTAGTTAAGAAAGAACATGAAGGAAACACCGAGATTGAGGGTGAGTGGAGTATTGAAACATTTGTGGGGAAAGAATATCAAATGAGTTCATACTTCTGTGGAAAATSTCTTGTGAATCTCAAATAACTGTCAGAGGCCTATTAAATTTGCACATTTGAAAGAGTAAATTAGTGGTTTAGAGTAGATTAATGATAGGCTTAGTGTTTTACAAGAATTTTCAGTTCAAACTGATAAAACCTCTGTTGACAGAGTGCTGTCAATTACTGACAGTAAACAGTTCTTTGCTTTTAGGAGAACATCTACTTCCTGGAAAGGAGTGAAACTGGGAAGCTATGGCTATTTTAAAAATGAGATTACTGCTATTTTTTGTCTGCAATGCATAAACCTTTAACTGTGTCAAAACTCAAGTTATTATAAAAATAATTTTAAAAGCCACATATTACCAAAATAATTAATTTTATTCACTTAGATATGGATTTTCACATGGAAATAATAATTACTTAGCAGCATGACATCCATGAGACCATTCACATGGTTGTTCTGTATAGTTCTTAAGAGAAATGAGATACCTAAAACAGCTGTGTTTAATTTTCCCCTAAGATATCTAGCTATCTATCTGTACAGTCTAGATAGAGCATTAATATGTTTCAATTCAGTTAAAAAACACAAAAGCCATTGCCAACGTGTTGTTTTCCGTTTCAGAGCTGTTCATACTCTTTATTGATTTACAGTAATGTTTAGCTTTTATTTTTCTGTGATAAGACCCGAACATCTCAATGTTCAGCATTTTCACAGAAGCATCTTTCATTGGTATAAGAAAAGAACCAGCAACAGAGATGAAAGTATGTCCTTCCCCAGCTCCCTACAATATGCTGCATGTGTTGGGTCTGAAAAGCTTTGAATCCCACTGTGAAAGGAAGTATCATTAACTTAGGCTTTTCAGTCTGTTTTTCAGGATGACAAGGAAGCTGGGTTTGCATGGGGGATCCTCACACAGGAACCACCAGGGCATGTGCGGGTCCACTTCTCCCTATGCTCCACAAGTCATAAGAAATCAAAGAAATTCCCATTAAAAAGTAACAAAMCCATCTATCATTAGCTAATAGAGAAAAATACTAGATTATTAGGACATGCTTTAAAACATGCATTTGTTTATCCCAGCCAAGTCAGGATATTAGGAAATCTCTAAACCTGTCATTGATGTATTCTCCATTGCTGTGAATCTGATTTTCCAGTGTGAAGTTGAAGACGAAATGTGAAACCTCCTCATTGCGGAAATGTTTCACTCGGGACGCGTACTCGTCTGACTGCAGATGTTTAATGACATCAGGAAACCAGACAGATAAGCCATAGTAGCTGTGAAAAACACAAAAAGCTCAGTCGCCAATCTCACTTGTTCGGAAATCTGTGCGAGGTGAGGACGAGCAGCTCCTTAGGCTGCTTATGTGATGAAGCAGTTGCTCCATCATAATAAAATCCTCCATGATATCAAATATTGAAAGATGCTGACCCCAGAAGATGCCAGTTTTCTGAAGCAGATATTCTTGATGAGTGAGGCTTGCAACCAAGAACAGACTAACCAATAAATATAACATTTTGTGGAAAGATACTGAACAAAACTTTTCCAAATAAAAAGAATAATCATAGTAACAGAGATTTGCATGCAGATGATTCTTCTGTCTCTCAAGTCTGTAAAAAATGGTTTAAGATCTCAACCACTCTTACCCAAAAGACAGGGTGAACCATACAGCTGTAAGTTTGATCGTATTATCCTTCACCGGGTAGTTGAAGCATCTCATAAACGTCAACCAAATCTGTAAATCGTTAGGAAATACATTTATATTAAATCATATTTTGAACAACTTTGTTGAATGATAGAAGCTTTCTGATTCTGATTTGCTTGCTTCTTCAGGGCATCAGAGAGAGCAGATCAGCTCTTTGATACTGGTCATAGCTGTACTTCTCATACAAATATATTCATCTCCATCTATAGCCAGGTTGTGCGTGTTCTGTGAATTTCCAGCTTCTTTTCATGGAATCATAGGATAGTTTAGGTTGGAAGGGACCTTTAAAGATCATCTAGTCCAATCCCCCTGTGATAGGCAGGGACATCTTCCACTTGCTCAAAGCCCCATCCAATCTGACCTTGATCCTTTCCAGAGATGTAGCATCCAGAACCTCTCTGGGCCACCTGTTCCAGTGTATCACCACCTTCATCATAAATAATTTCTTCCTATGTCCAATCTAAATCTATCCTCTTACAGTTTAAAACTGTAATCCCTTCTGCTGTCACTACAGGCCTTGATAAAAAGTCTCTCTCCATCTTTCTTATAAGCCCTCTTTATATATAGAAAAGCCACAGTAAAGTTTCCCTGTTGCCTTCCCTTCTCCAGGCTGAACAACCCCAACTCTCTCAGCCTTTCCTCATAGGAGAGGTGTTCCATCCCCCTGATCATTTTTGTGGCCCTCCTCTGGACCTGCTCCAACAGGTCCGTATCTTTCCTGTGCTGAGGGTTCTAGAGCTGGACACAGTACTGCAGGTGGGGTCTTACCAGAGCAGAGTAGAGGGGCAGAATCACCTCCCTCCACCTGCTGGCCACGCTTCTTTTGATGCAGCCCAGGATATGGTTGGCTTTCTGGGCTGCAAGCACACATTGTCGGCTCATATCAAATTTTTTATCCACCAGTGTGGACTGTGTCTGTTAATTCCCCCCTGCTCTGATCATTTCAAACTTTCCTAATCTCTAGGCAGCTTCATTTCACTGTCAAATAAACCAGAGATCTTGTCAGAAATGTGTTCTTCTCACTTCCCAGTATTACACTGCTTTAAGTTTAGACAAACTATATTCCATAATTCAACAGGGACACACTCAGAGTCTCATCTACCATTACCTATCACAGATAGAAATTGGTACTTTAACTATATGAGGAAAAGCTGGGACTACCCCCAGGTCAGAGACACTACAGCAGAGCATCTGAGAGTGAGAATGGTGTTTTCCTCTCTCTCTCTCATCTCAAGATCCTTCTCTTGAAGAGAAGAGGCAGTCTGCCCTAGGAGGTTTCAGCACACATCATGTAACAAGGAAGGTGCTCTGACCCAGGGGCTACTCCAGTCAGATAACAAGGACGTGAGACAACCAGGCTGCAACTCCTTTAAAGCTGGTTTAGTAACAAGGCTAAATCATAACATTTCAATATTCAACTGTTCCATTTTTGGACAAATAACTATAAAGTACACACTTTCTGGATTTTTTTTCCACAGGGAAAATGCCATTTTTCCAAGCAAAACAATTTTGTGACAAACCTTGGTTTACAACACTTCATCATAGCTCTGGAGAACTTTAAGACGCCAGATTTTTAACAGCTGTGAAAAGCTATTTTTGACATTTTTTGGTTTTTTTTTGTCCTTTTTTTTAAATTAATGAGACTCTTCTCAATTTTCATTACAAGGTTCAAAGATACTGCATAATTTTGGTTTTACAAAAAAGTAAAAAAGGATATGGAGCACAGTCTCAGTGAGCTGGTATTAAACTCTCTAAAATAGCTCTAATATAGTTTTCTGGTAAAATATCTGACATGACTAAAAATACATGCAGATATGATGCCTTATAGTGGTTTTACTGACATTCATTTACACAATTTATTCACTATTTTACCATTTGTAAGTAATGTGGTAGCCTCAAGTTCCTGCTGATAATATTTCATCTCATCATGTGTCACCTTTTTTCATAGGTATATATTGTTATGCATTCCCAGGACATATTACATTGTGGTGCTTGGGAATATGGCTATGTAATTATTAGCTATCACTTGTGTGAAGACCAATGCAGCATTTTCCTCCTCAGAAGTTGGGACCAACCTCTGTGATTCACCTGTGCCTCTTCTGGGTCAGGAAACCAGAACCTTACACTGATTCCTGAATCTCCCAGTTGCATGGAAAATGTGGTATTGCAGTTATCACCAGCATGAGCTCAATCAATCCATCCCATTTCTGAAGACTAATTAAAAAGAAGAAAGGTAATTACAGAAAGGAATTACAGAAGGTAATTACAGAAGGTGTTGTTACTTACACCATATAGCTCTGTGCGAATTCTAACGAAACACCTCCTGTACCAAGTTCCTGTATCGCTCTCTATTTCTATGAGCTCATCTATCTGCTTTGGAGTTTTGATTCTGTTAACCTAGAAATAAAAACAGAACAGCAAACATTTGCATTTTCTTGAATCATTAACTCCCTGTTGAGCAGTATTGGAAGGTTTTAATAAATCCCATAAACTAAAAATTAGCAGATATTAAATCTGTGTCTGCATTGGAAATGCTTTAGAAATACAAAGGAATAGTAGCACACTACAATGCCAAAGTTCATTATGGATGCAGCTGTATTGGAAAAGCTCTACTTTCAAAGTATGCAGGAAATCCATTTTGTCTGACTGAAACAAGCTGTTACTGTCAGGTTCTGCTGGTGTTGCTGTATATACCCCTAATGTCACAAAGGATAAAACATTATTTAATCCCTCAGTTAAATATGTCCAGAGTTTGCTATCAAGTTGTTTCTGACTTGCTATCAACAACTTACTTACAACATTGTTGAAAGTCTATTGATTAAAGATACAGTAATGAAAATAGAAGTATTTGAAATGTCAAGAATTAATAGTTGAATAATGTTTTTCTTTTTTCTTATTTCCTGTAGTGTTGGACAAGGGAACTCTCTTTGTCTTTTGGATGTTGACTTTAACTACCCTTTTTAATGAAGACAGAAAAAGTTAGGTGAAATGATCTGGAACCACGCATGTGATTGCTGTTATGAGCAATCATCTACTTCATCTAAAGTGAAATAAACAGAGGGAAAAAATACAAAATTACCAGTGACAGAGAATGTGATGTTGCCTACAATGCTAATTTTCACTTGCACTCTCCTGTGTAGCAGAACAAGAATGTGTTATATGGTCTTTCCAGACACAGGACCTGACAAACTTATACCACTGTATGGTTTTGGTTTTGGCTTCCACTCTGGTCCCAGGTTCATAGCGATATCACAAAAGCAGTGTATTCATCCACAGTTTTTTAAAAGAGAAGACAAATAAAGAACGGAAAGAAAATAAATAGAATGGTGAAAGGCATTGACATATAAGGAGGGAGAGAGCAACAGACTGAGTGTTCAATGTTTGACTGCAGTTTCTGAAGGTAGCAATAGGTTGTGTTTCTTCTTAATAAAATGAGGACACCACCACCCACAGATGTATCATAGTGGATTACAGGACATCAGGGAATAGCACTATTGATGGTAAAGCTCTGGTTTTCAGCCCACTGTTTTTACAGATGTACACTGTTTAAGATGCACCAGCAGCCTCATTTCGTGAAAAAAAACCAAACAAAGCCCACTGAGTGGTTTTAGCTATAACCACCCTAATTTCTTAAATACTGCAGCTCACTGTCTTGCCAAACCATGACTGTAGCTAAAGCTTGTACCTTCTCGTCATGCCTCTTCCAATAGCAATAATCCTGTCTGCATCATTCCATTGATTTTAAGCTCTTCTAAAACTGCTTTTATGAAACATGTTATACAAAAGACTGAGTTGAGTCCTCCAAGATTATTTAAGATCTCATACATACAGACATCCTCACATGCCACATCTACTGGCAGAAAGGGCGTGCATTTTGAATCACTCTGTATAAACCAGTACCACTCTTGTAGGCTCAGGGACAGCCTTTTCACCGTCCTGGCCACCTGCCTCCTTAGGAGCTGTGGAGGCTGGGGAAACATGTATATATCCTAGGACCACTGTATGTGACTGGGGACAAAAAGCCCCTGGCCTTGATGGTTCTTTAACATAAGAAAAGTCCTATTGAGTCAAGACAATGGTCCATCTGGACCATGCATATTCAGCTGTCAGTATATGAAGAATGAAAGAAAAACCAATAAAGAATACCTATTTTGATGAAAATGAAACTTCTGTTTAAAAGAAATGGCTAGAAATATGGAATGTTTTAAACTTTATAAAATCAAGGCATGCTGCAAAGGAAAATGTTTGCAGAAAAAAAAGATTAATAAATACATGGCAATGAAAGGGTGGAGAGAATTTTGGTTTTTAGGATGCAAAGATTTTTTTTTTTTTTTACTTAAACATTTAAACCAATAGATCTAATGAATGTATATTTTAAGGACCCAGGAAGGTAATTAAACATGTACATAAATGTCTAACTTGGGTAAGAATAATAATAATAGAAGATACTATCAACTTACTATCATCTCTGCTAATGTCACTGCTCTCAGGTGAGATTTTCAAAAGTATTAAGAGCCTCCACCTCCATAGTCAGTAACTAGAATACATTCACTTTGGAATTTCTAACTTTAAACCCAACTGTTCATCAGTTGATGCCTTCTCTGTTCTAAAGGGTTGAAGATAAGATCCTCAATAATATGAGTGAAAAGAATAAACATGACTTGTGAAAAAAGCTTCTAGGAAAAGATGACATCAATATAATTAGAAAAACATACAAAAGAAAAGCACACTAAAAATATAGCAGTAATGGAGAAAAAGTTACATCAGCTGTAGAGTTATAAAACATAATATCAAAGTGTATCTGATGTAACTAGTGACATGAAGTGGAGAAAAATACATAAGTCACGGAATGGTACTGGATGAAGAAGCAGGGTTTAGGAGCGCTATGTGAATAAATTACTGAGACAAAATCTCACAATATCCAGGACTAACTTAAATTAAAAAAAAATGAAAGACTAAAAGGATGTCCCAAACAAATTATGCATAAGTTCTTTGCTTTCTGGGTTTTATAAGATGAAGTGCTGATATTGTCCAATGAGGAGACAATGATGTGTTTTCTAATCATATTAATACAAGCTAAAAATTGGGACTTTTATACATGTGTAACCTTGACATAGAGTACAGTATTTCTAATCTTTCAACTCCTCGATATCTGGAGTAGAGTTTTCCCAATGTCCATGGCAGAAACTGACAAAAATCCCAAGAAAGTGATGTTTTTTCCTTATTCATGCCTTATTCATGCCTTATTCATGGCTGACCAATTAACAAAAATAGCTATAAATAAATTGCTGAGTTCAACATGGTTCAGTGTCACATTTTAACAACTGTAGAGAGAAAGACTTGTTAGATCACAAGAACGGGAAACAACAAGCATGTGCTTTGTTTTCTTCTCTATAGCTGCTTTAGGAAGTGGTTACGATTACGTCAAACTGATGTGAGACTGTGGCTGATCTTCCTCCCACCTTTTGCCCCAGCACATTTCTGTCTTCTTCCTCGTGCCTAAACCAACACCGTAGCGGGACAGGGTCTGTGCTATGGCTGACTGTGCAAGCAGTCAATGAACATCAACGCTGACAGAAGAAAAACAAAGAGTGACTGGGGGCAGGCATACTCTGTCTGAAAGCAGCTCAGATCGTGAAATTACACCCTAGCTGCATGGTGTTAGGCAAATCCCTTTACTCATAAATGAAATCAGAAAATAAAATATTAGGTTAGATGGGATTAGGGGTAGGTCACCGGTGTATCAATAAATGTGGAATTAACATGATACATGTGCTAACCAGCCTTTCAGTCTAAATATAGGAGTTCTTGAGCTTCTTTGTGGAAAAAATTAAATGGAGCCAACGGAAACTACATCCAAGGCAATAAACTGCAATTCTCAATGCAATAAAGTTATATGGTCAGATGGTCATTCCTCAAGACTGCCTGCAAATGCAGAACCTTTAAGAGGATTTCTTAATTGAGTTACATGTGTATTAAAGGAAGAAGAAAGCCTCTGGAAGAGGAAAGACATCCCACACATGGCTCTGAGAGGGAGCAGAGTGCCAGCACTCCCACAGCACAATCTGGAAAGGCAGACTGGATTTCAAAGCAAGAAAATGCCTTCTGCTGTTTGGTCCTACTGTATCCAGGAAGACAAAATTGTTGTTTATATTCTTCATAAATAAGGAAGATGCTATAAAAAAGTTCCACATCTGAATTGCCAATTTCTCCTCCAAATAGAAACAATTTATCAATTCTTTTAATATGGTCTTATCATTAGACCTGCAAGTCAACAAGATGCAGTTGAGCTTCCAAGATATTTTGAGAAAATTGAATGTCTGAAATTACTATCTCACAGAAGTGAAAATGGATTTTGTAAAAATATTACTTTAGCTGATAAAAATGGAAAAAAAATTTCAAAAGCTTTAAAGACACAACTGCCAACTAATTCGGACATTTATGCACCTACTGTTATTATTAAGTGTGAAGTAAACTTAATAAATAAAGCACTGATGGAGTCTACTAAGTATCTTGGTACACCAGAGAAAATTATCACACTGTGGGTTCATATGCTCAAGAATATGCTGGCCAAAGGCCCATATCTTAACATCTGATGTATATACAACAATTTCAGTAGGAATTCGGTTTTATATTTAGGTATTTAGAGTGCAAATTATTGGCTTTGGCTTTGTCATGCAGAGTATTAATATTGATTCTTTAAGACCTCCAGGCCTTGCCAGTCAGCAAGCTCGCTGATGTGCTAAGCAATTAGCTTTAAAAGCAATACTCACTGTGAAGACTTTCTCAGGCTGACCACGAGCTCGCATGTTTGTGTCATGAATTTGCTTGAGTATCATCCAAGCTTCATCATGTTTTCCAACCTAAACATTTGATCAAAACATTCAAGCAAAACGTACATATGGATTAAGATATTTACTATAGTCACCGAACAATCTTAATGTCTGTTTTATAGAGGTCATGATGTAAACTCAGAAATAATTTTGACTGGAATCTAAAAACTGTTTGGAAAGTTATACCTCTAGCAAGAACCGCGGGCTTTCTGGCATAAAGGTGAGGGCTACCACGGAAGAGACACAGGGCAGTGCGCAGACGATCACAAATACTCGCCAGCTGTGGAACTGGTAGGCAGAGCCCATGCTGAAACTCCATCCTATGAAAGCAGAAATTCACAAAATGTAGAGAAATAAGGAGTATTGTACATGGGAGCCTGCAGCTTCTTGGAGATGCAAAGTGATACCTGTATTTAAATGAAGCCTGACTGATCTCTTCTATTTCCACAAATATTGATGATTTCACAAATAATCTTACACTATGAATTTCAGCGTCTTGCATGTGAGTAGTCATGCTGGAAAATGGCCATGTTATGCGGAGTGGGAGACTTTCTTATGCAGGGGTAAAGAAGCCTCTTTCAAGCCTCTCAGAAAAATCTGCATAAAGGTAGTTATGTGAACCAAACAGGGACACCATCACCATACATAAGAATACATATACAGACAAACAGTTTTCCATGAACACTGGAAGAAGGGAGAATTAAAAATCTACACTCAGATGATATATTTTATGAAATTTTACAGCCTTTCTTACTATTATCAACTTTTTCTACAAAAAGTTAATTTCAATACTCTTAATAGGAGTCTCCTAATGTAATACAGTGCAACACATAAAGCATTTACAGTGCCTAACTTCTGTTTCCATCTTGTTCCAGAGCACCATACCGCTCCTTAAATTCTGTTAAAAGTAAACTGACACTCATCCCCTCTGTCCCACAACTAGATGTACAGGAAGAAATACTCAGTATTTAAACTTCTACCTGAGATGAGCAACCTTAACACTGAAGTAGAGAGAGAATTTATGATTATATAAAGAGATTAAGAAAAAAGAACAACAGGAAAACAACTCTCCTCATCTGAGAAATTTATCTTGAGGTACATCTGAGTGCTGACTAATAACATGTTGTAGAAACCATTGTTAAAATATACTGAGAAGACCACAAAAGGAAATACTGGAAAACCTGCATGTGAAACTGCAGGGCTGGTAGTTCAGCTTTTTAATAATATATCTAATTGTTTGGTATATTATGGCTGGACTATTGAAATGCTAGAATTGTAAGAAAACTAAGAATTTCTCTTAAGAAAGAGAAAAATATTATTCGGGTAACTACCTGGACTTTTAGTCTGGCTTTAATACAGCAGAAATTTTCAAGTAAAATTTTTAAAGATAGCTTATTAAAAGATGAGTGGAAGACAAGAGTAACGATAAAGGACAGAAGAGGTTATTRGAAAAAAATGGAATCCTAGCTAATGAAAGAGCTGACGCCAGATTAATCTGATATATTTCTTCGCTAACTGATTTTTCTAGACAAAAGACATGGTTAATTAAATCTGTCTGGATGTCGGTAAACAACTGGTACAACATGGTAACAAATGACCTATTAAACAGTTCTTCAAAGGAGGTATTTATCTGTTAAATGTATAGTGTATTTTGAAATTTAAAGATCTCATGCTGTGGATCATAAATACATTCTTGGAAAAAAAATCTCTTCTTATATTAAAGTACTTACATATTGCCATATGAAAAATACAGTCAACCCATGATTTATTTTTGCCCTTTATCAACAGCTCAGTGAAACATTTTGATCTGCACACTCGGAAACCTGGTTTTTCTGGTCTCCTACAAACTTCCTGTGTTTCTGAAATGATATCAGCTTGCTGTACAGCTTGTTTACCCCTGCCATCTTTACCCCAGGAAGACAGAGGTAAAATCAATGACAGTGTTGGCAATGATCTTGGAATGTCATGTTGCTTTTTTTTAAGTAAGGCTCCAGATAAACATACCTTCCCCCTCCAATGTTCCCTCCAACAAAAAGAGGCTGTTTAAAATCTAATGTTAAATTTTATTCCAAAATAAAACTTGGAATGAAAATTTAAGATTAACAAATAGAAACAAAAAAGCATGTAGAAGTGTATTAAAATTTACTTTTTACTGATTTTTGGAAAATGTCAACTTTTGTTCTTATGGAATTTCAAATCTTAAATATGGGCATACTTTACATTTAAATTGGGAAGGGAAGGAAATAAAGAAGGAAAGGTTTACAGTGAATTAATGAGCCAATTAGAAACTGTACCTGTGTTTTGGGTATTGTGTATACATACTATTGTAATCATTAGAATCATATTCTTCATCATATATTCTAAACTATAGTACAAAATCACCCGATACAGAACTCGCAAAATTATTTCCTTTTGGTTAAGTTAATTTTCAGTCAGAGCAGTGAGTTGATCTGACTTGCTGGGCATCTGTGCAAATGCTAGTGCCACGGGAAAAGCAGCACAGCATGGGGGTTTTCATCTCTCAGAACAACGTGGTCAAGGTACTGGCTCTTCCTGTCATTAGAAACTATCCCAGAAATACACAGAGCCACTAGTATACTTAGGCAATCTGCCTTTCTCTGCTCTGATTTATGTTTTATGAGATTGAGCTGCATAAAGGGCACTTCTGCGGTAAACGAAATCAACGTGGCTTTATACCCGTTCTAAAACAACAGCAACATCTTGTGCTCTGTTATCACCACTGGAAAACAGTGGTGATAATTTATTTTAAAGAGTAATTTATTAATGTAAGTGAACCATACTACACTTAATTAAAAGCAACGAGTGCACCGTTCATCCTGCTGTCATCCTGACCACCTGCAAGACATCTTTTTTACTCCTCAAAATATCTGAGGGGCATGTCAAGTGAAATGTTCATTACGGTTTTTATTGCTCTTATTCCATCTTTTTCTCTATGTATTGTATTAGCTGCTGCAATTTATCTTGTGATTTAACATATCTGCTGAATTCATGATAACAGTGAATGTCAGGATTATAAAAAGCAATTGGTAGGAAAAAAGCCAGCTGCAACACAGCTTTCTTGAGGCTGTTCTCTTGTCTATTCCATCACCAGCACTACATCATCAAAACAAACATATATTTTAAAGGCACAGCACTTTTAGATTTATTCCTACATTTAACACATCCCATTTTCCTAGGTCGTGAGCTAATCTGGAAAATGGAGCCATTAGAGTGGCTCTGAATTTAGCTCGCAAAGTGGCTTTCATTCCTATTGTACCTAAGTCTTGAGACCAAATGGAAGTGTGTTCTTGGCTGTAACTCAATTTGCTTCTCCCGCCTCTGATTTATGACACAATAGCAAAGACAGAGCAGCTCTACACGGTTGCCTTCAGAGCACTGCACAGCAACCTAGAGCTAAACTTCACCCGTGCTCCCTGGCTATGCTGTATTCAAGAGTCATTAATCTTGAAAACAGTGGCAAGTCCCAATGGTTAAGGGAGTTAAATGTTTTATGAATTGCTAAAACACTTGGCCCAAATGCATCTTGGGAATGATGTGCTGTAGAGCAACGTAAAATCCGCAGTGACTGAATCTGAAGCTGCTGCAGCAACCTTTGTGCTGAATACCACCCTCTCACTTTACTGACTGCTGGAAAAGGCCAAGTGAATCACAAATATGGCAGTTACTGATTACAGAAACACAGCAGCACGCAGCAGAGCAAAACCAACAGGTACAAGATGCTAATCTATATCGAATCACCCATTTATACGTTGAATTCAATGTCAGCAAAGTCTTCCCTCCAAACACAGCATTTCATCTGCTCCATAATATTAATAAATTAGAAGGATATTATAAACAAGTTCTTGCTCTGAAGGAGAGAAAAGAGCATTTCTATCATAGACTTTATGAGTAAATATAGAGGTAAACGTGCCCGTATTATGCTGAATTTTATAACTGTATATTACCTGATAAACAGTGTGTACCTTCAAGGACAAGGATCATCTTTTACAGTAGCTAGGTTACTAGAGAGCAGATTAATGGGGATGATTTGCTTAACTTTCCAAAATGAGRGCTGAAAGGGGAACATGATAGCTCTCTACAAATCCATAAGGGTTACACTAAAGCGCAATGTGGGCAATGAAAAATATGTGTGCCTACAGGCTCTGTATAAATACTGGCTGGCAAGGGGAAGGTTTCTAAATACCACAGGAATAAAGCTGTGAAACACCTTTCTGAGAGACTAATGTGGGCAAAGAAAGCCTAACGGAATACAGGGATTTTATGGCATGGTTAGCTGAAGACTGACCATTCTTGATAACGATTTTTGTTAGACATTCAGTAGGAATCAGAGGAACTAGATTCATGGCAGTGTCAGAAATTGTCAAAAGCCAAGTTTACATAAATTTCCGTCTTTTGGTAGATCAAAGGAGGGAGTAGATGCAAGAATATCCCTGAAGTTAGGGGCAGAGGAGAAAGATAGCCAAGGAATTTATAGGAATTCATAGACTCGATAGGTTCTTCAGCAGAATCCTTTCTATGATTTTCCAACTTTTCTTATTTCTGTTTTAACACACAATCTTTGGTCAGAACTCAACTTTCTAGTTTTTAATGTTTTGCATTTGAAAAATTTCCTGTAACTAAAACGTGTGATTGCTGTAAATTGCCACGTGGTGGCACTGTTACCGCACCGAATACAAATAAGTT
The DNA here is from genome assembly GCA_030449065.1 of Oceanodroma leucorhoa. Lineage (NCBI taxonomy): Eukaryota > Metazoa > Chordata > Aves > Procellariiformes > Oceanodroma > Oceanodroma leucorhoa. The sequence continues at coordinate 3,893,624 of JASVER010000041.1, read as the reverse complement.
TAAAAAATTTCTGCAGAAAGACTTCTACTATTAAATGTTGGTTTATTGCGTATTTCCCAAATCTAAGCTAAATCAAAATTATAAAGAGGACTGGAAATATTTAACAGCTGGCAGCACTGTAACACATTATTATTGCACTTATATTTAGTCTGTCCTGGCATTACCAAGATTAAGTATGTGACATCTAGAATTTGAGTCCATATATTTTAATGGTACTGATTAGAATAATGGTAAAACATCATTGAAACTGAAAAAAAATAGTTCAGGTCAGTTATATAGCTGAGGAAGCTCAGTTAGACATTTTTACAAGACTGAGTGAAATACATGGTTTCTGACAAATGCAGAAATAACGTTTTCAGAATTATTCTGTAATTGTATTAATGTGAAATTCCAGTAACATAAAGTAGGACGCCTGCCTTTCTTGTGATTATATTATTAATATCACATGGGAAAGGCAGTATTATTTTTAGCCTATATAGACTGTTAGATACTCTACAAACCCACTGGCTCAGCAGGTCACCTGCTCATACTTTCTGCAGAAGGAATCTGGAAATAAAATAGCTGAAGTGTGGCAGGCCATGATGGAGGTACCTTAACAAAGTTGTCTGTAGAAGACTCTCTAACTCGCATCCGCATCTGCCTGGCTCTCTAGCTGATGCTATTAGACCCTGGGAGCCATGAGGATCAGCATTTTAATGAAAGAACTAACAGTGTTAAACAGATATATTTTACAAATACATTAAAATCAGACTTGGTCTGCTGACAAAACTATGATTAAAAGGAACAGGGCATTTTCTAAAAATACATTTCCTCTCCCACAGAGGAGGGGGTTGTCAGCCACTGACAGTCATCACTTCCCTGTGCTGGCATTGATCTTCTGACGACCTGAGATTATCAGGTCTCCGATCACTCCGGTAACATTATCTGCCATTCTGACAAGCCCCAGGACAGCCGCAACCGGGGCTGATACTGCATAGAAAATAATTTGCACTCTAATAACATCAGACTCAACTTCTCTATTCAGTGCATGGCACTGTAGTCCGGGTGAGGTCTCCAGCTGTAGCACCTCTGAACAAGAGACATCAATAATCCACTTTTTAAATGTTTCTAATATCTGCTGCAGTACTGCCCCGTTTTACTTTTCATTGAGGAGGAAGTTTGTATATCCCCATGCTTCAGACAATAATGTGGTATGGTACGTGCCCAAAATTCAAGGTTTAGTAATGATATGTCAGCCTTTCACTTAAACTTACATATACTTTGTGCAGAATATAGAGCTATTAGGTTTCTTTCCTTGCTATGAAAATGCTAATGTATCTGTGACAGGCCTGATAGAAAAACCATAAAAAACAGTTTCAAATCAGAATACCTAGCAATGCTGGGGGAAGAAAGACAAGGGAAGCTTGTAAGTCATTGCATGCATGGATTGCAATGGCCTGTCTGAACTCTGGGCCAAAGTCTTTCATTTGGCCCTAAAATACGGCTGTATCAAGATGCTGTGAGACACAGCAGCCAATACAGGCAAGAAGGTAATCTCTGAAATGGCAGAAGAGACGAACACATGTAATCATATAAGAGAATTAAAGCTGCAATTTCTAAGAGAACTGCAGGTACCCAACCTGCAGGTACATGACCAGGTAGCCTGGTCATGTCATCTGTCTAATCTTGGCAGATGCTAGAGGTGGCAAAGGATGTTTAATTAGTTGTCTATTTATGATTAGGAAATCAGGATCTCACTCGCCTTCCTAGCTAGATAAACATGAATACACATAGGGACTTGAAGTAGGCTGTTGTCAGTGCTGAGCCTAATGGGAATGGCACATCTGTATCTTGACTTCAACAAAGGAAGCTATTCTTGCACTTCAGTTTTCTTTACTGGGAAGGATATTGGGCCAACTAAATAAAATAGAGATATGAATAAGGCCAAATCACTCATAAGCAGTTCACATTTTACGAAATCTTACAGGGCAGAAGGGAAGTTACACAGAACCAGAAAGGACTTGCAAACTAAATTGACCATTATAAATTTTCTACATATTCGCCCCATATTCTCCCCTTCAGTGGACTGTTTCAAAGACACAATAATTATAATAAACAGTGGCAAAAGAGTAGAAGACCTTTCACAACTTATGGCATTTTCGGAATTGGTTTTGCCTCTTCTGCACTTACTATATGACTGAGAAAGGTGTGATAACAGGAGGATTCCTGTACACTTCACAGAGCTGGACAAATAACCTTTTTAATCATGTAAAGCAGTGCTGAAACAAATAAATTTTAATGATTACCTGTATATACAAAAAGCACGTTAAGAAGAAAAAAAGAAAAAAATCTTGGGTAACTGCACTTTGCCTGGGGGCTGAGACTGCGCTGTGGCCACGGCGTGCACCGGCTCTGGCACCGGTCCGAACCAASCCAAACTGTGCTGCCTCCTCCCTGACAGCAGCTAGACAGGAGCAGGGCTGTAATGCAGCAGGGAGTGTGGTGAGGGTGTGGGAAGCTGAGTGTTTCTTATTGCACAGTGCCGGGGACAAGAAAGGGCAACTGTAGAGACTATAGCAGAAAGGGATCTGGAAAAAGCAAGGAGAAACTTGAAGTACTGCTGTGGTGCCTTGTAAGGGATATAGGGGAAGACCAGAGAGAAAGGGGTTAGCCATGATCACAGGGGCATTGACAGAACCCTGTAGGAAACTGGGCCTCATAACTTCTCTGCTCACAAAACAACTTGTTAGCTTTTTACTGAACCTCTCAATAAGCAAATTTTCTCTTTCACAGTCAACCTAAAGAGCCCAGGAGAAGGTTATATTTGAAGCTCACTAATGAGCATCTTTAGTGCTCATTAAGTAGATGTGCTAAAAGCTACTTAAGCTTCTAAGCTTGCAAATATAAACATTTAAATGACCGTATCAAACCCTGCATTAGGGCACAGAAAATAGCAAACTGATAAACAAAGTGATTTGTTTTACTTTCCTAGCTGGATTTGCATAAGCAGCTGTTCTAAATTCTGCTGTGTTCTGTCATTCTTGTTGTTCCCAAAGATGAAGATTTTTTTAAAACATACACATTCAGTATAATCAAATTTCATAGGATTATTTCAAATTAAGAGCAATTCACGAGTAGGAGTTGGTAACTCAAGTTAACATTAAAACTTCCTTGTACCCACTTTAATTAACTTGGATTTAAAAAGTATAGCAGAATACCAGATTAATAGAAGTGCACTAAGTATGGGAGGAAGCACAGCACGTGAGGGATCATTTTGCCTCCTAGTGGAACGCAAAACAGATCAACAGATGTTGCATTACGTAGTAGATACCTTTATGGTATCTACTTTAAGTAGATACCTTTATGGATCTATTCCATTTGTTCATCATGACACACTCTCATAGCAAATGCAGATTCAACCTTAACAAAGCTCCAACTTCTTTTAAATCTCAAACAGTATTTTTCATTGGTTAAGGTATCCATAGATTCATGGATTCTGAAGACAGAAGGTGTATCAGAAAAGCAATAGTATGGAGAAGGGAAAATTGAAGAGCTATCTTAGTTTTAAAATTTGGATCAACTGTTTCCTCCAAGTTAAAARAAAAGAAAAAAGAATATATTAATTTAAAATTCTGCAGATTTATTAGTGCATTCATGGGCTTTTTACAACTGAGAAAAGATACATGCAGCTCTTCCCCAAGCCATCATCTTTGGCATTTGTCTTTGTTCTGGACGACTAACAAATGTCAGAGATCTTCTGCAGAGAACAGAAGCTACTGTGTAATAAAAAATGGAGCCTTGGCCCCAGCTTYTTCCAAAACTACTGCTGCCACAGCTTGGATTTGTTCTGAATCACCATGAAAAAGCAGACTAGTAGGGAAAGGTTTGAGAAAAATGAGGAAAATAATGGTTTTTAAATTGAGAATCCAGAATTTTCAAGATTAGAGAAGGATAGACTTTTTCATTTCTCTACCAGGGCAGGGTTATTCAGCAGAGAAACCTTCCGTTTTCCTTTTGGAGCTATCAGCTAGAATAGTTTGATAGACAGGCATTTTCCTACATGTGCTGGGAATGTCCAGTGCTGTTCCTTTTTCTTTTCTTTTTTTTTTTTTCTTCTAATTTCTGAAGTTCTCTCCTCCTTTTGCCTTTGTTTTCTTCATTTGCTCTTTTCTGGCCTACCCCAGCACCCCCTGGAGCAACAGTATCTGTTTAATAGTTCCCTGAGAACAGGGGTGGGTGGGACCTTGAGGGGGCATCCAGGTATCCACTTGCTCCAAATCAGAATCAATGGTGGCCCCTACAATATTGTCAGAATATGTTCATCTAATATTTTCTTAAAGACTTACAGTGACTGAGTTTTCACTACTTCCGTAGCAGTTTTATTCAGATGTTTAACTAACACACCATTAGAAAGACTTTTTCATTACCTGTACTGTCTCCCCTTGACAGAAATTTCAGCTCATTACTTTTTGTCTTATCATCAGTAAGCAGTTTATTCCTTTTCCCTTTGCAGCTAATCACGCTTTTCTCCTATTTGTCTTCTGCAATATTAAAGATGACATCTCTGATGCACCTTTTGCATGTCTAAATCATTGGTGGCATCCTATTTCACCATGTTCCACTTTGAACAAGGAAACCAAACAGCCATCACAGAACTGTTTTTCCTATTTCCAACTCACATTCATCAGGTGTTGAGGCGCAAGGAACTGCAGTAAATCATCTCTTTAGGTATGACTACCGAACATAGTTTCTTTCCCTGGTTGTTTTGGGCGCAGTCACCGCAGTGATGCAGCAATATGAGATCAGTCAAGTGTGGCTCTTCCTATTATAAATCATGTAAGCACATCCCAGTCTTTTGATTGGATGGGTGCACTGCATCAGACATAGTCAAAGTTCCCTCTGGGGACTACAGAAAAGGAAGGGTGGAAGAAGGAACTTGGTCATCCTTTCCCTACGATGAAACCATGATTTATAATACATTTATAAGCTGCTGGGCACCTCGCTACTGAGGGAACGCTGGGAGCAGCTGATGAAATAGCCATGAGTTAAATCAAGCTGTTCCTCTGATGCTCAGACCCACCTTTAACATACATTTCAGAACTTAGAAGCGCTACGAGATATACTTGAAATGCAGCGGTATCTGTAAAAGTAACAGGCACTTATTTATAGCATCACCATCAACTTTGACACTTTGAAGCTTATAGTTTTGAGCAGACAAATTGTGTCTAAAGATGCTTTACAGATATTAATCTGTGCAATCTCAACAACGCAATTAATAGTGTTTTTTTTCTACAGACAAGTAATAATGGGGTCAAGACCCTAATTTTTCAAAGTAGTTAAGAATTTTCTATACTCATCCAGGTACAATCCTGACCTAGACCTTGAGATGCCCAAGTTCATGGGTTACTGTTGAAAAAAATGCATCCTATACAAGCTGCTAGCAAAAAATCTGGCTTCTAGTCCTTCATCTTAGTAACAAAGCAACTCATTAACCCTTTAATTTCTACAAAAATAAATGCTGACAAACAGAAAAAGTTCCACTTTTTCCTTATATTGTCTAAAACATATACCATGTAACATTTATGTACTGGGGAACAATTGTTTCACATCATTCATCTTGGAATAATCATCACCACAGAAGAGTGCAACCTTTTGACTCCGCTTTGCTAATGCAATAAACTCTTGTCTCCTTGTAATGGGAGGAGACCAGCAGGCTAGGCTGAAATATCTGTACATCCACACTTGCAGCTCCCATCACTTAGAAGGATCAGTTCTGCTCATCAGAAGTGCTGGAAGATGGATGGCTCCTAAGATCCTTCTGCTTTTATTACTGATCAAGTACTCGCCATGCCCTATAACCCCACTGATAATACATAGCATTGGCGTAGGATCTTTTATCTCAATACTGCTGCTGCCCCGTGCCACTGAGAAACCCTTTAGCCCAACAAAAAAAGATAGAATAAGGGAGTTAAAGGTTTTTCTGATTTCATTGCCACTGGACAGTTTTAGTCCATCATATTCTCAGTTTAGTCTGCCGCAGGCTGAGATATTAACTCCTCCATTAACACTGCCTGGTGCTGTACATGCTCGGAGTTGCACAGTGACCCAGTAGCTCTCCATCTGCTCATTTGCATCGCTGTTGCATGCAGCTCTGTTTACCTCCTTGCCTGTTTTACTACAGTATAGTTCATGATGGTTTTATACAGAAGGGGATTTTATTTCAGTTTTGAAGAGATGTTTACCTTTTTTATCTCCATCTGGACGACACAAGAAAAAAGCAAACATGACAATAGAAAATACTACAGAAACCACTCTCGAGCCACCTACCAAAAAGGTGATAAAAAGATCTTTTTGATTGCCAGTAAAGTTAATTTCTTTAGGTGAATTGATCTGCTTCATCTCAGCAATCTTCTGCTACAAACTGAGAAATGTTTTTTAGGCCACTTTGCAAGCCACTTACTCAGATTGCTCTACTCTAATCACAATTACACTTGGTTAGAAACAGAAGCCACTTATGTACTCCCGTGCCTATGGAAAGACTTATCTACTTATGGGAAGTAGAGTTAAGAATGGGCAATGGGTCTTCAGTGGTAGGTTTGTGAATTTAACATGCTCCTAAACTATTGAGGACAACCTGTAATTTGATGTGCCCTTAAAAACCTCCAGTGATGGAAATTCTGTAACCGCATTTGSCAGTTTATGTCAGTACTTTATTACATCTTCATTTAAAACTTATTTCCTACCTAAGCTAAATCCCAGTTTCTGCCATTTAAACTCATTTAAGGATATTGGCAGGAGAAAAGTAAAAGGTGAAGATATTCAGAGAAAAGTATGAGCAAATATATTTTACAAACCAGGAAAAGAATACAAAATTTCCAGTAAGAGACATATTTAAACATTTTAAAAATACAAGTTACCATTAATCTTTTAAATACAATGTTTTACAAGTCAAGTGTGAGTCCATTGTTTGGACACTTCCACATCTGCATTTTTAAGTTCTGTGTTACTTTAAAAAAGTTATTGTCTTTAAAAAAAAATTTAAAAATTAAATATTCATTAAAAAATGGCTTTCTTTAGTTTAGTAAAATTCTAATGACTGGAGTAGAAATATCATTTGTAAGTTGTCCTCCTTCAGTCACAGGACAAAATACCAGTTGTTTACAGATGCAATGGAAAAATCTGCTTAAATAGTGAGCAAGTTAACACTTTCCTACTTACACCTAGAGAGACACATTACAGTTAGGCAAGAAATCTATTCTGAAATTGAATGCTTTTCCCTTAGATTTCTTATTCCACTTCTTTCTCCTCCAAATTTGTGTTCCCTGAATGGTGCAAAATACCTCTTTTATGAACACAAATAGCTCGTCCTCAATTAAGTGGAAAAAACATTCTACTGATGAAAAATGAATAGTTTAGATGAAGATCTGTTATGCAATGTGATTGCACCGGTCTGAAGAAAATGTTTAGACTAAAGACTTAAATCTGCTTTTTGCATTGTGTTAGAAAGTAGTATGTTTCCTATTTTCTTGATTCCAATTATTAATTTTGTAGTCTTTGAGTGAGTAATCTAGCATAATTTAATTGGAATTTGATGGATATATATGGAAGTAATGTCTCTGCCTCTGATCATATCATGGAGATTTGCTCACTAAAGCCATTTGACATGGTTGTCTCCTCTCTCCCCTGCTAAATACCAGAAGTGGGGGGCTAGAGTGTGGGGAAAGCTTCAGATTTCAAGTGCAGCTTATGCTGTAGCAGCCTGGACACCTGCACCATCCTGGTCATACTCCCCATCACCTCCAGTTCTCTGCCTTGCAATCTAACTTCTTTTTGGCCATGTACTCCCTTTCTTGTTCAGGAATAAGATTTACAAATGAATGAGGTCAATAGTTGTTTGTTACTAAGCAAAATACTCTAGGGAGTGTTTCGAATTCCTAAAGGTTTTTCTGTAGCTTCTGAAGCCAGAAAAGGCTTGTATACATCATATATGTAAAACATAAAACTACATGGATTACCAAAACTGATAGGTTAAATACACTGAAATCCTTATCCAGTTTCCCCTGATTTTTAGATTGGAGATATGGCACAATAAAAATTGAGACTGATTTTTAAAATAATACATGTGTATGGCAGGCAACATATTTTTTTTATAGAACTGACAATTTTATAATTTTCTATTGTTTGTTTGTTTGTTTGTTTGTTTGTTTTTATTTAAAGAGGTAAAATGGCTAGAACAACTTGCGTAATTCTTTTTGATTCCTATCTGCAGACTAACACATAAACTTGATGTAACAAAATGGTAATATATCACTATCTACATTTTAAACTCTAACGTAATTTCTCACTCTTAAGATTCTTTGTTATTTGAAAAATGAACTTTTTAAAGAATATTGTAATACACTTTTTATGCATTTGGTAGTCTTTGAAGTAATCTACCTTGAAACATGATGCTAAATTTAAAGTTGCACTTGAAAATTATTTATAAAATGGTAACTATCCTTCCTATCCAACCTGACCTAGGTACTGCATAAAGCAATTTCTTTGTAGCAGCCTAATCTGGGACTTTGTTAATTGGCAGCAATTAGAAGCATTTTTCTTCTAATAGCTTCTCCATGACCTGAACTCCTCTTTTGAAGACCCTGAACAAATCTACATCCATTTTCAGTTTTTAAACAAAAGCCAACAGCTATAGACTTCCAGAAGCCCTGAGACAGAGGTGCTTGTCTTCCAGATGATATTAGCCTTCCCGTATGTGGCCACTTCAGCACTACAACACGCTGATTCCTCTGAACAACACACTGATGCCAAGGCAACTGTTAGTTTCCCTTTATTTTGTGTTTCAGAGCATTACTCAGGTTTCAGACAGTCCTGTACTGCTTGAACAGAAACAGAGATAAGCTTACGTGTAGAGAATGTAATCTTTGTTTTCTCACAGAAAGATAGAGCTAAATGTTCAACTGGTAAATTTGTATAGCTTCACTGGCTGCCTTGGGCTAGCTAATGTATACTGGCTGTGAATCTAGGACTTTTTAAAGTGGCTTATATAAGAGGCAGTACAAATGAAAGGAATACATTTGTAAAAGAGGAAGGAAAAAAATCTACTAAATTATTCTACTCTGTTGGCCTGGTATTTTTCTATTCATCTAAGAATAATTCCACTATGCTCAATGGCAGTTTATTGCTTTTCGACAGATGCAACTACATTCACAGCCGTTGAGTAACTTCTGAGTTCAGCTGGGAAAAATCAACTCTGTTTACTCCTCATGTGAGAAGCAGAGAGCTCAGAAATCCCTATGCACTGTTTAAATGAGCCTTAGAAGTGAGTGGGATGCTTTGTTTATAATTATGTTTTGCTTCCTGGTCAGTGGAGTTGTGAATGATGAGAAGAACTAGAAGTSATTTGGATAAAAATCTATCTTTCCTTAATTCTGGCAAAATAATTCCATGGAAACCATGTAAAAATAGTAAAAGAAAAAATACCACTACAAGAGCCTCCTCAAGAAAACATGTGATACAAATGGTGCAGACAACTGTGCTAGTATTTGCCTAGCCTGGAGTGTTTCCAGAAGGGTACAGCAGTGTGTGACCACCTTTCCCGAGTGCCAGAGCAGGGTTTGCCTGGGAGACCTTGGCAATGCCTGAGAGCTTGGCACAGCATCGTGATAACGAAGCAGTTTGCCCCTGATCCTGAGCTGGGGTGATTCCACATTTCTACTAAGAACTAAGACACAGGTTTTAAGCTTCACAACATAGTGGAAAATGTCTGATTTAAAGTGAAGAGAATTTTAAGACCTCATCAAAACCCATAAATAAATTCTGGTTAATTTTGCCAAAATGATGTGTAAACCTACTTATTTTCCTGTGAGAAAGGATTGTTTCTGTTGTTTATAGCTTGCTTTTTAGCCCTCCTTTTGGCTACTACAGCTTTCCTTAATATACTGCAAGAAGCGTGATTTATGTCTGAAGAATACTGTCTTTTAAAATTGGTTTTTACATTCTTTCGTCTTACGTGATTTCATAAAGATTTTTGCAAAAGGACACCAAAAAAATCAGTGTGGCATTTGTTGCTGATACTCTTCCACTGTTAAAGAAAGAAGAAAATTATTCCCTCTAGTGCCATTGCTTTGGTATAAGGAAGTGCATTATTATTCTTTGAGATATACTGCCATGTGACATTTTAAAAGCACCTCAGTAAAGGTTATTGAGTTATTTATAAAATCTACAATGAAATTAGATAACTTAGGTAAATCAGTCTGTCATAATGTTTGCATTTTCCACTGGAAGATAAAGAAAATAAGAATCCATAGGAAAGCAAAAAGTACTTGGCATCCAGAACCATTTACTAATTGGAAAAAAAATAAATTATCCACATTGTGCCTTGTCAGCAAAAAATTCCTCTCTTTGATTCCAGCAAATCAAAGGCAAAAGGCAAGGTTGAAGACATAGATTCCGGTTGAGTGTACTGGACTTTAAAATTAATTTTAATGCAACAGTCTAGATATTTGATTAGTCTGCATGATTATAATTTAGTTCTGGACATTACCGCTTGCTAAATGTTCCAATCACTTTTGGCAAACCTTATGAAGTTGTCCTCTCTTTCACAATCCAACTGCGATAAACCTCATTGCTTGGATAAAGAAATCTACTTTGGAGGCCAGCTAACTCACAATGCTGCTTTACTTGCCTTGAGGAGTGCCAGGGAGAAGTGCTTGCAGAGGCTGATTTTTAAGAACCCTTGAGCAGTCTCAGCAACCCTGGAGACCTGTGAGCGCTTAACTCTTTTAAAAGGCAAGCCCAAGAGATTGAATCTGTACCTCCACATAATGTTTAACCACGTCAGGGCAGTAAAGAGCTCTTTCACAAAGTAGGTTATATTGCATGTGTGTATAACTTCAGCCACTGCAAGCTTTCAATGCAAGATTGTTATTTGCCCTCATTCTCCCCTACAGCATTTACGTGCACTCTGTTCAATTTCTCTACTTCTACACCATTAAAAAGATCTACTACGAATGAAACATTCAGCACAGCTTTATATTCAGAACTATCACTGCAAACATTAAGGTAGTCCTTACTCTTCTTTCTCAAGAATGTATAATTGACATTTCATCTCTGTATAAAACAAATAAACAAAGCGAGCAAAAATTTGACATCCAGCAATTTAAAATTTATTTTCTCTGATGCAAGTCTCCACATCACCTATTTTCTCCAGATTCAACAATAACACCAATTATATTTTAATGTGTCCAGATTTTTAGTAATTTAAAGAATCTGACTAAACATGGGTATTGACTAATTTTTGTGCTTTTTAATATATTGTTTGTTATTTAGGGTACAACCTATTCTCATTATTTTCACCAAAGGAAATCAATATTTTTCTTAACAGCAGAGTCAGTATTTTGAGAACAGACATGAAGTCCCCTCTTTAAACTATACTTCAAGAGCTTTACTTTCATACTAGAAGAACTACAAATCACAAGGAGATGTTTTTCTTACCATAATGAGGAATTATTGCCCAAGCCATTGCAGAAGCATAGATGCCGCCAATCATCCAAAACATACAGAGCCAACTCAGATGTTCACCTCGTTTCTCCCTAGCAAGGACTTCCGAAAAATAGGAGAAGACCGTCGGCACAGCTCCACCAATCCTAAAAGCAGATATAGATCATGGATTAAATGAGAGAGTAACAGCTAGTTGAAGTTTGAACAAGCCCATAGCTGCAGTCATTGAAAACCCAAACTACAAGCAGCTTTTCTGGCAAAAGTGCTTCTTCTCAAATTGCACCGTGTATTAGGGAACTCTTGAAGAAACATTCACCAGTTTGGACACAATTTTTGTCAAATGTTTCCTTGAAAACACTGCGTACAATTTGTTGCATTCAGTGACCCAAGAGGATTGTCAATGTGCCAGCCGCTGGAACAGAAACCAGCACAAATTGTTGACTTTCACCATTACAAAAATCCTGAAATCAAGGCAGTCTACTGACAACTATCAAAATACATTGCTTTTAACTGAAATTATTAGTCATTTTCCTGAGGAATAATAGATATTTCGCTAAGTCTTACCTCCGATGCTTTAGGTAATCAAGAAGTGACTAAATGCCAACTATTTTACTAATAAGTTTTATTTCACACATATATAAAAGATGTTCTACTCAATTGCACTATGTGATTTTCTAAGCCCATGCTGTTTTTTTATTTAAGTTTTTAGTGAAAAGCCTATGCATTTGTATAACATTCAGTTTTTCACGTGGTAAAAATAAACACTGTCTGAGGTTAGTTGGACAAAAAAAAGAGTTCAACTTGGTTTTACAAAAATTAGAGTAACTCAAATTACGTACAATTTTCAGTACCAGCTTCCAGATCATCTTTTACTGTCTTTACCTCTTCACTACCAATGCAAGCCATCAAATGTTCCACAACAGAACAAGTCCTTGTGGATTTTATTTTTCCTGTTGAAGAAAATACCTGTGAAGCTTGAAGAGATATTTTTACATACCAGATTACATACTTTGAAGCAGTATCTTACATGGTTTGAATTTTTAACTGAATTTTAAAGATAAATGCATATTTATGCTGTCATCTGGGAGCTGCCAAACTGGGAGCAAAAAGAAGGAAGTTTGAAACAGATTAAAACAAATATTGAAAAGGAAAACATGAATACAGAAATGGTATTTCATTTCTAAGAAAATTCAGTGCCATAGCAATACAGTTCATTTTAAGACACCTTCAGATACAGCGATGAAATACTGGATTGAGCTGTTACATTTGTTCAGGGGTCTGCTATTTTGTCACTTTCTTCTAGATAGCTCTTCATGAAGTACCACTGGTCAACTCAGCTTTACAGTGAATGTTTCCCATAGTTGAGCCTGCTAGCTCTTATACTCTCTGCCAGTTCTGCAAAGGTTTATACCTCCATTAATTCTTGTTAGACATACAGCTAACAAGGGCTGTATCTCATTTCTTCTCTTTGAAAACACTAAAAGCCTTCACTAGTGAATTGCCCTGTCACAGGCAATGGGAGACATTGTCCTCCGAGGTTCTCCTGGAAGCCCGGGGTGAGGAACAGTGGAAGGGGCATGGCCAAGGGTGGAATCACAGCTCATTTTGCTGTGATGGGGAAGGCCTGCTGCCTCAGTGGTCCCATGGGAACCTCCAGTTCCCAACGTATAAGCAGATTACAGCTATGTTTTCTTACCCTCCAGGGCTCAGGCACAGCTTTGATTGCACTCCCACAATATTGCCTGAATACAGTGCTCATGGATCTACTTAGAGTTCTTTTTCTTTGTTGAAAATTCATTAGCAGAACCAGAAACTAAGTCTTCCTCTTTCCTGCCTAAGCTGGTGTCCTGGTTTTGGCTAGGATAGAGTTAAATTTCTTCCTAGTGCTATGTTTTGGATTTAGTGTAAGAAGAATGTTGATAACACACTGATGTTTTT